>JAOTRA010000036.1:3233503-3262620 GCA_026260255.1 Pseudolaguvia tuberculata | reverse complement strand
CACACACACACACACACACACACACACACAGAGAGAGAGAGAGAGAGAGAGAGAGAGAGAGAGAGAGAGAGAGAGAGCGCATCTCTTTCACAGATACGCTCTTTAAAGCGTGCTCGATGAAGTGCAAAAGTTTTCCGCAGTTTGGAAAGGAATGACGATCGAGCGCATGATTTTCTGTAAAAGCTCTTGAAGAATGAAGAAGGAGTGGATTTTCAGTTCAGCATGCAAGCAAGATTCAGCGATCTGCTTTTGATCAGATCCGATTTAAGTTAAAATAAACTTTGTCCGCGGACCGAGGTGAGCACTTTTCTTTACTGATGCACTTTTCAGACGTTTAGAAAAGGAACACAACAAAGTTTGTTAGTTTGTAAACATCTGCACATGAAATATATACAAAGTGCTATATTTCTCTCTCTCTCTCTCTCTCTCTCTCTCTCTCTCTCTCTCTCTCTCTCTCTCTTGTTTAATATTGGTAAGTTTATTCATTCATTCATTCATTCATTCATTCATTCATATTACCAGCTTATTCACTAATTCGTGGTCTGCTGGAACCTATCCCAAAATATTATTAATACTATATCATACACACACAAGTTTTAAAATTAACAACATAACACCCATATTTGATTATAAGTTTGCAATTTCAATCTGCCATTCAACAGCTAGCCAACCGTTTCTGTAAAAAAATAAAAATAAATGTTTATTAAATCTTTCATACTCAATTTCAAAGGAAAGCAACTCATTGAATGTGTGTATGTGTGTTTGGCAGTGTGTTCCATGTGTTAAATTTAATGTGATATCCAGTTGAGAACATTAGCATAAGAAGAAAGGTTTGCTATTGTGTGGAATAAGGAGTTCCAACAGTCAGAGACAGAGCGAATAAAAGGTTGTAAAGAAATGATGGGCTATTCAGATTATTCAGCCCTGCATGGTCTGTGGTCAGAAGACTCTTAAGACGTGGAACGGCTGCATCACTTTCATGTCCTGGGCCTGCATTTCTGTCATCCCTTAAGACTGTCTCATTTTTTCCTATGGTGTGTAAAATTTAATGAACACAGTAAAAGGGAATCTTAAAAAATGTGAATGCAATCCACCAGGCAGTAGAAGAGGAAGTGTAGAAAATTAAAGTGACATCTTATTGAAAAGTCTCTCAAACTGAAGTGCAGAACTTTATTTGACTATTTCTGCAGCAAATCAACAATGGATGTTGAGTTTATGAGATCATGTACCGGTTTCAAAGTTTCGTTTTTTAGTTGTAAGTTGTTAACTGTTTGATTTAGTTGAATGAAAAACTATTTAATAGATGTTGCTTATCTATAAATGTACATTCATTTTGGACTGGATTAGTAGAAACAAATTACTTTCAAAGTGACTCCAAGTATTCAAATACAAGAGATCACTAGTATACAGCATGCTACCATATAAAATGATCTATTTCAAATGGTTATGAATTATTTTTCTGTATATTATGTTGTATTTAAGAAGCTGGAGTTTGACAGCATGTGAGTTGGACTGTAATGATAATGTTGTAAAAGAAGTTCTCAGTTTTTTTCTATGGTACCAAGATCGGGACAGATTGGGAGGATGTACATTAATGGTGTACTAATTCACAGAAAATCATAAAAATGACTAACAAACAAAATACATTATGCCTTGGCGTATCTTTTAAACGTTAAACATAGATAATAATAAAGTTTTTGGGATATTTGAAACAAAATAATTTGATACACTGTACTATGCTGAATGTAATATTTTAATATAATATATTAACAGACATTTATCTATATAATATCAGCACAGTTTTGAAATAATAGGGATTTAGGTTTGCTTGTCAACAGCATCTTCTTCTTTAAGCTACATTCTGTGAGCATTTTTCATTTTTACCACCTATGCTCGATATGTAACAGATTTTACTAAAAAAAAAAAATCAAAAGAATGAATGGCCCAAAATTCCTTCATTCCTAAACATCCTAAACTTTCATTCAGTTACTTTTATCCATCGACTTTTGGTTTTTATTTGCCTTTGTGGTTTTTTTTAGCTATTTGGGTTTGGCTGTGTGGCTTGCAAAGCTTTTTTTCCTGCTTGTGTTATTCTAGGATTTTATATTGTGAATGTAAAAACTTTAAAGAAAACCCCCGGGGGGAATGTATATTCACGTAAATAATACAAAAATGAAAAATGGATTAACAAGAGGGAAAAAACGTTTTTCTCTTCCTGAGGAACAGTGTCACATTTCTATTCCTGTAACATATTGGATTCTGGATTTGGATTCATCAGCCTCATTGAGTTTTCAATTCTAGCGAGCATATGTAGAATTTCTTCCCATTATGGGTGTCAGAGGACTGTCTATGAGCTCACAAAGTCCTTGGGTCTGAGACAATGTCAGTGTCAGATCTCAACTCCTTTAGTTTAAACTGTGAGTAGTTAAAGTACACTTGTATCTACAGGTGAATTAATGGGATCTTAAGCAACACACAAGTATTTCATACAAGGAGTTCAATCAGTGATAAAATGGTCCCGAAACTGAGGTTTCTGAAAAGTGCTAACTCTAAGTTTTAGCTTGCCATTAATGATTATTTGGTCATCAGACTATTCCAGCAACCGATAGAGACTTTTCCACATATTTACTTCAACTACTCCACATGTAGCTGAAGTTAATTAGTACCCCATTAATGTCAGCTTTGCAATTATCCACAGTCCCCCAAAATTCTTAAATATTAAATGATGAAATAGAAATGATGCACTTATTTGCCTCTCTTCTTTTCCATTTTTAATTCTGTAATTCTAGTTCTCATACTAAAATTAAATCAGAAGATGAAATCATGGTGTTAAAACATTTTTTATAATCTGGCATATCTGGAATGCGTTTTCCAGTTCTGGTTTCAAAATTACCTATCCAACACTTTACTTTAATTTTTAATACATATTTATTTTTTTTGGGCTACTGAGAAAAACACACTTTTATGGCATAACTTATTGTTAAACAACACAGAGAGTCATTTAAATCAACAAACGTTTAAATAAGCCTATACATATACCTTGCTGTTTAACTTTTGACTGTAGAAGTAGAGTGATTAAGATATAGCTGAAGGTTCAGTGAACTTTTAGCATCAAATATAAATAGCTGCCTGTGTGCTGTAAAGAACTGTACATCTGTCAGAACCAGCTCATATGTGCAAAACGGCTAAGTACAACCACCTGGTTTCACCTGAATATGGACTTCGGCTGTGATAAGATTGTCATGATGAACATTGTGGCATATCTCCCCTTAATCTCATTGCATACAGACAAGGCATGCTATTTCACATAGTTATTGCTGGTATTAATCTGGTACTGATAACTATTGCACAGAGGCTTATAAAACCTTCCTAAGGGAAATCTTCTGTTTTTGCTTTAGGTCAGAATTAATGAAAGAGCAGCAGACAATGTAAGCCAGTTGTGATTTATTAGGTGGCCTCCCATGGCCCAAAACTGAATCACTAGGAATGGAGTGGGTGGATGGATCTCTCCTTTATGTTCCAAAGGATGAGCAAGACCGTCTGAAAGGCGTGTTGAACTCCTGCCAGCCTACAAACTCCTCTTCATCCACCAAAGATGAGTTTTAAGTGTTGAGCAAGGAGAAGCCATGTGGTAGTCTTTAGCAATCAGGCCACCCCTCTCACTAACACACACGCACCTAATAGTCCACCAATAGTATTTTGCTGAGTATGTATCGTAATATGCTGACCTGATCGGGCCAAGGCTGTTCACTAAAGAATCCATGCATTATGCATAGTAATATTAAGATCTTCTGCTAACCTGTCATCATCTGTCAACACCCGTGTAACTAAATCATGTAGCAATTTACAGTGTGTGTTTTAGGGCTTAGGCTTAGGAAAAGAAACACACCGGGAGGTTACCACAAATACATTATGGTTTTCATGTTTCAGAGTGCTTAACTGGACATCTACTTAGAGCTGTAGACGTTCAGGTGATCAGATCAAAGACTTTACTTGTGTAGGGGTGTCAAACAACTGGTATGTTGCTAGTACCTTCACATCCACATGGCGTTAGACTGCATAGCGCTTCTTTTCCTGTCCCCAGCTTACTCACAGCTCAGACAACAGCTCAGACAGATGGATGTCTCCAGCTGAGTGATAAATTTATTCACCCATGGTGACAGTGTTGAGAAATCTTCAAAATGAGATCTGAGATCTCGAGCTTTGCTAATAGCTAAGTTAAAGAAGGAAGTCTCATTAAGTAATCGATTCGGTTTACATAGTTATGCACGTAGTCTGTCTACAATGCTTTGTCGTTCAACTTTTAAGAAAAGTCAGCAAAACAATAATACTGGTCATGCTAGCTGAACCCTTTCATATTCTCACAATTGGTTATTAACTGATTTCCAAGCATTTATTGGCTATTTGTAACAAAATGAAAAAGTAAATATTAGATTTCTAATGTTTCTATGAACCCATATATGCCTATATAAGTTTGGTGTTACACTATTCTGTTAATAAAACTGGTTAAGTGTGAGGAGAATGACAGCTGAGGTTGTGACAGGAAAGTGCTAACAACTCCACTTGGTTATAGTGATACAAGCAAATGGTCTGTAGAGGAAACAAATTCCAGCATTTTTGTGTAACATGGCAATCAACAGCTGTGACCTCAAAGTCGCACACAGTATTATCAGTAAGCTTTATTTATTTCAAAACTTGTTCTTAACATAAACATAAGTCATGATGATTTTATTAGCACCTTCCTCAGCCTTCTCCAGTCACTGCAGCGAAGTATGTTGATTCATGCTTACGTGTATGCTGTGAAGCTAACATCTGTTTTAGATTGAAGGGGCACAAAGAGCTCAACCACAGGATATTGCATTTTATGTGGGTCTGATGGGGGAAGGGCAAACTCATCCTTTCGTTTTGTTTTGACCTTTTTTCAATTTGTTTAGTTTTTTCTTCCTCCTCCTCAAAGGTCAGTAACATTTCAGATGGAATCCAAATACTTTCTCATCAAAGCTTGCTTGTGTAGGAATTCATGCATCCAACGTTAGGATGTTGCATATGTGTCTTAAATATACCTTTAAATATACCTTTGTTTGGTTCTGTAACCAAGCCTACTGTCTTGGAAACGCACAGCAGGTTTGGTCCTGAGTGTTAACTTTTTTAAAGAGAGCTATATAGATGAATGTTACTATTGCATCTCAGCAGCCACACTAAAGTAGGGGAAGATGGCTTAATGGTTAAGGTGTTGGACTGATACCAGAAAGACTGGGGTTTCAATTCCCAATGCTACTCCTGTGGGCACCTGAGCAAGGATCTCACCCTTCAATTGCTCAGTTGTATATAAGAAATAAATGTCACTTTCTATGACTTAACACATAAACGACAAACAGTCCAAAACATGTATATTAGGTCAATTGGTGATTCTAAATTTTCTATAGGAGTGAATGTGTGCGAGTGGTTGTTTGCCTATGTGTTGCCCTGCGATAGACTGGCGTCCTGTTCAGGGTGTACCACCTGTCTCTCGCCCAATGTGCACTGGTTAGGCTCCAGCAAACCATGTGACCTCGAATTAGGGAATAAGCAGGTAAGAAGATGAATGAATGAATGAAAAATTAGTTTCTAATAATATGCAAGATGTGAAAATTTTCATTTGTAAAAGTTATTCTAACACATCTCCAACTAAATAAGCTAGCTTGATAACGACTTGGCATGAATATGAAAATAGAAGGTGTGTGTTTATGCTTTTAGAAATGTATTAAGCTTTTTGCATAAAACAAAAACAATTATTAGTTTCAGATCACTTAAAATTCTAATTCTGTTATATCTTTGAGGGGTTTCTTAATTTTGCCTCTAAATAATCAACAGCAGTTGCAGGTGCCTCTGGTTTGTGTATATGTGAACTCTGTTTTGACAACATTTCTTTTTACTGGATTCTATGCAGGTTCCCTAAAAGTGGTTATTGATAAGGTACTTGTAGCTGAATTATAGGACTCAGTAGCATAAAAGCATGACTTTTCTGCAAAGGATCACTCTTCCAACTCTGTAGAGTTCTTTAGCTCTAAGACATGTGGACCTGTCAGTCTGAAACTTTTTCCTCACACAGCACTTGTCATAGCAGTTATCCAGAATGGAAAAGGTGATCTCTTTATGTTTTTCACCCTAACTACCATCTGTTACATCGTTTCTGACACCTGTACTTTCTTATCAAATCTTAGCAGCTATGTCAAAGGGTCAGTCTCAGCTTGATTCTTTCACGCTATAATATGAACATGTGTTGTTAGCATTTAGAAACAAATTCCCAGAGCAAAGATTCCTATTTTGCTGTGTTTCTGTATCAGATCAGTCAGTCTGTCTTGTGCTTGTCGGGAAACAGTCTTCAAAAGTTGTTTCTGTATCTTTTCCAATGATTGGGCTGTTGAAAAATTCAGCCTTTATTGGGAAATTCAGACTGTAATAACTGACTGTCGGTCACTTATTTTTGTTTTTTGTCAGAAAAAAATAATGAGATTACAGGTAATCTAAGGTTAAAAGTCAATTACTATTAGTAAAAACGTAAAAGGTCAATGGAATTGCTAAAAATACATTCAAAGGGATGTCTGTTACTGATGATGGCAAATGTTTTAAGCAGAAATATTTTCAGTTGGCATCATTAAGAAGTGATGAATACAGTTTTATGTGCTGCTTAAAAGATGCTATAAAGATAATTGTGCAAATTTGTATTTGAATTTATTGTTTCATTACAGCAAAAACTGTACATAAGAGTTGTCTAAATACGGGGGGAATCATTTGAAAAGTTTGCCTTGATACCCTACAGTATTTCAAGAAATTCTAATGTCTTTATCATTTTAAAAACTAATATCCCTGATTGTGTTAAAAACACCAATTTTGCCAACAAAATTGAGTCAAAATAGCTTGTTTACAGAGTAAAGATCTGAGCAGTGAAGTCCTCAAATATTCTTGTACACCATTTAATTTGGACAGCTTTGCAAAAAACTGTAAATCATTTGAACTTGTAGGTGTAATCTAATTATTGCCTTACCATCTGCAGCAGGACAGACTATGTCTTCATACAAGGTAATACTATCCTTTCAGGCTTTTATGTAGGATAATAGTTGCTTTATATATCTTGTAATTTTGAGGAGCAAAAGAGCACAGTATGACTTCAAGTATTATGTATTTGTATTGTTTGTATGTATCATGATCTTAGAAGACTGCAAATCTTCAAAACGACACAACTTAGCACAAGCACAAGTGTTTGACCAATTATATTGTTGAAAAAAAATAAGCTAAATAACAAATACCACTGATGGACTCAATCAGTGCTTAAAAGGATCCAAAGAGGGACTTCTTTTCAGTCTCTGACCATCACTTGTTTGCACTGCACCAAGGATAATGTTGTAGGTTTCACACAAGTTAAACAAGTGGCACACTGCCAAGTCATCTGCTCTCAGCATGGTGTATGCATTGCAGTGCAGCATTGACAGAGATCCAGGAGTAAAACCATTTTTATGCTTTCTGCTATTGCAATCACTGTTGTTGGGTTCTAGAGTATTAACGGTAGACTGCTTAATCAATAAACTAAAGACGATTATTACGGTTCTGTGGGTACTGATGAAATAATGATGCATTTCTCTGCATTTGCTTGGACCTTTGTGTTGCATTACACAATGTTAGTTATTTACTATGTACTTTCTTTCTATTTTTCGCTCATAATCATTTTCACTAAACTGTAATAAGTCATATTATTAACAAGCAAATATTGAGTGGGAAGGCAGCAGCATGGCATTGACTCTATAAATGATATATTGTTTTACATTCTGCTCTTCCTCAGACTGTCTATTCCCATCATGGACTCTACAACCAGAACTGCCCCAGAGAAGAAGGATTGCAAAGGTTCAAGCCTGAATACTAGCAGCTTCTCTGACCTTCCCAAGAAGCCCTCACCAACCACAATGTCACGAGGTGTGAAAGCTTATTGAAAAACACAATATTTCCCCTGAAAACCTTAACTACCCCTTATCAATATTAAGTAAGAAAACTGTCTTAAATAATATGCTGATAAGATGATGTTCACCTTCAGGTGTGCCAGACCCATGCATTAAATTGTAAGTAGGAGACGTTCAAATGCTTTAAAGGTGACTTTAAGAATAGTTATCAATTTTAATGAAACTAGCCCTAAAGAGATTGTCTTAAACAACCCATCAGATGTATTAAACTTTTACACACACAAAACTTTAAAACAACTAATAACTTAGTATAGTTATAGAAAGTATTATACCTGTTAGTGTATCCTAACTGCTGATTTATTTCATCTATTTTTTTCATTTTAGCAATTGACTTAATGGTCAAAAAAGAAAGAATAAAGCAACATGGGAAAAAGTAGCACATGTTTAAAAGATGTCAGTGAATGTCTGATGAAAAACCAGGCTAACGAGGTTGAAAGACCTTGTTCTTGCCCCCAGAGGATAAATGTTATAAATTACTTAGGCAGCTGGTGGAGGAGTCACACCGACCATCAGAGACCTCTGACAAACATGAGAATGGCAAAAACCTTTGAAATGCTAATGGATTTTCATTTCTTTGTATGTTACTGTTTAATGAAGGGCTTGGTGGCCTGCTATATGAAGGCTCTGATCATTAATTGTAAAGGAAACCAATGAAAATAGATTATTGTAATATACCTTAGCTAAGACAAACATACATATTTTAAATATTTTGGTTTACTGTACAATTAAATTATCAAGTATGAGTGACTTAAGATTTACATGATGCTGTGCAAAAAACAGAAACATAATCATTTGAGTTTTCGTTTTGATGCTTTAGTGTTCCCTTCATAAAAAAAATGTCTGCTCAGTTGGTTTAAAGTCTAGGTAAGATTACCCCAATTATCATAAATCATATTAATTTGCCTGTAAATAGACCAACATAATGTTTTCATAGATTTTTTAATTTATTCTGCTGTTATCATTATTGGTTACATTGTACATGGTAATACCGGAACTGTTTTGGACTGGTGAACTTGTATGTTTGGAACAAATTTCTTTTTTCATTGTGATGAAATTCAGCCTTTAAAGAAAAAAGCCAGAACTCGCTGGCATTTAGAGCTTTATTCAAATAATAAAACAATAAACCAAAACAGGGTGGCGTAGTGGATAGCACAGTCGCCTCACAACAAGAAGGCCCTGGGTTCGAATCCCGGGCCAGGATCTTTCTGTGCGGAGTTTGCTTGTTCTCCCTGCACTTGCGTGGGTTTCCTCCGGGTGCTCCGGTATCCTCCCACAGTCCAAAAACATGCAGATTATGTGGATTGATGATTCTAAATTGCGCATAGGAGTGAGTGTGTGTGTGAATGATTGTTTGTCTATGTGTTGCCCTGAGATGTACCCCCTGCCTCTCGCCCTATGTGTGCTGGGATAGGCGCAGCAGACCCCTGTGACCCCGGATTCGGGAATCAGCGGGTAAGAATATGAGTGAATGAATAAACCAAAACAATTTCATTATTTTGAATGTTGAAGACATTTCAAATTCCACATGTGTGAAATATATATTTGTTTAAAAAAATTCTTTAGATATTCTCTCACCACTATGGTGATGCTTTTAGATTGCAACATTGACATAATAATAATAATAATAATAATAATAAAAACTATTATTAAAATAACAAATAATAGATCAATGACACATGTTGATATGTAGATAGGAAAACCATAATGTTTGAATTGAACATTTTGCTTGGACAAATATTTTTTGCTACCATATAGTATACTATATTTAATCAACTTAATATTTCAATCAACGGAACAAAGATATATAATCATTTATTATGGACTATGGACTATTTGTGTAAATGATCCCTTGCACAGCCTTTCAAATTGTTGGTGGGTTTTGCTATCAGGGAGCAGTATACAAACATTATAAGTTCTACACTGGCTTGAATCTGTGCTGTTTTTGTATTAGAATTGGTTAGGTGTGCTGGTTGTGACATTTCTTGCTTTCTTTTTTTTTTTTTTTGATATATTAGTTAGGGCATTTATCTACTCTGGTGACTATCAAAGAAGTAGCCGGGGGATGGTAGGGCAGAGGGCACTGTGCTCAGCCATGCAGCAAGTGGTGGCCCCGGGAATAAGGGAATGCTCTAAGGGTCAGGCCACTGGTAGAGAAAAATGTGGCTTAAAAAAGCTACTCCAACCATAGCCCACTCTAAAGGGACAGCCACTAATCTTCCTGAGAAAGGGATTTATGCTCTGTTTTTTCCCTTCCTCTTCTTCTATAAATGAGGCCCTTCCACCATGGTGGTTTCCTGGTTCTGTAAAAATCAGTCATATTTTAAGATGACTTTTTTCCGGGTAAAGACATATTGTCTTAAAATCACTCAATATACAAAATAACACCTACAGACTGCTATTTCAGCTTTAATATTTACATTTTCAGGTATTATTATATTTATTACATAAACAATATAAACAATATCATTTGAATGGTTGGTATGAAACTAAATGTTATACAAATCAAGAGATTTAGCATGTATCTACTCATTCGTGTACTGAAATCAACATAAAAATAAACAGATGTTTCAATGAGCAATGTTGTTTCATCTTGATACTGGCTTGTAAGAGTCAGAAATAACAAATCATTTACAGTGGTCTACGTGTATCAATATTTTCTCTCCTAATGGCCGATATCTGAGAACACTTTGAGGGAAATTACAGGAAGGCCTATTGACTGAGACCATTTTTCTCTTCCTGTCAGGGGGACATCTACCCCTATCAGGAACTGACTGTTTTCTTCAACAGAACAGATATATTTTCAGAGTGGGAGGTATTCTTGTTTTAAATACTCTAGCTGTATATTTCTCCTAATGTGTAAGGTGACCTGATTTTCATCCATGTAAACAGTGAAGCCTTGGGGCTGTGATAAATGCATGAACTGATGGGTTAGTGCATAAGCTGAAGTCAAAGTCAAAGATGTTTTATTGTCATTTTATCCATATATGACGGATCAGTATACAGTAAACTGAGACAACGTTTCTCCAGGACCTTGGTGCTACAAACAATAATTACATACAATAAGAACAGTGCAAACAGTGAGACAAGTGCAACACAAAGACAGCAGATAAAGACAATAACACAAAGACATAGACACCAACTAAGATTGGCAGTGAGGTAGTGCAAAAAAATATCAGAATAGACAGATGAAATTAAAGTGGCAAGTGTGATCAGTTTGATAAAGTGAACAGTGCATGCGGTAGTCCGTGTGTGTAAGTATGAGTGTTTTGTTTGCATGAACTCGTGTTATTAAAAGACCAGTGCCTGAAATGTCCCCCGTTCACTTTGATCTATGTGAACAATAACTTTTTTTTGCCATCAGTGGGTCAGAAACATGTTTATTTTATATATAACTGTTAACTTGACTTTTTTTTCCAAATCATTCATTCTCTACTCATATTATATTCCTTTATGAGACTGGCTGATAATAAATTGAGATATAAAGATTTGATTTTGCAAATGCAGAAAGATCTTTTATTGTTTTTGTGCCTTGTTTACATGATTAAGCAGTTACATTTATGGCATTTGGCAGACATGCATTTACAAAACTAATCAATTATAAGATTAAGGGCCTTGTTCAGGGTCCCAACAGTGGCAACTTGATGGTGCTGGGAATCTTTCAATTAGCAGTCCAACACCTTAACCACTGTGCTACCACTTCACAACAGTTACTTGATGGTCACGGTATTTTGAAAAAGACGTTATTCCATTGATTTCTTTAACACTAAGAAAGTTTAAACGAGCAAAGTTGTGACCTACATAGATAGTAGGTTCTCAACATATTTCTTGTAAGGTTGAGACAAACCTTATGGGTTTTGGTTTTGCTTTTCCATTCGTTTTCATGTTAAAAATCAAATTTATGCGTGCAGTTTCCAAGATTAAAATAAGTGGATATACTTGAATGAATAATATATATTTATATCTAATATCTAAAGAATGCTGTAGCACTTTTAAATGGACATAGAAATCTTATAAAAGAAAAGTTTCTGATCATTGAATAAAAGAATCCACTTTGTTTGGAAATACATTGTAATAATAGTCACAGAAGTTTGAGTGTTGACAGAGGCTCAACCAAACTTCCTGGAAGATGTAATACATAAATTACTTCAATATTAAAGTACATCTCTGTGATATTATTTTAATGCCAGAAGGCTTTGCTGCTGCTTCAAAGCCTCTAGTTAAAAGTCAAAATGATGGCGCTTTAGGCAATGTCTGCACATATAAATCTCTCTATACTAGAGAAGTCCACACACATGGGGTCCAAAAACAACATGTTACATTCCAAGCCATTTACAAGCAGTGGAAGAGGAGTTGGGAGCAATATATGGATGCTTTAGGGGATTAGACAACTCCTCCCTTTCATTCCTGCTTCATTTCTTCAACTCCTTTTTTCCTCCACTCATTTTTAAAAGCATGACATTCCCAGCAATGCATGGTTTAATTCTAGCATCAGAAATTCGTAAATATTACCTTCCTGGTTTTTCTTTTCTGGTGTTGATTGTTTGTGTTCTAGTGTTTCAGGTATACTAATGGGTTCCTTCAGTCAAACTTACCCAATGTGAATGTTAACGTATATGACCTACTACTAAATTCTGCATGTATGACACTGTTGCTGCACAACACTCAACAGTATTACCGGCTGGTCATACTTGAGTTGAAAATGGCGCATAATAAACAACTGAAAAAAATAAAGGAAGAAAATGTGTGGGAGTTATAAACATTAACTTATGTCAATAGACTACTTCCGCCAGCTAGTGTGCAGACCAGGCACTGTGAGATGTGTTGTCCTAACATCCAGACACATCTGTGTATGCCAGAATAAAAACATGTCAGACATTACCCACATCTCAGCTCAATTTAGGCTTCCAGTTAAGGAAAATACATACTACTGAGAAATAGTATTAATGAAACCAGATGGATATTATTCTTTTTGTTGAAAAGAAGAATATCCTTATATATTATTCTTTTTGTTTTCACATTTAATTACTTTTATGTCACATATTTAGATGTAAGAAGTACTTTTAAACCAAAATAAAAGTGCTTTAAACAGTTCTTCCTTTTTTTAAAGTTTAAGATAAAGAATATAGGCTAACAAATAAACAAAAATTGCATTCCTGGAATATCATTCTTAACAAATAATAATAAGTGGTATTTATTTCTTAGTATATCCCAGCGTAAACTGAAATGATATTGCATTATTAAATGCATAACATCTTTAAGGAGTTTAACTTGAATCAATGTTAGTTAGCAAAGTAAATACAAAATTGTGCCACCTTAACCAACAAACAGTTTGTTTTGTGTTTTAAAACAAAACATGTAATGAACTTGACTATTATTTACAAATATAAACACTGAAAAGTTTAACCGGAGGTTTATTAGGTAAATACTAAAATGCTAAAGAAATGTAAAAAAAATGTAAAAGTTATTTTGTCATATAACATTTATATTTATCATTTTATAAAGACACAGATACCATTATGCTAACATCAACACAGAACATGAAATATGTAAGGTGTAAGATCTCTGTGCTGGTGTCTGACTGCTGCTTATCATCAGTGGAGTTTGGGACCATTAGATGCAGAACAATATATTTACCACAGAAATTCCTCTCCTCTTTTTTATTGTTGGTTAATTTTCTATTAGCCGGTGCTATGGCTTTCTGTTGTTGTCACTTTATGTCCTGCAATTGTTCTGTTTCTGTACATATTTTGTTTTGTATGTAGCGCCATGGTCCTGGAGAAATGTTATTTAATATCACTGTTTACTGCACTGTCATATATAGTTGAAATGACAATAAAACTTATTTGACTTTGACTTGACTTTGACATGTCCTGCAGCTTGCAGGCAAATATACTGAATGTTCTGCTATGCTAACTTAATATTAACCTAATGAAAGCCTTTGCTTTCATTCTCTTCCATTTTCACCTTTTAATCTTTTGTGGTTGCATTGGACACACTAATAAATGTTATGTTCACTTATCTCCCATTATCTGAGATTATTCAGAGCATCCTGACATGCTCCATCACTGTGATGTAGCAACAAAACCATTGCAAAGAGTTGTGAAAACGGCCATTGAGTCTCTTTATCACAGTAAATGTCTGTACAGAGCACAATCGTCAAGGTATCTCATTCAAATCAGAAACTGTTTAACCTCCGGTCACCCAGAAGGAAATACAGGACCATTTGCACCCTAACCATCAGATTCTTATCCAGAGTGACTAACATTTGGTCTCTTTTTTTCTAACCGAGCAATTGTCGGCTAAGGGCCTTGCTCAAAGGTTGCTTGGTGTAGGTGGGAATAGAACCCCGCCTTTCTGGTATTAGTCCATCACCTTAACCACTAGGATACCACTTCCCACTTCATCCTGTAGTTCTGCCTCACTCTGTGCTTTCTTTTATTTCTCTATGTAATACAGTTTATTTATAATGCACATTATGTTTTACTACACAAATCAATCTATAAAATATACCCTCTCACAGTAGAATCTACACAACAAACACAATGCATAACCTAAATTTGAAATACTTACACATACTCTTGCACACAGCCTTATTTAGTAAAATTATTACTTACATATTTATTAGCATTTGCACAGTTCCACTATTTGGACTTCTGGTAGATGCTAAATAGCATTTTGTTGCTTTCCAATAAAGTTGTATCTGTCTAAAACTGAAAATGTTGTAAAATATCCGTTCGTTGCATTGAATCTTTACTTTTATAAGCATTGGCTGTTGAACCAGTGAATTGTTTCATCAATGTACGATCAACAATAATACAGTGCCAATCTGGGAACTTGTTACTGGTCATATTGTACATACTTTAAAGCCCCAATAGTTTATAAAAAAGTGTGTGACCAGCAAAATAAACACTTGAGGATGACTATGTAAACAGATGAATCACCAAACTGATGGTGGACAGACAGACCCTGGAACTTAGAGGAGGTTTAGTAAATCAGGCAAAGAGTTTAAGTAAATGGTATTGTTATTGTTCTGCCCCATGTATGGCCTTACAGTGTGAGTCTCACAACATGGTAAAGTGACCTTGCAAGATGTGTGTATTGTGCTTAGTAGTGCATTGTGGTTTCTGCAAATTAAGGCTTGTTTTTCATGGAGATGAGGTCAAAGCCCAAGAGAAACTGAGATTTGTTTGGACAGAGGAGAGTTGGTGTATTTTGGCATTCCATCTGCAAAGACTCATGTCTGCTTTTAGAACTCATGTCTGCATTTATACCGAGACACCCTCTAATTTTAAGCCCAGTGGAAGTGTGCAGTATGGTCAACATAGGTTTTTAAAAAGAAAATCTTGAGAATTCCCCTGCACAATGGTCTTGTGAGTATCACATATAACCACTCAGGTACAAGCAGCTGTTTCAACATACAACATTCAGCTGGACAGCACAAGTCCTCAAAAAATTAACTAAATGAAAAATATCAAACTTTTGTTTGTGAGCAGGTACTGAAATCTCTGGAATTCCATATCATGCTATATCTTTAGTATTTACTTTTACTCTGATCTGTAGCCTATACTGGTAATGTAAAGTGTCAGACATAAACACACAAGTAAGGATAATTTTACACAGGAACTTGAAAATGTAGGATGCATAAATGTACTGCATTTTTTGCAATAAAGGTACAAGTATTTGTGACAAGGTAGAAATCTAGGCAAATGTATAATCTCTGGACTAGTCAGTATTGTGTCCCAGGTTTCCCACAATGAAATCTCTGCATTCTTGGCTTAGACTTCAAAGGGTAGCAAGGTCAGCACACTACAACAGCAGATACTGACTTGTTTCTAACTCTTATGTTTATCCCACCTCTACTCCTTTAGGTTTAGTGGGGAGGATCTTATCTCTCATCATAGACGCAGATGATGGCATTAATCCAAAGAACATGCTGTGGCCTGGAGACATATGCACATCTTAACACACTGGGTCTTTTGTTGATACTAGGCCTAAATCAGGTCTGTAGACAGTGTAGTCAAGCAATTTTAAGGATAGTCAGTGGTCTCATTAGACAGTTAAGCAGTTTTTTAAAACACGTGCACATTTTTAAGTATTTGACATCAGACTTCTTTTCACAAAACAAGCCAAGTCACTAGTGATCCTTTTTATTTAACACAATTGTGTTCTCTGAAGGAACTGGGCTCTAAAATTACCGCAATACACTCATCATCATAATCATCATCTACGCCATTTTCCAATAAATTCAGGATAAGTGGGGGAATTTATCTCAAGATTTTCTGATCAAGGGTCTGACCAGAAGCCCAACAACCACCAAGTTATCACTTCCCCAGTTTAGTATCATTTGGCTGGCTACATGTGTATAATAAAATAGTACCTAATGTTGATTATTAATGAACCTTTTGCCCTCAGTAGCTAGCAGCAATACTGAAGCCAGCTATTAACTCATCCAGTTGCTAATGCTCAACAGCTGAATCAACACTGAGTTTCAGAGTTGTTGGGTGGAACCACATAGAACATCTGTATCACTTCACCACACCCATGGACTAGAAGGACTTAATGTTATGTATCTAGACAGTCAAACTTTACTAAATTCTGGTACAAATACTTGATATAATGAGGTTGGAGCAGAAATATACCATCACTAAATTAGACTGCTCTTTTCTCAGTAAAGTCAAATAAACATAATTGAAATTGTTATATGCAAATAAACAGAGTTTTATTTTTTAATTAGAAATAGTACATTCAATGCTTTCCCCCCATTCTAACATAACCCAAAACAAAAATTTCCCCAGGCTATTCACTCTGTTTTCCTGCTGTTCAGTAGGAGAACTCTCTGTATTCATTAGCTAAAGATGCCTGGGCAGCAGCCAAAAAACTTTCTGCTTCAGGTAGGATTTTCTTCCATCAGGGCGGGCCTCACCCTGCTGCTAGAGACACAGAGGCGTCTGGGCCCAGGGGGAGTCAGCTCAGGCCTGCCAAAAGCAGGCCAAAGTGAAAAAAGTGCATATTTTTCGCCCCCACACGGAACAGTACCTAACAAGCTTGTAGATTTGAACCCACTGCTCATGAAGGTCTCATATTTCTGCCCCCCCCTTCAAAAAAGTCTCTCACTCTTCATAGCCACCAAAGACCTAAATTGAAGGAAGAGATATTGCTGATTGAAATATTACCATTGATCAATTAAAAGATGTTGAATCTGAAAATTAAATAGGCATCTTTTGTGTGGTTGCCAATTAGAGACTCTACTTCTAGTTTTGATTAGACCATTCTAAATGGTTTAAAGTGGTTCAATGTATTCCTGTGGATGAAAGTTTTTCAGACATCTGAATTATTTGTCTGTTTTTTTGTATTGCTAATAGAGACTAATGTACACTAGAATTGTTTATCTAGATGTATTTAAGCATTTGTGTTCCCTGTCTGCTTTTAAGTATCACATCACAGCCAGTATTTGAAAGAAATTATAAGGTTAAAATTACTCCAAACAAAGCAATACATTTATGTATTTGTCATGAATGGGTAATCAGGCGTTATATATCTGGGTAGGACATTGAAATGTTATTGTAGTGGGCATACCCTAGCTGTGTAAATGCAGACTATATTTCATCTTAAATAGTTCTTGTTGTGGTCTGTATTTCTGCAGCTCAGGTTCAACACTTCAGGCAAATCTGACATGACAGCTTGACACATGCAGTCAGACAGTAAAATTGCCATGTAATTCCTAATGAAAATGTACCTAGACAGAAAAAATAATATGAGCTTGACAGCCTTCATGTTAGGCACAGTATGCATAATAGATCTTGTGACAGTTATGATGACTAAAATGAAGCAGACTTTTTTTTTTTTAATTTTTGAAATATTTACCCAATAACAAACATTGAACACTTTTATGCATACATTCAATGTGAGACTTTGTAAAAAAAAAAAAAAAAAAAAGTATTGAATGCTGGGAACGCAATATACTGTGTTCTACATATACAAACTTCTAGATTTGCTTTAATTTAAAATTTACATGTCTTAATTATGGTAACGTGCCATGTGTTGTTTTAAGACCCTCATGTTCATGTTTCTATTTCAAGAAATATGTTATCACTTGCAAGACCATATCTTCTAGTAATTTTTAACTGCTTTAAAAAACTTAACCATCTGCCAGAAGAAATGCTATATTATTCTCAAGCATTAAGTTTCACAGTGTGTATTAGCATTTGTTCATAGAGAAACCTAGCAATATAAACTTTTATATAAAAATTATATCCACCACATAAAGAAAATGAATTTAGGCACACACTTTCATTATTTTAGCTGTACCTTATTTGAAGTAGTTAGAAAAATAGCACCATCTGATGCCAATTACAATTAAGGGGAAAAACGAAATCCCGGCACATCTGCAGTGCATGTGTATCTTCATCATGGAAATAGCGATTGTTAAATTTCACTGAGCTTTGAGATAATTTTCGAGGAAAGTACAAAAGTGTTTTAATCAGATTGCTGGTATGTCCTGCCCCTGCCAAACTTCATGTTGTTCCTATCAAAGATAAAACGGCCAGATGTTAGTTTATTGTTTTGAGTGTATTATTCTAATTTATATTTGGTAATTATAGTTATATTTTGTAAACTTTTCTAAGCATGTTCAATATAATTCTCTTCTACTGTTGCTACAAAAACAGACATAAATTTATACAGAATTATAAAAAAAAATGTCAGGGTCTGAGAAAGTGGGTTTATAATAATTTGAAATGAATCTAGGCTCTGCCTCAGACCTACAGAATATGGAATTCTGGGAAGTTAACACCTCCTTTTTACACTTCAATGTATACTTTTCTGTATACACTTTTGGTAATGGTTTGCACAAGCATTGCAAAGACACTTATTTTCTGTGAGTTCAGTGGAACAAATATGACAATATGAGATTTTGCAGGATTGTATGGAAATGAATCTTAAGTGAGCTTCTTTCTGTAAAATTGAAGAAGTGTTTTTTGGACAGATTGTATTTTTATTAAGAGAACAGACTCTACCAGATTGGTGTGCAAAATACATCGTCTAATTTTAGACATAGTAATCAACGTTTTCTGAGTTATTAATGATGCGTCTAACCTTATTGAGATTTTTAGCTGAAAACTTTATCTCACAGATCTATCTGCAGTACAGATACAGATTCATATACAGATTCTGCAGTAGATGCTCACCAAGCCGAGATATACTTTCCATTCTTAAAGATAAGCGTACACACCTCTTCCTGACAGTCATTCTCTTTTACAATAAGTTTAGATTCTATTAATGGCCTAATTATCAAATTAAAGTGTCTAAAGTGATGTCTTTATTATTTGTGCTAATGACCCTCCTCTTAACTGAGACAGAGATCACAAAATTTCTTTCTCGCTATTCAACCAGAGGAGCTCTCAGTCTCCATCTGATTTAGATGTTCCCTTTACACAGCTTTTACATTTCTCACCTTCAGTCTTGAAGCCCTCATAACTGATGACTATTTCAAAATCTATTTTTATTTAATGAGCAGATATAATAGGAAATGACAGATAGTCACGCTTAAGTAGGTTTTTCGTTTTGATAGTTAAACTGAGGTTGGGAATAATAACATTAAGATGACATTTTTGTTCACAATCTTTCAACCATTTAATAGTTGTGAAGAGTTTACAAGTATTAATGGTTACTTTTCCTCAAGTCATAGGTTGAAATACAAGTAGTATTCTTACATATAAATACTGTGCATGCTGTTGTTGTTGTTGTTGTCTTATATCTTACTACTGGTTTGACTGTCACAGCTGCTATTTGAAAGTTTATTAACTATTTAGCACCATTGAAAGACCTGAAGGGCGGCGCGGTGGCGTAGTGGATAGCACAATCGTCTCGCAAAAAGAAGGTCCCAGGTTTGAATCCCGGGCCGGGATCTTTCTGTGCGGAGTTTGCATGTTCTCCCCGCGCTTGCGGGGGTTTCCTCCAGGTGCTCCGGTTTCCTCCCACAGTCCAAAAACATGAACATTAGGTGGATTGGTGATTGTAAATTGTCCATAGGAGTGAATGTGTGTGTGTGTGAATGGTTGTTTGTCTATGTGTTGCCCTGAGATGGACTGGCAACCCGTCCAGGGTGTACCCCTTGCCTCTTGCCCTATGTGTGCTGGGATAGGCGCAGCAGACCTCCGTGACCCCGGATTACGGGAATAATCGGGTAAGAAGATGAATGAATGAAAGACCTGAAGAACCTAAGATGCAATGGTTTCCTATTCCATTGAAAAAGAGCAAAACATTTGGTGTACTTTGGTCAATTACCTTTGAATGACTAGTAAGCAAATACGATATGTTTGCATGCTTTGGTGTGGTCTGCATTTAGCAGAATGCTGTTGGATCTGCGGTGCCTTGCTGGTCTAGCACTTTTCAGTAAAGTGTTGCAGGGTCATCTAAGATTCCTCTGAAGTGTTTACATAGAACACTTGTGCTTCTTTTCAGTCTTTTCTAGCAGCTTGTACTAAGATAAATATTGCTTTATGCAGGATTCTCTCTGAGGGCCAGACAGAAGCATACCTCTGCTCGTCAGACAATATTTACAAGAGCATTTAGAGGACTTAAACATAGTGCATAAAAATACAGTGTAAATGTTTTTGAAACATACATACTGAAAAAAACAAATGTACAATAAAAATGTGGCTTTGTTATGGTTTATATGTTTATTTCTAGTAATCCTCTAATACCACAACTGTGGGCCAGGCTGGTGCTGAAGCTGGTGCTCATTCTGATTCATTTGTTTTACCTGTTGACTATTTGGTCTGCAAATCAGTTAAACTCCACAGTTGACATTTCCTCATTATTTCCTTCTATATCTGTTTTTGTCAAGCTACTTTACAGTTTGAGTGAGATTTTTGTAATGGATGCTAAGTAGAAAGTTTGTCTTGTCTGCTGACCACTGAAACCTGCCAAATGTCATTCATCTTGTAAATTTATCTATTTCACAAACTGCAGTCTGTGGTGGAAACTACACTCACTGATGTCATCAGATTTTGGAACGAGTACCCAGTTCCTGGCTTTGAACCGGCTCTCAAACCTTGACTTTTTTTTTTGTAGAAATGTGTAGCCCAGTTCTTTATTGGGCACTAGAGCTCTAGGCAACCGATCCAGGTGAAAAAATAATACAAAACTTTTGACTTAATCCTGTAATAAATTTTTAGCATTGGGACTGGTCTCTTCCAAGATACCTCTGCCCCATTATAAGGTCACATATATCATTATATCACTGCTTAAGTATTGGTTTAAGTAAACATGTTTGAAACTATGTTTCAATAAATAACAATAGTTTTAAATACCTGAGCAGACAATTTAGACCTTGATCTTAGGACCATGTAAAGACAATGAAGATATTTTAGTGGACTTTCTTTGCACTAACAGATTACAGTTGGCTATTTCCTGTAAATGAACATAGATTACACACAAATACATATTACATAGTATAATCATTCATTCATTCATCTTCTTGCCCGCTTATTCCCGAATCCGGGGTCACGGGGGTCTGCTGTGCCTATCCCAGCACAGGTCAACACATAGACAAACAACCATTCACACACTCCTATGGACAATTTAGAATCACCAATCCACCTAATCTGCATGTTTTTGGACTGTGCGAGGAAACCGGAGCACCCGGAGGAAACCCACGCAAGCGCGGGGAGAACATGCAAACTCTGCACAGAAAGCTCCCAGCCCGGGATTTGAACTCGGGACCTTCTTGTCAGGTGACTGTGCTATCTACTACGCCACCGCGCCGCCTGTAGTATAATCAATATTATTCAAATTAATTCACACTTCAATTCATTTTTTTAAATAAAAAAAAGGTTTGGTGCAAGACTTTAATCAAAAAACAATATTTAAACTATATTCTGTCAGAGATAAATAAAAGAAATGTATTTTTACACAACAAACAAAATGCTTTTTTACGTTATTGGCACCCAAAATAAGAGAACAAAGGGTCCAAGGAAGCTAGGTCAGAGGTGAAACCTCACTGAAAAGAATTTGCAGGATGTACCCATACACCAACACTGAAGAATACAGAGTAAACAGGATGGTTCCTAAAATAGTAACAGTTGTGGCGTTTGAGTTTGATGACTTGGCAAAAGTGTTTTACAATAGAACAGTAGAACTAGAAAGGATATGCCTGCCATACCTGGCATTGAAGATTTATTGTGAAACATCTGAAGATCTGGGAAATGTTTCTCAAGGCTTACTCTGCTGTTTAGCTTAGCATATTTTGGATTTTAAAGGTAAATATATATTTCCTTTAAAATCCAATATATTTAATATATATATACATAATTCCATGATGCACATTTATGTTCAAATGCAGTTTATTGACTATGGTTCACTCATAACTTTCATAAGATTTTAATTATCCAAATAACTTGATTAGAACAGGACCCTGACACATGTAATCTATAATGTCGTCCGCCCTCCCGCCATTTTTTTTAATTACACCAAAATCATTTTAAGATTAATGTGACATATTACTTCAGCATGTGTCAACTGTTTTTTATTCTGAGCACTATGGAAATATATCTGTATATGCCGAGTGTATGTGTCAAATCAGGAAAGTTTTACACTGAGAAAAAATGCTGATGGCTTGTAAATGTAAAATGTTCTTGAAGTGAAAATGTTTTTCATCAACCATTCAAGCTGAAGATTTGATAAAAGGCTAATTACCCACATATACTAGGACAAATTACATGTAATGCATGTGGTATATTTTTGTTGTAGCTTGTTTTTTTAGACTGCTGGCAAACATGAACATCATCCATCATTATAAGATACGGTGAATCAGGGTTTAAATACATAGCTGATTATCTATCATGCTTCATCTATGATTCCTTTTTTGCAAATTGTTTGACTGGCACGTGGAAAAACGTTCTCTTGTTCTAAGACTCTTAGCTGAAGGACTAGTACTGCTACAATTCCACTCAAGAGAAGAAAAACTGTTGCAGTACTTGTTTTCTTGCCAGTTCCTGGCATTTTAATTCATGCCACTGTTGACTCGGCCCCACTTGCTTTCCTCTTTAGCCTTTAGTTCTAACTTGTCCCCGTCTCTTTACTGCTGAGTGAAGCTGTGTATCTTTTTTCAATTGAGCCAACACTGATGTGTATGGGAAGAATACTTTTGATGTAGGCATTACCTCCCTGACCCTTTACTCATAGGTCATGTTGAGAATTAGAGCCTCCTCCAGTGTACTCTGAATCACTATAAAGGCTGATCGTACCTCTATTGTTGGTTTAAAAAAGGCTCCTACCCCTTTCCCTCACTGTAATGGCGGCCCCGTAGAAGACCATTGGACAGCTTTCTTCCCATCCCCCTTCTCTTTGTTGCCAGCCTGTAAATTGAGCCTTCCCTTTGGAGGCACTAATTAAGAGCACAATCTTCTCTTTTACTAAAAAAAAAAAAAAAAAAAAAAAAAAAGGTATATGAAAAGGTATTAAAAAAGATTCCCTTCATGTTTCCTTACACATTATTTTCCTTCATGTTTCCTTACACCTTATTTCAGAAATACTGAGACTCACACTGCAGGTGTCTTACAATGACAAAAAACAATAAATAATAAGTTTAATTCGTCGGACTTCTATGATAAACAGTAATACATATAACAAAATGGGCATAAAGGGATAATGAATATGTACCATAAATGTATTCATGGTATCATACAGTAAAAAAAAGTTTACATCTGTGTATAAAAGAAAGAATACAAGAGTAGTAAATGACTTCTTTTATTAATTTATTCATTCAATTCATTCATTTATTCATGTGCCTATCCCAGCACACATAGGGCGAGAGGCAGAGGGTACACCCTGGACGGGTTGCCAGTCCATCTCAGGGCAACACATAGACAAACAACCATTCAAACACACATTCACTCCTATGGACAATTTAGAATCACAAATCCACCTAATCTGCATGTTTTTGGACTGTGGGAGGAAACCGGAGCACCCGGAGGAAAATCACGCAAGTGTGGGGAGAACATGCAAACTCCGCACAGTGCTATCCACTACGCTACCGCGCCGCCTCCACTTCTTTTATTAATAAGAGAAATTCTGTCATTATGTTGACAATTGAAATAAAGTACCTAATCACAAATAGGAGTTTCCTGTAAAACACCATGGGATGAGTAACTCAACATGGAAGACTGTTTGTTAGAGCTCCTTACAGATTAGAATTAAGCCCAAAAAGTTCAATCTTAGTCTCATCAGACTAGAGAATCTTGTTTTTTTATCTCGGAGTTCTTTAAGTGTTTTTATGTCTTGCACTGTGGAGAGGCTTCTGTTGGGGCCCTATGCCATAAAGCCCTGACTGGTGTAGGTCTTCTTTAGCTCTAGAAAGGTTTCTGGTGTCCCAAACGTCTTCCATTTAAGGATTATGGAGGCCACTGTGTTCTTAGGAACCTTAAGTACAGCAGAAATATTTTTGTAACCTTGGCCAGATCTGTGCCTTGCCACAATTCTGTCTCTGAGCTCTTCAGGCAGTTCTTTTCACCTCATGATTCTCATTTGCTTTGACATGCACAGTGAGACCACAAGTCCAATCAGTATAATCAAACATAGCTGGACTCAAATGAAGGGGTAGAACCGTCTCAAGGATTATCAGAAAAAACGGAACGCACCTGAGTTAAATATATGAGTGTCACATGGGGTCTGAATGATATTTCAGTTTTCCTTTTTTTAATGATGTCAACAAATTTTTCAAATTCAACATTCAAAAATGTCAACAATTCTGTGTTTTTCTGTCAATATGGGGTGCTGTGTGTACATTAATGAGGGAAAAAATGAATTTAAATGATTAAAGCAAATAGCTGCAATTTATCAAACAGTGAAAAAATTAAGGGGGTCTGAATAATTTGCGTACCCACTGTACAAATTTTTGAAAAGACATTTGAAAACAAAACATGTTCAAATTTTACATGTTCAAATAAGTAATAGCAAAAAATACTACTGTTTAACACCTTATATAAAAAATATATGTTTTTAAAGAGTACATGCAAATATGCTATTAAATTATTGAAATATATTTTAAATCTCTGGTGTGCTGTGGTAAATTATTTGGATAAAGCAGTTTGGCTTGCATTTTATGCTATAGAACCTTTTATTCTCGCCAAAGATGCCTCAAAAGTCCTCAAAGAGAAATCAGGATTTTAACACAGGGTGAGCTCCAGCTGTGCTTACCTTAGAAAATCCAGCATGCCTTGTCAATCCGGAAAGCACTTCCTCTACAACTATTCTTCCCGGTATAAAGCTTCACAGTGCACCTAGTGCTGAGACATCAGTGACCAAGACCTGAATACAAGTTTGGACATTCAGAGTTTTCAAGGCAACTTTTATGTCGGCTGTAAAATAAAGTGAAAAAAACTTACAAAGACTGCAGTTGATAACATTTTCATTGTTACAGTAAAAACTGATTATTTATGAGTTGAAATCTGTCAATGCAGAAGCTCTGGTTAATTTTTAACAAAAAGCTAGATTCATTCATTCACTAATCTTCTTACCCGCTTATTCCCGAATTCGGGGTCACGGGGGTCTGCTGCGCCTATCCCAGCGCACATAGGGTGAGAGGCAGGGGTACACTCTGGACAGGTTGCCAGTCCATCCCAGGGCAACACATAGACAAACAACCGTTCATACACACATTCACTCCTATGGACAATTTACAATCACCGATATACCTAATCTGCATGTTTTTGGACGATGGGAGGAAACCGCAGTACCCGCAGGAAACTCACGCAAGGCGAGCATGCTATCCGCTTCACCACCGCACCACCCAAGCTAGTGTCACTTACACACTAAAACGATTGGGTTGTTCTTTAATAGAATTCATCTGTACATTCTTTATCATAAAGACTTCATTTAAGCACTAGGTCTGAATGTAATTAGGTACATATAAGGTACATATATCCAAATCATGAAGGATTTTTTAAGAACACTGATTTGTTAACATTTTATGACAATAGAATAACATACAAGTAAACATGATAACAGTAAGGCCTTGTTTTTCGCTTTGATACATTGGGCTTATTAGTAAGTGACACTGTTGCACAGCTGCTCATTAGCTTATGTTGCCTAGCGATAATTGAGAGCGCTATTAAACTTATTCAAGTCTGCATGACATTATGAGACTCAGCAGCTTGCTAGAAATTGTGTAAGCAATTGTATGAATCTGGATAGTTGTTCGACATGAATTCAGACTGCTAGAAAAAAGCCAGCAGGGTCCAGTTTTGTAAACATTAACAGGAAAGTTTTACAGGTCTGCTGAGGATCCTTCACATCTGGGGCTACTGTATGTATGACAAAGTCCCATAAACAAAGCCCTGGACTAGAGTTAAACTAGTCAATTGCAAATTACTTTGTGCTGTTGGTTGTTGACCAACCGTTTGATCATGTCCAACCAGCTCAGCCTATGTTGCTATTATAAGAAATCAATCTAGGCTGCAAAGCAGTTATATAAATAGTAATTCTAATCTACTAATCTTTTCATTTAGGAAAGCAGGTATCCTCTTAATCCTGCAATCTTTTTGCTGCCTCAGCTTATCTTTAAAAACATGGAATAAAGTAAAATGTATGACTGAAAATATAAAAACATGAGAATGCAGAAAATGCACTGAAAATAATATCTGTTTGTTGGCATTAACAAACAAATGGCCATATATTAACGGGGTGGGGGTTGGGTGGGGTGGTAGGAATCCCCCAAGCGGGAGAAACCTTCATTTGGCCTGTGGTGTTCCAGGACTCAGGCAGCTTGTACTGTAGAGTAGTTGGCATGAGCCTGTATTGTTAGGCTCATTGCCAGTTTATTTTGTTGGAATTTCCTGTCGGAGTTGACTCCCTTTCGCTTACTCCCTCCTTTTTCCTGGAGCAATACAGAAAAGCTTTTTTAATTACACTGCCGCTGCCTGGCCTCTCAGGATATTATTATTGTTCTTGAGTGCTTCCTCTGAGGATGAGCTTCTCTCACCACAAAGCTGCTCTTAGCTTCAATTGGACATTAAAAAAATGTTTCGCGTGCTTTGAGATCTAGAGCAGCCCATGTTAATGTCTGCCACCTGGAATTGTCTTTACAAAGGAGATCAGGTCCCGACTTAATCCTGTTACAAATCTTGTGCCAGTTCTCACGATGCCTTGGCAGGATGTTTTGTACATTTGGCCCAGTGATATAGGAAACTTAAATAATAATGCTATATATTAGAATAATACGTATGATAATGTGATACTACGTATGTATGATATTGCGTACGTAATAGAAATATGTGACGAAATTGTGGTGTTTTAACTGAAAATGTATCTTTAAGACCAATAATAAATTAGAAAAAGTTTTTTTTATTATTGGATGAATCCCAGCTGTCAATGCTGTGTAACAGTCAGACAAGTTGAATTTTTTTGAGAGAAAGCAAGAACAGGACATGCACACTCTCTAGCACCAACTTCTATTATTAAAAATGACACCGACATCCCTGAAGGCCTCCTATGTGCTACACATGGTTAACTCACACACCAAGTGCCACACATGGTCCAGAACATAAATGAAGATGTTATTCATGCACATATTCTTTCTCCCAAACGCCATAGCTGAGAGGCTCATTATCCTGGTCTCAGTACTAGGCATGAGAATGTATCTCTTACTTCTAATTCATCAAGCACACAGAGTTAGAAGTTACAGAAAAAATTGCAAAAACCCTTAAATATTCTGGAATTTTTTTATATACAATAATAATGAAATAATTATAATATAACATAATAATAACTGATCCACAGTAGGGTTTTCAAAGAGTGGAAATGCTTACATGTCATATTTTATATACTGTATATGTACATATCCTAGAATATAGAATAATGTTTTTGCTAAAAAACCTCAGTAGTTCATAAGGATTTAAAGTTATGACATGGGCAGGAATGATAGTTCTGGAATGCTCTCATAGGTTGCTGAAAGAGTCCTGATTCTTACTGCTCTACCCCCATGAGATAGTGATCGCAAACCTTCTATCCCCATGTTTCTAGTTCTTAGGTTATAAGTGACTTATTGACATTTGTGACACCTTGGGTATTTTGGTGTAGACTAGTATGTGGCTTAAAAAAATACCCCTTTCTAGTACATACATATACCCTAGTGTCACTGAGGGAGAAAGGCATGAATGTTAAATATTAGTGTGGTTGCTGTTAATCATGTAAAAAGGAATAAATAAATCTTTTTGCATATATTACTTTGGAATAGAATGCGTTGTCTAAATTTCTCAATACATATTGAAGGGGTAATATGTTTTGGTCCACCTCACAAGGTTACTGTCTGTGTGGAGATTCTTAGGTTCTTTCTATATCACATTGGTTTCTTCATAGTCTGATTCTTTCATATCACACAATGATTCTGATTCTGTGATTATAATATGTTGGAAAATATGCCTACATTGTGATGACCTGGGAGAATTGCAGCTTTTTTACTCACAGATGGATTTCTTAACAGTAAAATTCGTATCTTCGTATCTGGTGTACGTACCTGTTTTAGTCCATTGGCTCGTCTTAGAGGCAATAAAGTTAAACTACAAAGTATTCTCGCACATGTCTACTAGGTATATAAATTTCCTGTACAGTGCATTTGGCCTGCCAAATGTTAATGTGCCTATCCCAGCACACATAGGGCAAGAGTACACACTGGACAGGTCGCCAGTCCATCTCAGGGCAACACATAGACAAACAACCATTCATTTACATTTACAGTATTTGTAAATGTAAATGTAATTTACATTCATCAACTTACATTCATCAATAATGGTACCTTGGATTACAAGCAAGTGTGTAAACCTGAAAAATTCTTAAGTTGGAAATGAGAGGTGTTTTTGTTTTCTTAATGTTAGCAGTCAGGTAGGTAGTGCTGGAAAAGATGATTCTTCAGTCGTTTTTTAAAGACAGTCAGTGTTTCAGCTGTTCTTATATTGATGGGGAGTTCGTTCCACCATCTTGGTGCTAGAACAGAGTAGTCTTGATGTCGATTTACCTCGCATCTTCAGGGGCGGAGAGACCAGTCTATCAGTGCTTGTGGGTCTGAGGGACCGTGGTGCAGTGCGAGGAGTGATAAGTGCTGTGAGATAAGAGGGCGCTACACCA
>JAOTRA010000036.1:3216934-3229115 GCA_026260255.1 Pseudolaguvia tuberculata | reverse complement strand
TAGGCCAGCATCAGTGTCTTAAATCTGATGCGTGCAGCTACTGGAAGCCAGTGGAGGGAGCGCAGCAATGGGGTGGTTTGTGAAAACTTTGGACGGTTGATTAAGACGGTTGATTCACACACACAATCACTCCTATGGACAATTTACAATCAACAATCCACCTAATCTGCATGTTTTTGGACTGTGGGAGGAAACCAGGGCACCCGGAGGAAATCCACGCAAGCATGGGGAGAACATGCAAACTTCACACAGAAAGATCCCAGCCTGGGATTCGAACTGTGAGTCGACTGTGCTATCCACAACGCCACTGCGTCGCCATATCGACAACACACACAATTATAAATATATATATATATATATAAAGTGGGCTCATTACATATTTACATAAACATATTTCAGGATAGAGACAGGATGGAGTTTGGACCGTGTGCCTGTGCACTCAATTTCACGTTAATTGGGATGTACAGAGATTATGTGTGGGAATCTAAATATGCAAAGTTTTTTTGTACATATGCATTTTACAGCTTTGTATGTGCACAGTGTTTTAGTATTAATTCCATGCAAATATTAGTACATGAGGTCCCTGGTGTCTTATTCAGTGTGTAGAATGCCCAGAAATGTTTTCTTATACATACTGACATGCAGGACACATCTACATCTACATTTTGTACTAATAATGCACAGGGAAAATTTAAAGGCAATTAAAAAATGTTATTACATAAAGAAAAAAAAATACTGGAAGCCTGATTAAAACTCATTGGGGCACAAGATTAGATTAAATTATTGATCTGATTACTTAGGTTCCTATACTAGCAAGTACTATTGTGTGTGTAGCCCAACTTCTGTCATGTCTGTTAAAATACTTAGTTTAACAGTATACTTCATTGTCTGGAAAACAGATTAGAAAATGTGGAACATGTTTTCCTCCCATTTGTGTCATGTCAAGGTTTTTTCTTGATTTTGTGTACTTTTGTACCTGAGACCAAAGGAACCCTCACTGCATGTTTTTTGTCTGAAAACCATCTCATACTGTTTTACATTAAGGGTGAGGATGTTTAAGACTTACTGTGATTATTTATCATTTCATTTTTACCATATTCTACTGCCAATATATTTCACAAGTGTTTAATATAAAAAGTCATTTTCCAGACTTTGGAGAATGTAAGCCCAATATGTATTTAACATTCACTCTCTCTCTCTCTCTCTCTCTCTCTCTCTCTCTCTCTCTCTCTCTCTCTCTCTGCATGTCCTTGACTCCGCAGCTCCTCCTCTGTTCCCTACCTTCCACACCCCGATCCCAATCGACATGCGCCATCATGAGGGCAGATACCATTATGAACCACACCCTCTACACACCATGCATGGGTGAGTCCATAAAATATTAGAACAGAAATATGTCATATACATACAGTTATAGTCGTTCCAGTTGAGTAGTGCTGGGTGGTGCAGCATGAATTGCATTAAGTGCTCTGATGTAGATTGACATTGTTTGAAAAACATTGTTTGAATGGTGCCTCTTACTGCTTCCCCAAGAACCCTGAGTTATACCTTCGGACTTCAGAATCTCATTTCAATTCATACTCGATCACACAAGATATATTTAGTATTATCCCTGAAATTTTTGCTAGTTGAAAAATCTTCCCACTCAGTAGATAATACATTAATAATAGGTTATTCGGCTGAGCTATTATTCTTTATTTTATTAATCATTCTTTATTGACTGAACCTGAATACTTTGTATGTGTTAAAACATGCAAAAGACAGGTTACAGCTGTGAAAGTATTTATAGCTAGTTTTTTAACAAGCTTATAAATGCATTGAGACTGTTTTTTCAAATATATAACTGACTTCAGATTTTCCACCAACTCTCTCCTACATTATCTGTGTAATTAAAGAAATGGTAAAGCAACACTCAGTAAAACTGGTCATGCACATGTGTTATGGTACCCAAATAAAACGACAGGCGCTGTGTTCAAAACCTTCAATGGCTTTTTTTCTGACTTTGCCAAATTGACCCAAATGACACTGTTTTAAATGGCAAATAAGGCACAGAGTCCTTGTTCAACAGAATTGAGGATAAGGAACCTGAGTACTGTAAATCAGCTTGCACACAGAATATTTCTGCAGAATGATTTAGCTCTTCTAAAAAACCAGACCATCTGATGAGAAACATTGCCTTGATCAGACTGCCATTAAGAGTAATGCAAGAAAAAAGCTTCTGACAAGATACCAAAATCCAATGATGCTTTGTTTATTGAAACGTTGCCAGGCTTCCATCGAAGAAAATGTCTGCCAAACTGAAAACTATATTTAAAAGCTACCTAAATTACTGTTTACGTAACATTAAGTAAACAAACTATAACAGTTAGACTTTGTTTATTTTAGTTACTCAGTAATGCAAAAGTGGTCTTAAGCCAATAAATATAGTATAAGCCAGGCGGAACAATTGAGGACCGTAATGCAGTATAGCTCAAAGCAATGGTGTCATTGCAAAAAAAATGTTTCTTTGCTCCCCAAACTACAGGTTATGCAGTTGTACAGAAAAACTCACATTCAGGTGGATTACATGGACAGGAGTCACCTATGGTGTTATGATGAAATCTTTGTAGGGTCTTTCTGTCAGCCATTAGAACTCCCCATGTCTGTGACTAAGGTCACTTTAAGATCCTGAGATCTTGTCTGTAAATGAATAAAACTACTTGATTTCATTAATTGTCAGTCAGCCCTGACACTCCCAGTCCCAGTCCCCAGAGTGCATATAAGCTCTAAATAATGGCTTAGATAGACTCAGAATTTGTTGATTTAACTGATTTGTTTTTCTATTAACCTGCTGTATTTTCTTTTTTGCTGGCTAGAAATTTGAAAATGTTTGTAATATTCAAATAAAATGTAGCAACCGAATCTTCATGGGTCAGAATAAGCTCGCGGCAGGTACTGCAGTGTAATGTAGTAAATAAGATTTCGGGCATAAATAAAGGCAAAAAAGTAGTTTGTAAGAAAAGATGTAAGAGGGCTTATCATTTGACTTTATTACTGATGTTGAAATATGTCTGCAAAAAAATATGATTCATTCATTCATTCATTCATTTTCTTACCCACTTATTCCCGAATTCGGGGTCACGCGGTCTGCTGCGCCTATCCCAGCACTCCCAAAACATGCAGATTAGGTCGATTGGTGAGTCTAAATTGTCCATAGGAGTGAATGTGTGTGTGTGAATGGTTGTTTCTCTATGTGTGGCCCTGAGATGGACTGGCGACCTGTCCAGGGTGTACCCCCGCCTCTCGCCCTATGTGTGCTGGGATAGGCGCAGCAGACCCCCGTAATATGATTGTGTTCAAATATAACAGTCACCTTGGGTAAACCAGGTAATCAGTACAGATAAAGTTTATGTTTAAAGCAATTAAGGTTTTCTATAAGGAATGCAAATCTTCTGTCATTACCTCCATTAATCATACACTAATCAGTTGATTGAAACTTCTAAACAGCTGTTAAACGTGAAACATGCATATATGGACCTTTCATTAATCTCTGAGATTTCATCAGGGCTACCACATTGCAGATAATTTACATCAGTGGGGATTATGAAGGCAGGTCGTCTTCACAAGTCTGGGCAAAAAATTTTTTTATTGGTGTATACACAAAGCAAAAATACTTTTTGCTGCTAGATACAAATATATAGTTACAAAATATACTGCACAAACTTTTTATTAGCAAAAGAGGAAAAGTTCTAAATTTGAGCAATTTATAAAATCACAATGTGAGTTGAATATTAATGTCGATAGCTCCCCACCCCCTGCTAAATGGAAAGGAGGGCTGGGTGTTTTGTGTATGTGCGTCTGTTTTCTCTCAGCTCAGCCAGAACAGAGCTGCCTTTATGACTATCATTGCAAGGTGACTGATGGCAGAATGTTGGCCACTGCACAAGCTTGGTGAACTGCAGTCGTTTACTTGAAACTGTACTCAGCCCAAGATGCATGCCTCTTGGCTTCCATACAGAAAAGGTATAAATGAGGGACTGAAAAGCCAGGCATTACAAGTATAATGATCTTAGATCAATCTTAAATATATTTAGGCTGTAAGTAGGATTAAAATTTTTGTTCAAGTACTTAAATAATTTGAAAAGAAATGTGCATTGGAAAAAAACTGGACATATCCAAATAAAGTACATTTAAGCTGATTATACTGCCTTATGTTCATAATCCAATGTTTCAATGTTTCTGAAATGTAACATTAAAAAATTGAGGCGATAAAGTGGATTAAATGAATGTAGATGAGTCTTGTGTGGAAATATTTGTATTTCTACACAAGCTATCAATAAAGTACACACCTGTGTGCCCACACACACAGAGTAAATAAGGAACTCTATTCCATTTGCATTATAACATTGATGTCATAAGAGCGAAGTCACTAGCTGTCTTCAAGAGACTAGAAGATTTAGCACATGAATCTTTCATAAATACTTTATTGTGAATAGTAATAAGAAAAAGTGTATCACGGACCCAATTTAGGAGTATAATAAATACTATTAGGCTGGTTTTATTGTTGTTGCCTGACAAACCTGTCATATAGCAATTACTGAATGTGATTAAAAACTAAGGTATAACACGTGATTAGAAGTCAGTAAAAGAAACTGCCCTTTAAAGTAAATGTCTTTAAAGATGTCTAAGCCAAATCATACCAGACCTGTATATTACAGGAGCATGCTCGTTCACCCAGACCTCCGGGCAGAGAGTCTGATTTGTCTTTGTGTGTCCTTCCACACTGAGATTCACTATTACAATTAGATAAGAAGAGCTATGGAGGGATCCATATATTAAGTTTTTTATAGATCCTGTGCAGGATGAGATCAAAAAGAGGCAGAACACCAGTGTTACAATTACTGTCTCCTTCCTGGCTGGCTTTCCCTGGGTGGGCAGAGAAGTCAAGAGATGACACATTTATATCTCCACTTCAATCTGTAGGCTATCCCCTAAATCCAACTCTGAAATTGTGTTCTACAAATAAGCTCAGTCAAAGGGCAGTAATTAGCCAGGCTAGAAATGTTAAATAGACATGTCTACATACATCCTTTCTGACACCAGCATGAACATTGATGTATTAAGTTTATTTGAGTCTCAACTTGCTTATTGCCTACGGCCTGAATAAAGTACATACCAATGTTGTAGTAGAATACATTGAAGGTAGGTAAAACAACTCACAAATATCACAGACTTTCTTGGTATAATTTGGTATAACTTTTTAATCAGCTTGGTTTAATTAAATATTTTATTGTTGAATTTGATGTATATATTTATAGCTAAGTAATTGTAACCTCAGTTTTAATATCTAATATCTATGTCCAAAGCTTTTAAATTGCCATGTCTTCACTGTCTTCACATTCTTTAGGCCCGTTGGATTAGCTGGAAGTCCAATTATCTCTGATATCTCTCTGATCCGGTTGTCCCCTCATGCTGCAGCCACGGGCGAGCCTCCTTTCAGCCCACCCCATCCGTACGTCAATCCTCACATGGAGCAGTATCTACGTTCGGTTCACAGCAGCCCCACGCTGTCTGTCATCTCAGCGGCACGAGGCCTCAGCCCAGCTGATGGTGAGTTTGCATTGAACAAAGTTACATTTCATAAAAAGCTTTATTCACACTAACACGGATAACGTTCTCGTCCATAAATGGCTAGCACATTTTGCCCTTTTCTGTTATGATCACTGGGCGGTGTCCAAGTATGAAATCATGAAGTTATAAGGAAATTATTTATTTTTTTCACTTTTGTGAAGAAGCTGCAAAGGCCACACCTCTTTGCCATGCTTACGTTTACATACATCAATCCTTTTGTTATAATGAATTCTGTTAAATATTCTTTGAGACCTAAAACATTTATAAGACCTGGTCTATAATTTAGCATGGACAATAACATGAAAACATGCAACAACAAAAAAAGAAAACAGAGCAAAAATAAACATTTTTTCTAAATGAAGCCTTCTTCCCTGGCAGGTTTGTACTCACAATCATGGTAAAAGTTTGGTAAAAGGAGGCAGAGATAAATCGCCACCAGATAAATCACTTCTACAGTCTGGGGGCAGGAATGGGTGCTTTTACAGTTAAATAAGCAATGTTGAAAAGATTGTGTACCTGATTACATGGGAAGTGAGCAATGCAAATGTAGGGAATTAAGCTTGAGTGAGCACAATCTAAGGCTCATGAACTCTGTTATCTTCCAAAAAAAAAAGATTTCAATAGTTTTTATAGCATGTGTCGTATTTGAAATGGGATCATAATCTTGGTTTTTCTTTATTTTCTTTCTTCCTATCCATAGTAAATAGATTATCATGCACTGGCCAGAAAATACATTCATCAAGCCAGCTGCTTTATACAGCTGTGATGCGTCAAATATCAACTTTCATGAGAAAGAGGGTTAAATGCGTGGATTAAACTGGTAATTTGCAGCGGGGAAGTCCAGTGCAGTGGTTTGACTACTGATCAGACTCCCCTGAGGGCATGAAGAGGCCATACTCGGGCCACAATTCTCACCTCTTTGACTCTATCGCCCTCAAAAGAGGGTGCTCAATGATACGACAACGGCATAGAAAATAAACGCTCTTGTTCTGCCATGAATCCAGCACAAACGCATGTCTGTTCTCTTTTACCATGCCATGACCTAATTGTCTCTGATAGATCAAATGTGGCTCTATGACCTCGAAGGCAAGGGAAAAGTAACAAGCCAGAACTCCTTCCTTCTTGAATGACCAGCAGGGACACAAATTGGCACTAATGGTTATACGATCCAGTCAGAAAGAAAAATGTTGACCTCATGTGTGGCTTGTCCTAGTTCCATTAGATTGTGGTTTACTAGGTGCAAACCTTACAACAGTGTAACAGAATTGCGTGATGGGTGTGTTTATGAATTACAGTTGTATGGGTATACTATTAAAATAAATATAATTTGCATACAGTATGTACAGCAAACGTCCAATGCTTAGCCATGCTGTTCTTATTGCAGTGACACATGAGCATCTTAAAGAACGAGCTCTTTTTGGCCTTCCTCCTCCTCATGGGCCCAACCCAGCCGACTGCTATCATCTAATGGCTAGTCACCGCAGCCCCTATGGAGAGCTGTTCATGCAGACCGGGGCAGCAGCCGCCGCTGCTGCTGTGCATCTGCCAGATTACATAAGCCCTGTAGACAGTAAGTATTCTCCTATAATACCTCATTGCATGTTCTGTATTAAAATTATACAATAGTCTATATGCTCTATGTATAAATAATCACACTAGTCAGTGCTTAAAATAAGAACCAGATGGTTAACTGTTGTTAATTTGCAGTTTCAGTACTTTAGTTCTACTAGTTTTAATATCTCAGTGTCATCACCATGTCGAAACCATTCTAAACGTCGACATGTGAGCTATTGTTCTATTTAAACCGGGCTAGAATTTTTTTCATTATCTGGATTAACAAGCAAAACTGACACTTTGTTGTCAAAATTATTGTTTAAAGTAAATACTAGTAATAGAGATTAAGCAATTTATAAAATGGCTTTTTTTCTTTAAAAGATTTTTCACTGTTTTTAAAAGTACACGCAAGTGTGTTTTAGACCGGCTTTAGTTTTATTATATTTATATATGTAGTTTATATAGTATTTATATTTATATAGTATGTAGTTAAAGTAACACCTACTCAAATTTTTTCATTTACTGAAATCTAGTTTTTGATATTTTTTGCTGAATTGTTAAGCTCCATCATACATTGTATTTCATTCACTTCAACCTACCTTACATCTATAAATAAAGTAAATGAGCCAGCCATGCAGTCAAAACAGTATCTATGATATTATCCAAAAACTTTGATATGTAATTTAAGATTTAAATAACAAGATGCCCAATGATGTTTACACTTAAATATTAGTTTTGTGTTTAAATTGTGAAAAAAAAAGTGGACTATAAACATTAGTATTGCTCAGTGGTTTATGAGCAGTTTCTCGAGGCTTCTAATTCGGACCATGCAACAGGTGTGCTTTGTTACTACAACTAACATCCTTACACATTCACTATAACCTCCAATGGAGTGTCTGAGAAGCTTAGTGTGTGGGAAAGGACAGCCTGTGGCAGAGCTTTTATCTCTGAATCTTTTTCGGAGGCAATTTTATGGCAAGTATGTAGCACCCCCATAGTGTAAGCCAATTAGTCATGTTATGTAGTTTTGAGTTCTTTAGAGCTTTTAGATGTCAGTTTTCTCTTAGCACAGGGTTTCTAAGTATGCTATAATTAAGAAAAGGCTTAGGCCTGCTGACCTTAGAAAAGGTGTGTGTTTACCCTTGATATTCCCATTGCACAGCAATCCGGCCTGTATGGCCCTTAGGTAAATCAGGGATGTCCGGGAACCAAGCAAGACTTTGGCTTTGATACAAACCAAAAGGTCTAACTTAATGTTTTTAATGAAATGTAGACTTATGAATGGTTACTATTGTGCAGAAAGGTGAATGATGGGGAAATCTGTTAAAGTCTGGTTTGAAGTGACTTTTAAACAAATTTATAGTTGTATTCACTGGCTCTGCTTAGCTTAGGCACCCAAAGGAAGTGGGTTTTTTTTACTCTGCCTTATGCCTCGTTGGTTCCATGCTTGTCCTGCACAAATCATCATACTTTCCCATCAAGATGGCATGCCAACATTCTCAAATTTGCAAGTTGCAATTACCTCTCAGTCCACTAATCAAACACAACCATAATAAGATGGTCATGAGAGCAGCTGCAACTGTGGCCACAAGCTCAGGCCTCCACCGAGCTGTTTGGCCATGGTTTGTGGAGTAAAACTGTTTGCGCAAAAACACCCGCAAACACCAACACAGTGCATGGCTTTTTCCTCTTACACCCATGTCTTTGGCCTTCTTCACGGACTGGATTGATGTGGTCTCCCTTTCAGCACTCACAGGTCCAAGGCTCTCCATGCTGGCCCACAGACACAGGGCACTCATTGAAGATGAGTGCCAGCTAATGGCATGGCGGCCAGACTGGCAAATAAAGGAGCTCGTTCAGCAGAGCAAGGGGCTGATAAATATGTACTGCATAACTTGTCGTGTGTCTTGGAAGGGAGAGCAGATAAAATTCATATGCATGTTTAAAAATCAATCCATGCAATAATAAATTCAGCAGACCCACCACAAGAGCGAAGCCTTGATGACCTTAAAGTGCTGAGCCTGTTTTCATGATGACTTGCATTTGACCATTAGCCAACAGGAGGAGAGGGATTAGTTTTGAGTTTCATGGTAAATGGTTACCGTTGTTGTAAAAAATTAGAAATGCACACATGGAAAAATTCTGTAGACTCTTATTAGTACCAATATAATTTTCACTTAAAATTTTTCACATGGTCTCCCTTTTCCAATGCACATGTGAATAAAATGGAATGTTAACTGGTGAACTGACAATTGGATTAGAAGCAGTTTATAGGTAAATACACAATAAAGCTGATATTTAGTTCAGCCTTAACCTGTAGTCTATGCTTAAAATTATGCAAATTTTGGTAGCATGGATGTTGGGACTAAATGTAAAAAATGTAAAAAGTGTGTGCTTGCACAAATAGCGTGTGCATTAAAAGTTAATTACAAATATAGGCCTAACAAAACAACATGAAAAGGGCACAGACATTACAAAAAAACTGCTCTATTTAATCTTCACATTCCTCAGTCATTTCCTCAGATTACAATTGTACCTACACTGATCCTAGTGCATTTGCATTATATGTTTGGATAAAAATACCTGCAAATAAAGATAAATAAATAATCAAACAAATCAAATACAATTGTCTTTAAAAGGCTGTACTTATCCTTAGACCATATGACTTTGGAGCACACTGTTTGCTGATCCTGCCCTAGCTAAACCTCTCTTAAACTGGGTCTCTAATTGAGACGCTTTCAGAAGAACACTTACAGAGACTGAAAGGCAAGAAGTGGGGCTTGTGGTGAACTCATTTGTGCAGTGAAGCCAACAGGGAACTGAGATCCCATAACAATAGAAGCTGCTAAAGCCAATGTCTGGTGTCCGACTGCAAGCAGAAAACTGATGTTAGAGACTGAAGGTTTTCTAAGTTTAACATAATGGGGAAAACATCAGTACACTCGCACACAAACCAGCTTAGGAACATATAATTTTATACAGTTTTATGTAAAGTTGACTTTTTCGATGTTGGAAACAGGAGATATTGAGTCAGGCTTAATTATGAAGAGAGGTACAATTTCTTCTGAAATGAAAACTAGTCTCCAAAAGCCACTGATGTAAGCAAAAGTTCAAAAACCCGTTGAAAGGATAACTAGTAAGCAGTGTGTGCCCAGAACTCTGTGTACTAGTCCAGCTGCAGAAGGTCAGTGTCACATAATTATAAATAACAGTCCACAGTCCGACAGGCAAACAAGAGTATTAACATTCACTCTATTCTAAATCTTCACAAAGGTATCCTATCCCAGCAAACGCCTACTATCAATGAATTCTAATAATTTAACTTTCCAGAAAGTGCCTATATTTCTATAGCTATTTATTAGACCAGCTCTCTCCAATTAGAAAATACCCCCTCCCAGCTCACCCAGGGCCTAGAGGGCACTTTCAGTCACACCAGGAACCAAAAAACCACATATAGCCGCATATCTGGTTTAGGAACCCACTTTTGCAGGAACCTGCACACCCCTAAATTAGAGCCACGCCACTCATAAAAAAAAAAAACAGCTCATCACAAAACATGGACTGATGTTACCTTCTGCAGGCAAGACAAAGTTCTTCTCAAAGCTATATCATAGAAACCATTTCCAGTACCTCTAGATTCAATGAAAGAAATATGTCCAAACTTTGATTAATGGCTGTTTTATATTATATAGCTGAGACTAATTTAATGCTCCTTTTATATAGTTCAGACTAATTTAATGCTCCTAGTTGTTGTTTAAGGAAAATTTTTTAATACAGTTTACTGTAGAAATGAATGCCAGCATGACTTGAAAAGATATCAGTCTTCACAACCATGCTTGTTTCTTTTTAGCAACTGAGCAAACTTACACAAATGTAATGATGCCTGACATATTTATTTTAAAGTCATGCAGGGAAGCATTCAAAGTAGTTCATTTGTTGTTTTTGCCAACTCAACAAGTTAAGTAATTCTAACTTGGGGAAAAAAAATGTCGGTTGATAAACTCTGTTGGTTACTTACAAATTATATGTAAAAATAAATAAAATTACAGCTTACTAACATAAGGTTAATTTATGTTATATGCATTCTATTAGGTCACATGCTATTTACTGCCCATCTATTTTTCTTTCTACAGTACATAAAGTGTGTTTATTCTGCAAAATGCATTAGATGGCTCAATATCTTAATTCACTTTAGACACCAGTAATTTAAATGGCAGAGGTAGGCGTATAAACCATCTGTTTGTAATTTGACTAAATGAGTTTGTGTGTTTATGTGAAGTTATAACAATCTTCCTACAGCTATTACATATTCCGGTATAGTGATAGCTTCTAGAATAGATACAAAACCTGTCCCTCTTCTACGCCTTTGTAGACATGAACATACTGCACATCAAAAACAAAACTGGAAGTCAGTGGTTCAGCATAACTATTATCTTTGTTTTGTAAATTACTAGATATATGACTTTTAAGAAACATTGCTATCAGTATTCTATTTAAAACAATTGGTAGATGCTCTTTATCCAGAGCAACTTACATTTGTCATTTATATAACTGAGCATTTGGATTTGAGGAGCTTATCGTAGTAGTAGTATCGTAGTAGTTACGGTGTTGGACTAATACCAGAAAAACCGGGGTTTGAGCAAGGCCCTTAATCCACAATTCAGTTGTAAAAAAAATAATAATAAAAAAATAAAAAAATAAAAGAGACCATGCTCTGGATAAGAGCATCTGCCAAATGCCTAACTTTAACTGTAATATTTAAATTTGGGTGACGCGGTGGTCTGGTGGTTAGTGCGGTTACCTCACAATAAGAAGGTCCCGGAATGGGGATCTTTCTGTGCGGAGTTGCATGTTCTCCCCGGAACATTGGGTGGGGTTTGTGTGGGTTTCCTCCAGGTACATGCAGATTAGGTCGACTGGTGATTCTAAATTGTCCATAGGAGTGAATGTGTGTGTGAGTGGTTGTTTGTCTATGTGTTGCCCTGGGATGGACTGGCGACCCGTCCAGGGTGTACCC
>JAOTRA010000036.1:3176553-3197325 GCA_026260255.1 Pseudolaguvia tuberculata | reverse complement strand
GTGTGTGAATGAGAGGGAAGGCAATGGAGTGGTGAGGTTGCAGGTAGAAGTGGTAGTGAAGGTGGAAGAGTTTAAGTACCTGGGGTCAACATTCCAAAGTAATTGAGAGTGCGTTGGAAAAATGAAGAAAAGAGTTCAGGCAGGGTGGAGTGGGTGGAGAAGAGTGGCAGGAGTGATTTGTGATATACATGTTTCGGCAAGAGTGAAAGGGAAAATTCATAGGACTGTAGTGAGACCAGCAATGTTGTACGGTTTAGAGACAGTGGCGTTGTCAAAAAGACAGGAGGAGGAGCTATAGGTCGCAGAGTTGAAGATGTTGAGATTTTCATTGGATGGACAGGATTAGAAATGAGTTTATTAGAGGAATGGAGCATGTAGGTTGTTTTGGAGACAAGGTGAGAGAGGCTAGATTGAGATGGTTTGGACATGTGCAGAGTAGGGACATGCAGTATATTGGTAGAAGAATGCTGAGGATAGAGGTGCCGGACAGGAGGCAAAGAGGAAGACCAGAGAGGAGGTTTATGAATGTGTTGAAGGAAGGTATGCAGGTAATTGGGGTGAAAGAGGCAGATGTAGAGGGCAGGATAGTGTGGACACTAACAGAAAATGCATATTATACCATAGTTTGGTATTGACTTGCCATTCATTCATTCATTCATTCATCTTCTTACCCGCTTATTCCCGAATTCAGGGTCACGGGGGTCTGCTGCACCTATCCCATCACACATAGGGCGAGAGGCGGGGGTACAGCCTGGACAGGTCGCCAGTCCATCTCAGGGCAAATCATAGACAAACAACCATTCACTCCTATGGACAATTTAGAAGCACCAGTCCACCTAATCTGCATGTTTTAGGACTTTGGGAGGAAACCGGAGTACTCGGAGGAAACCACGCAAGCGCGGGGGGAACATGCAAACTCTGCACAGAAAGATCCCGACCCGGGATTCGAAATCGGGACCTTTTTGTTGTGAGGCGACTATGCTATCCACTACACCACCAAGTAACCCCTGACTTGCCTTTATAAATAAAAATTTAATTAAAAGTAAGCAAGGTGGCTGATTATGTCTTATTCCCTGGCTGAGAGTACTGTATATTATTTTGTTATTATATTCATATCATTGTTTAATGCTATAAACTCTCTGAATTACAGAGTGCTACAAGAACCACAAAAGAGCTGCTGGAGAAATGGCAGCAAAGACTGTGAAAAATGTTTGAATGTTGACAGCACATTTTGTTAAGGATTCATATGATAAAGAGCCTGATGATAAACTTATGCCGTTGAAATTCCATATTCTCTTGAAGAAAAGATAAAAGTTTTAGCTTGAGGGTAAGAAACATTACACTTAGTAAGAAGAGAGACAGTAATAATAAAGAGAGAAACAAATATTTCAGGTGGGAAATGGACTTTGCATGGGAAAGCTAACGACCTTTGAAACAATGACCAAACATGTAAAAATGACGAGAGAGGTGTTTACATCTGCATTCATCAGACAGCAAGCAGCTGTCCTCCTCTCAATGGGTGGAAAACGAGACAGCTGGAGAAAGGCAGCTGCTTCTCGTTGTACTGGACACCTAAATATATTTAAAACTGTCCATTTAATCACAGCTCCAGGCAAAATCTCATCTGAACTCTGCACTGTAACCTCATCAGTGGAACATAATGTAAATGACTTAGAGATGAAGTTATAGCTAAAGTCTCAAGGGTTTGTATAATTACTGTGGTCAAGCTTTCATGTTTCCCTAATGAATGGCCTGCTTAAAGGTTTTTATTAGGGATATTTTGAACAACTGCATTCTTTTTGTTACCAAAAGATTTGACCTCCGTCTTTGACCCCCACCACCATCTCACACAAATGCTTTAGTCGATTGGACATCTCAGCATGAACAATGACATTGTTTCTTTAGATCTAATCACAAAACATTGCAGGCTGTAAAAGGCAACATTTAAAACAATCATATGACAATAATCTATGTTTAAATTCTATATGTTATACAGAAGGAACATGAACCAATAATGCAATAAAACATGGTCACCTTTTTCCAGAGCGACTTACATCTATCTCCTAAGAAATTGGTGGTTAAGAGCCTGATGGTGCAACACCTTCACCACTGTGCCAACACTTGTCCCACATGTACATTTGTAGTATTTGACAGACAACCTTATTCACAGAGCCTTACATTTAATTTATTTAAAGAACTGAGCTATTGGGGTCTAAGGGGTAAGAACTGTGATCTTCCAATTAGCAGTCCAACACCACTGTGATATCACTAAGCTATGGTGAAGTAAGTAAATTAAATTTGGCTTAAACTTCGATAATATTTAATGACCATAAAATGTAATGTGAAGAATTCTTTACTTATTTTATTGTTCTTATTTTATTGATATATTGTATATTAGACTGTAAAAAACATTACTATTACAGCTGTAACTTACCCTGCAGACCTTTGGTGATTTTTGTACTATAAAATTCTAATAATCATCACATTATTTACAAAGTCCTGTACATCAAATCAAAGCTCTAAACACCAATATGAATATAATCCATTTAAACTAATTGTCAGGTTTAAACTTTGTTACATAAAGTGGCTTTATTTAGAGAATGAATCAGGGGTTTAGATTTTGGCCACTGAGAACATTTTGGAGTTTTTACTGACTTCATGGGTCACAGGGGTGAGGAAGTAAAAGCAGATCAGAGGACTCATGGGCCCAGCGGGCAGAACAGACACCATAAATCTACCTCACTTAAAGGAAAACATATTTTATTTCCCCATTTCAATTAAAACACAGTCTCAATCTGAACATTGTGCACAAGCCAATAATTTTGGGTCAAAAAAACGAATTTATGAGACAATTTATTAACAATGTCAAGAGGACATCCTTTTATGTTGAAATCGTGTAACTCATTGGAGAGCGTCTTTTCTCTTCCGTGACTTTTATTGTAATTTTTCAAAGCTGCACTAATTCCTTTCTCACACTCCAATATAGAAATGTAAAGAAAAAATGAAATGTGACTTTACGAAAAAAAAAAACCCCAACCCTTTAAACAGCGTGAATTTAACTGTTATTAACGTTATTAATCAAAATCTTTTTAATTAATATCAAATTAAGTTCATTAGTTAAATACATGGTAGAGGGTTAGTTGCTATTTTAATTCAAATAGAAAACTGCTTGTTTATAAGCATCGAAAGTGTAGTTAGTTTATAATACCACAAGAACAGTTAACTAAGTGAAGATATATTAATAAAGTTGTTGGGAAGATGTACTAAAAGCCGTAAAAGTCCTAACTAAAGTGAACATTGTATACCAGATCTATAGTGATATCAAGCAGCGCTATAGACTACGTACACCCATTTTCAATGTCAGATACGCCCTCTAGTGGCCGAATGATAAAATAAAAATTATGACAATTATGTACTTAAACGTTTCGTTTTATTCTTACATTTTAGAAATAAGACTCTAATTTCGTAAAAGACACGCAAATGTCACAACAAACAAGTAGGACAGAAAAATTTAACTAAATAATAACAAAACTGAATAAAATAAAAGTAAATAAAATACAATAAAAATAACAAATATGAATAATTAAAAGGCAAGTACTTCACCAGCAATGTAATGTGCTAAACATACTGATGTACTGATTACACATGTCTTAGAAAATGCATTAAAAAGCTAAAATTAATTCAATAAACTCTGTAGGGTTTAAAAATAAATCCTACATCCTTCTTAAGTGGTAAAATAAAAGGTTATATTGTTGGCAAATGCATTGTAGCTTCACAAACTTATGGGGGAAAAAACGTATCAACGTTAGAACTTAAGTTAGAAAATATGAAAGAGGACACTGCAAAACCCCAAAATGAAACATATGAGCCCGACACTATTAGTAAAAAAACAACAACAATATAATCAGCAGAACAAAGAAACAAGCCAAAAATACAAAACAATAAAAAAACAATAATAAATTAAAAACAAAGAAAAAACAGGATCAAAAATAATCTTAAAAACGCTGAACTAATTCTATGCCATTCCAATAAATATTCTAATAAATATTCTAGAATTCACAACAGACCTGCACATAGTAGTTATGCACCATTAGACTTTAACCACAAAAGTATCATATGAATAGGACTGCAATTATAGAAGCATGTCTTTTAACAGAACATTACGTTACATAGTTAATTAGGCAATGAATCAGACTGAATGCCAAGTGCAACAGGACCATTCATAGAAAATCCAACAAAAAATGATACTCTCACACCCAGAATTTCACTCAGCTGACTTTTAAACAAGGGACAGACTTTAACCTTCACATTTGGGTTTGCTGTGTCTGCCATAATGCCATTTGTTGTAACAGTTCCTGTGACTTTGCGAAGGACATTTTGGACATGTCTGTTTTGCCATATTTTTGCATTGTGTAATTCTCCTGAAACTGTCTGCTTTGCGTTCACACATGCATCAATTTCTCTCTGAATGATTAAACGTTCATAACCAGTTTTCTTTCCCAGGTAAAAATGAACAACTGCTCTTTTGCCATTGCAAACTGGTTTCATTTCATTTGAAAAAGAACTTTTCAACTGTGACACACAACTCCCCAACTTGTCACTCAAATTTCCCCCCGACAAAACAGATATGTTCTCTGGCCATAGCATCATCACTGCAATAAAATGCAATGCTGAGCTGTCACTTAAAGAAGTGCAGCAACGAAGTTTTTCCAAAACCATCTGAAGAAGTTTCATGTACGGAGAGAGAATCCGAGATGTAGGGAAAATTTTATTAAGGACAATATTTGCATAAATAAAGTTGAGTGTGTTCTTTACATGCCTGTCATGTTGTGATGTAGAATTCAAAATAAGATCATACTGTTTGACGACTTGTTCAATTGTATGCCCTAGTGCTGTGTGAGGTTCTTTGGAAAGAAAGTTGAGCAGTCCAGTGTGGGAGTCAGCGTTGTTTTTTTCGAGAGATTTCTGTGCTTTCGCCATATCAAGCATGCTGCTCAATCCCCTGTTTTTCGTCAATTCTTTTGTGTCGAATGAACAAAAGAGCTTAACATACTTTTGAAAGCATGAGAAGATCTTTTCTCGTGTTCGGAGTTCCCTGGGATCTTTTTGGAAGTTAAAGGGACTCAAGTTGACAGAAAAATGATCAAGAAAATCAAAGTGTTTCTTCATGTTGTCTCTAAGGTTATACAGAAGATCTGAAAAATCCTGTAAAAACTGGTAATAAGAAGCATTCTTTTGCCGTCTTTGGTCTTTTGCAGCCATGACTTTAATTTGTATTGTACCTGAGAGAACCTGACTCAGATTGTCATGACAATTATCCAAAGAGAACACTGGAATCCTTTCCAGCATGTTTATCACAATAACAGCAACTTCAAGCTCTCCAAGGCAACCAGCTGTGTTATAGGGGCTAAAGTCTTTGGTTTTATATCGATTTAAAACTTCTTTTCTAGCAATTTCTTGCGTTTCTCTGAAAGCCTCGGTTGCAGATTTTGCCAATTTCAGATATTCATTCAGTTCATTGGGGTTTATTTCATTGTTATTGTTGATAGCATTTTTCAGTTCATGCTTTATTACTTGTGCAGAGGTATCACATATGTAGGAATTATCTCTATGAAGATCTCTTGCCTTCTTTGCCCAATCTTTTGCCTCATTAAAGGACTTTTTCTTTAGATAGTAGTACCTGGAAAGCAGCTGAAATATTATTGCATCTTTTTTGAAGCGTTTGGCAGCATTATTTAAGACAATTTCCTCGTATCCTGGAGTATCCTTTTCAATGAATTCAATGAGTGGTGAAAACTGAAAATCAACTTTAACACTTTCAGTTAAGTAATGTCTTTTCACTAAAATGTACCGAATGTCCTGCAGAAGTTTTTCTTTGCCCTGAATGCAACTGTAAAACACTTCTGTTGTCAGTAAGAAATCAATAATCTTTGCTTGGGATACATTGAAAGTAGTTTTAAGTTCCTTTAAACAGTGTTCTGCCATACTTGAGTGGATCATTCTAATAGCCTGAAACTCTACCTTGGACTCTTCTAGGCATCGAGTTACAAGTGTGGAAAACTTCCCTATTCCATCTTCAGCCTTGCATGAAGTTGACTCTGGCCTTGTCGACAGGCCAAGAAATTCTTCACATATAGAGATTGACATCTTTGTACTTTTGCAGTAGTAATTCAAGAGTGCCAGAACGGCAATGAGTTGAGCATCTTTCTTTTCAAAATTAAAGTCCTTCAGTGTATTTTTTACAACACCCTGTATGTACTCTTGAGAGAAGTTTTTTTTTAGGATCATAAAACCATAGAACGTTTCAGTGTTTTTGTGAATCTTTTCAATTTCCTTTAGCTTGTATTCAAATAGTTTTTGCTCTTGTTCAGACAATTTGTTCCTGATAAAAACGGTGTCATAAGTTGCTTCAGTCTGTTCTGGTGATTCAGCCCTCATACAATTCATGAGGATGACCTGAGGAGACTTAGCAAAAAAATTTTTTTTCTGACATTCCCTCTCAATGTGCTGCTGAAGATCAGTTACTGAATTAAAATCTTCGAAATCATCTACCAGAAGCAGCACAGGAACCCTAGTTTCCTGCTCTCTTGTCTCAAAGGTCAACAGGTTGATTACTTGTTGAGCTACATCTTCATAATCAACATCTTTGGTTTTCAGAACTGCACAACGGAATTTATATTTTAATGTCCACAAAACATGCATAGCCAGAGTAGTTCCCCCACAACCAGGAATATGGAGTATGTTAAAGTGAACACAAGCTTGGCTGAGGGAGCATGTTTCTGGAATAACAGTTTCAATGATGTAATCAAGATTGTCTCGTTTGATAAATGGTGTTGATCCTGGCTGCTCTGAAAAGTAGAAGTTCCACCAGGTCACCTTTCCTCCCTTGTAAAAATCTTCTTCCAGTTGTAAGTTGTCTTCATTGCCTCCCTCACATTGGTTTACACACAGAACATTCAGTGTATCCATGCTGCCCTCTATTTTCTTTGGTAACAAAATATTACCACCAACACCAGGCAAAAATCTACTCGATTTGCGATTTTCTGACCACAGACTGAGGACAGTACCATTAATCTCTGCAAAACTTAGCTCATGAATGCATCTTCTAGATATGTTTATTTGAAACCGTGCTTCAATTAAATCTTTCCAGTAAGTATATGTGTCTCCATTTTCACATATGCAGAGGATTTGCTCTATTCCTTTTAGCTCCTGCAAGAACATACTGAATGTTTCAAGGAGAGGATCTTGCTTGTCAATAACATCATTTAACAGAATGAAAATGACAAGAAATTTTTTGTGAGGCAGCACATCCTTTCGGCAGAGAAATGACACAACATCACGAATGGAGGAACCTTTCTCTGTTAGCCAGTTAGCCACATCAGAGGGTGGTTCACCTTTTACTACTCCATTACAAAAAACCCAGCTTGTGGCTTTGGTCAGCTTCAGATTACTTGCAATAGCTTCAACTGGCTCTGTTATTCTGTACTGCATAGGCAAATGAACATTTGTGTTTCTCTCATCAAATAACCCTTTCAAGCCAGTCACGGCAGATTCTGGATCAAAGTCTAAAACAGCTGTAAGGTTCAGATCCAAAAGAAATGCTAAATGTTCTTTTTGCACTGGATGAGATTTGTTACTGACTAATACATAGCGTTCAAAGTGAGATTTGTCCAAAGACTTAGAGCCTCCTGTTAACATTTCACAGAGCTTAGAACCCTGAAAACTACGTTTAACAGCAGTGAAGTGCTCTTCCTCAGCTTTCTTCCGGAACTGAGACAGATTTTCCATATCATTTACATGTTTCTTATACTCTTTGTCAGAATTTTGGATCAAAAGATTTTTGCTACTGCTGCCATCTCGAATGTAAAAACATTTGCTGCCATCATTCTCATCAGCTGTGGTTTTAGATTTTTTCCCCTTTCTTGAGTCCACATTGTAGATGTGAAAGTAGTAGTCTTTACAAACCAGAAAAGATGGTTCGACATCTACTTCTATTACATATTTTCCTGACAATGTCATATCTGCTTTAAGAACATCAACAAACCTTGGTGGCTTAATACATTTTTTCACCACATCGGTGTACTTGTGGTCAAACCTAGTCATACTCACGTCTTCTAGTTTCTTAACAAATGCTTCTTTGTCTTCAACGCTAGCACCGAGAATTTGTCCATGCTTAAACTCTGGTAAATCACCAACTCCAAAATGAATTGTACCATTAGTACGACTGTTCATACAAGCAGCCGCAAACCGAACAACTTCATCAGTGAACTTTTTCAGTTTCACCTCTGTTGTGACATTTTGGAAATTAACAAATGCTTTGTACTCATGGCATGGTTCTATTAAGTTAGAAGCACCTGTTTCTGTTACATTAAGTTCACTGTTTTCCTTGTATCTGTAAACGGAATGAAACTTATTGAAAGGATAGGACTTGCATGAATAACCATAATTCCTTGCCTTTCGTTTATCTCTATGATGTATAATCAGTTTGGCTGGTCCTAGCTTAATGCCAATTTGATGAAAATCAGAAACCTCCAGTAATAAAAGACTGGGTCCATTAGTTTCCTCACGTAACAGGATGTCTGCATTTGTATAATCCACATCCTGCAATCCGGAAATCCAGTACTGCACATGTTCTTTAGTCCAGTCCTTAATTTCTGCAGGAAGTTCAGTTAGAGGCGATATTTCTTGAGGAGTATTCTAAAAATTGAATCCAAAAAGTATTATTAATAACAGAATAATAAAATTGTGTTGTTACAGTTTGGCATTTGGCAGACGCTCTTATACAGAGCAGCTTACATTTGGTATCTTTTTTACAACTGAGCAATTGTGGGTTAAGGGCTTTGCTCAAGGGCCCACAGTGGTTGCTTGGTGGAGGTGGGAATTGAACCCTTTGTCGAACTTTCTGGTATTAGTCCAACAACTTAATCACTAGGCTACCACTTACCACCGTGTTGTCATTCTTAACTTGCCACTAGGTGAAGAAAATATGTTAATGTTTGGCCCAAACATCTGGAGCTCTGGAGGGTTGATTATCCTCAGAAAACAGATCACTTGTCAGATGTGCTAAATTAGTAGCCATAATTTAAATCCAGACTCACAGAATACCTTTTCAGGGTGAAGGGAATTTTAATGTCTGCCTCTTGCCCTATGTGCACTGGGATAGACTCCAGCAAACTCCCATGTCCCCGAATTAGGGAATAAGCGGGGAATATGTACCTTTTCTACTGCCGTCCTTTCAGCCATCCTGAAAATTTAGTTCCTTCACAAGACTATGAAACAATAAAATAAAGCAGCTAAGTATACACTATTATAGCAAACAATTTAATATTATACAAGAAGGATAAATTTCACTTACCTTTTTAAAAGTGTCAATTGTCTTTATCCTGAACTTCAATCTATAAATTCCTTAGATTTACTTGGGACAGAAACAAAATTCAAAATATAAGTATCCAAAAACTTTAAAATAGTAAACTATAAAAGAGTGGTTAAGGAAAAACTTTTGAACTTACTGCTGTGAAGAAGTTATTCTTTTTTGTTTGTAAATGTATATATAATATTTGGGAATCTCCATTTCCGTTTTAACAAACACACAGGAAAAGCTTCAATTGGAGTAAACGCTCTGAGGATTCTTTTTGTGATCTGAATGAGCATTTAGCTAGAGCTGTAGGGTGCGACTGCAAATACATCGAAGCTATTCAAAACAGGATTGTCTGTTTCGATTTCTACAGAAACAAAAGCTAAAACCAATGAAGAATGCATGACACGAAAATCTGTGAGCTGTATATTTTAGTTAAGATATTTTAGAGTTGACTGCATAATGAGAATTCCTGTGTGCTACTAGAATAAAAGAGAAATGAATCTTATAAAACAATATGAACCAAAAATAAATAATGGAGGGATAATTATATTTTTCAACAATCCTTTTTTTAATAATGAGATTATAAATATCCTAAACTTTGTATGGATTAGAGAGCTTTTTGAAAGGCGAAAGAGTCTGTTGTTTTTTGCTAGCTGAATCAAATTATGAAGAGCTATAGGCGCAGAATAAGTTGTCAAAACACTCCAAAAACTCAAAACGAAACTAACACATCTTCACAGGGCCGTGCACGTGCTTTCCCTCCAGCTATGCTGCATCACGTATAATCTGTGGGTCCCAACTCTGGAGAATTAGGTTCCCAAAGCATTATAAATTTCTTCTGAAGTGGTTTTACTAATGAATCCAGACTTTTAATGTATCTATTTAGTTCTGAATTTACTGATTGAGCACTGTACTATATCCTGTTAACCACTATAATATATACTGTTTGTTTTCATATAAAATTCATTCTTACATACTGTATCTTTTTCATTATTTTTATGTAAAACACTTTTAATTACCTAGTATATGAAATGTGCAATAGAAATAAATTTGCCCGCCTTATCTTAAACTAATTCTAGACCAGTATAAAAAAACGATTTAAAGACTTTTTGTTTGTGAGCTATTTGCATTTTAAATTTGCATTTACTTTCTTTCTCTACTGCCATTCTTTGTCATCCTGGAAATTGAGTTTTTTTCCCAAGGCTATAAAACATTATATAATTAATAGTTATATATTAATATAGCATATAGTTTAATGTTATACAAGACGGACATTGTTAGTTTAGTTAACATTTTTAAGACTGTCAATTGTCCTTATCCTGAACTGCAATGTACATTTTTTTTCATATTTACTTGGGACAGGAGCATGAGTTAAAATATTAGAATCCTAAAAGTTTAGAATAAAAAGAACAAATTTATCAAAGATTTTTTGACACTGGTTAGGGAAAAGTAATTTATACTTACCAATGTGAAGAAATTGTTTTTGTTTGTGTGTTTGTAAATGTGTATATAAAATATTTGGGAATACACAGAAGTAGCTTCAAGTGGAATAAAAGGATTTGAGGATTCTAAATTGTAACTTGGATACGTATTCAGCTGGAGCTGTTGTCGGGTGTGACTACAGATACCTTGAGACTATAAATAACAGGTTTTGGCAGAAAGCATAGAATTCTGTTTCGATTTCTACAGAAACAAAAGTGAAAACCAAAGTCAACTTGTTTATGTTATGGCTTTCTCGTTGTTTTTAGCATAGCAAGCATTTGTTGCATAAGAATTTGCAGAATGGTTTTTTAATTGTTTATTTATTTATGATTATTTTTTATTGTTTATTTATTTATCATTATTATATTTTTATACATAAATCTCATTAATCTTAATTAATGAGATTTATGCATTACAATCTCTAGTTAAAATAAGAATGTCTAATCCAACTACAGTTACCCAGCAGATCTAATAACTAATACCAAATTTGTTTTTGTTGGCACACATTGTAGACCAAAAAATAAAAACCAATAAAAAGCAATTATAGTGTCTCTTAAAACATGCAATCTGCCATGCCATTATCGATCAGGACAATATTCTCAGAACACACTAGCACTTCTGAACCAGGTTCACTCGTGGATTTTCTTTTTTGCATGATAGAGCTTTAGTTGGTGTCTGAAGATGGTTTGGCGGATTGTATTTATTGACGGTGGTTTCTGACTGTATTTCTGGGCCTGTTTAGTAACGTCTGAGAGTCCAAAGGCATCGAAAACAGAGATTTCTTCAGTTTTACTGCAGATGAGATAGTATTTAACAATTATTTTATACACTCCTTCACATATTACCTAAAATGCTACATTTTCTACCTGTTTTTTTTTGTGCACATGTACAATTTTTTAATTTAAATATTAGTTTAAACTGTTTAAACATTCGCTAACAATATTTAATTCAGAATAAAATATAGATAACATATCAAATGTTAAGAGTGAGACATTTTGAAATGTTATGCCAAATATTGGCTCATTTTGGATTTCATGAGAGCTTAATGGGTCAATTGGCAACTAATGGTCAGAGAATGGGCAGAGGATCTCCAATTCCGCCAAAGCTGCGGTGAAAAATATTGGGGTAATATCAGAAAAGTGTTTCTCAGAGAAAAATTACTATCATCATCTACATAATATCTAAAGATTCAGAGAATCTGGAACAATCTCTGTGCATAAGGGACAAGGCTAGAAGACCATACTGGGTGCCTGTAATCTTCGGGCCCTTAGACGGTACTGCATCACATACAGGAATGCTACTGTAATGGAAATCATAACATGGGCTTAGGAATACTTCTAGAAAACAGTGTTGGTGAACACAATCCACTGGACCATCCTCCGTTGCCGGCTAAAACTCTATAGGTCAAAAAAGAAGCCATATCGTGATAAACATGATTTAGACGCGCCAGAAGGGCCAAAGCTAATTTAAAATAGACTGGGGCAAGTGAAAAACTGATGTGGTCAGCCACAGTGATCTTCAACTACCCCTCACTACTGTGTGTGTGTGTGTGTGTGTGTGTGTGTGTATGTGTTTATATAGATAGATAGATAGATAGATAGATAGATAGATAGATAGATAGATAGATAGATAGATAGATAGATAGATAGATAGCTATACAGTGGTGTGAAAAAGTGTTGGCCCCGTTTTGATTTCCAATCTTTTTGCATGTTTGTCACACTTCAATGTTTCAGATCATCAAACTAATTTAAATATGAGTCAAAGATAACATGAATAAACACAGTTATTAAATGAAGGTTTTTATTATTAAAGGAAAACAAAATCCAAAACTATATGGCCCTGTGTGTGAAAGTGTTCGCCCCGCTGTTAAAACATAACTTTGGTTTATCACACCTGAGTTCAATTTCTCTAGCCGCACTCAAGCCTGATTACTGCCACCACCTGTTTGCAATCAAGAAATCACTTAAATAGGACCTGCCTCAAGTGAAGTAGACCAAAAGATCCTGAAAAGTTTGAAATCATGTGGAGAAATTCAGAAACAAATGAGAAAGAAAAAATTTATTAATTATTAATATAATAAGTAATTGAGCTCTATCGGTCTGGAAAAGGTTATAAAGCCATTTCTAAAGTTTTGCGACTCCAGTGAACCACAGTGAGAGCCATTGTCCACAAATGACGAAAAACATGGAACAGTGGAGAACCTTCCCAGGAGTGGCCGGCCCACCAAAATTACCCCAAGAGCGCAGCGACGACTCATCCAAGAGGTCACAAAAGACCCCACAACAACATTCAAAGAATTGCAGGCCTCACTTAAGGTCAATGTTCACGACTCCACCATAAGAAAGAGACTGGGGGCAAAAATGGTCTGCCTGGCAAGTTACAAGACGAAAACCGCTGCTGAGAAAAGAAAAAAAGAACAAAGTCTTCTCTCAGTTTTACCAGAAAACATCAAGACTTTTGGGAAACTACCCTGTGGACTGACAAGACAAAGGTTTTTGGAAGGTGTGCGTCACATTACAGCTGGCGTAAAAGTAACACAGCATTTCAGAAAAAGAACATCATACCAACAGTAAAATATTGTGGTGGTAGTGTGATGGTCTGGGGCTGTTTTGCTTCTTCAGGACCTGGAAGACTTGCTGTGATAAATGGAACCATGAATTCTGCTGTCTACCAAAAAATCCTGAAGGAGATTCTCCGGCCATCTGTTCATGACCTGAAGCTGAAGCGAACTTGGGTTCTGCAGCAGGACAATGAATGAGTACTTTATTGAAAACTGCGAATTGTCGGCACTAAATTCTATTAACGGCGCCGTGGTGGAATAGTAGTTTAATAGTTCCCTCTCAGCAAGAACGTCCCGGGTTTGATTCCCGGTCAAGGGGTCTTTCTGTGCAGAGTTTGCATGTTTTCCAGGCACTTGCCTGGGTTTCCTCTAGGTAATTCTAAATTGCCCGTGTGTGTGTGTGTGTGTGTGTGTGTGTGTGTGTGTGTGTGTGTGTGTGTGGCCCTGGTGACCAGTCCAGGGTGTACCCCTGCCGCTCACCCTATCTGCACTGGGATAGTGTACAGCAGATTCTGACAGAAAAGAAAGACAACTGGAGCAGAACAGATTGATTGAAGCAAAACACAAGTAAAAGTTAAAATAAGCAGTACAATACCCAACAAGAGTCCTCATTTTTTATTGTTATTTTTTATCATTTAAGAAACAAATTACACTGTTGACTTGAGTGCTTTTAAAATTATACGTATGTTGAGTCGTATGTTGAGTCACCTAAGGACAACATGGTATCCCTCACTACTTTCATCCATCATCACTAAGAAAAAGATACAGACACTATTAGCAATAGTAAATCTTAGTTAATTATATTTAATTGTTTATTTACTGTTTTAATAACAAACATATATCTTTTTTTTTTTTAAATGCATATTTTATGTATTATTTTAATAATATGTGGTGATTTATACCATGACAACAGAGAATTGTAGCTATAAATTACCTCTTAAAATACTAATTATAAATCTTGTTTCTTCTGTAAAATTTTTCACCATCTAAAAAAAAAAAAGAATATTGCTATTGACAAAAAAAAATCTGAAATGAAATGCAGAGCGCAGATCTCTGAAATATCTCAAATTAATTAAGGTAAGATAATTAATTACAATTAAAAGGTATTAATTAGGTTAATTAATTGTCATTTACAAAGAAGTCGACTTATGGGCTTTGTTTAGCCTTAAGATATAAATCATTCCATGACACAATAAGCATTAGTGACTAAGGAAGTCAGTGAGTCAGGCAAAAAAACCTCAGATTAGTAAAATCTGGGCGAGAGAGAAAGAGAGAGCGAGAAAGAGAGCAAGAGGCGAGAGGGGGGGTGGGCAATGGAGAGAGAGAGTGAGAGAGAGAGGTGGGGAGCCAGAAAAAGAGAGAGAGGGATGTTTAAGATGGAAAGTCCTGACTGGTTTTGTACACTGGAACATAAATCTCACCTCATCAGAAACCAGGATGTAGATCCCCATTGGGCCTCTTCTGTAAACATGGCAGATCTGCTGCACCGGAACACTGTACATATCTGCTATTTTCTCTGTCAGCTCAAAAACAGTCAATTTCTCCAAAGACAAAGCATGGAAAACTTAAAAAAAAAAAAATGTTTTAAAAAAGAACAGCAGAAAATATATTAGATAACAACCATAGGTATCTGGTAACTTATCCAAAGTAGATCATTAGAACTTGCTATATTTAATTATTGTTTGTTTACCTTCATCACTATATGACATGCTGTGAGGTTTATATTTGTTCTTCTGTAGGGAAACATGTACTGTAAGGCGTGGCTGAATACACCTGTCAGATCAATCGGTATATTAAACACCCACTAAAAAAACGTTGTAGATAACAAATGCCCTTTAAAATACTCACCGTCCCTTAATGGCGTTAAAGAGGCGGATCCCATCAGCAGGACCGCAGATCTGAACAAGGTCACACCTGCTCATTTTAACCAAATCAGATCCTACAATAAACATTTAGGATAAAACTATAGTCGCAGTAAGGGCCTTTGAAACACTACAAATACATGATCTGGACCCTACCTGAAAAACTGGAGAAAATCCTACAAAAAGACGAGAACCTGTTCCGGTAGAGCCACTCCTGTGTTTCCTGAGGAGAGAGTGATGGCACAAGCTGCTACATGGCAAAAGAAAAAGGGTTTCTGAAATGAGGGTGGCACATACTGTCTTTATACACATGACTGAAAAGATCAGTAAAACATTATGACCCGTTTGTTACACTTACAGCTGAGCAGCTGGGTAGGACTAGCGCCCTCTGGTGGTTTGATGAGCATTCACTAGCAACTCTATTAATGTAAAAGGTTAGCTAATTAGTTAAATCTAGTTTAAAAGTTACAAGCCTAAGAATGGTCAGGAATATGTAGTGATTATTTACATTTTTCCAACCTTGGATAAATAGCATAAAGACTTACTTATCTGCAAATTCATAAGACATTGAGATGTGACGCAAGGGAGACAGGCTTATGATGTATGAACCATCAGGCCAGGGAGAACACTGCAAATACAGAAGATATGTTTCTATATGATTAAATGTGATGCAACCCATGAAGAAATATTTTATTGTTTATACTTGACTCTTGTGTGAAAGATAATGATGATTGCCAAGGCTACTATAGACAAACGATCAAATGAATGGCTGTGGTATCTCTTACCTCAGTAAGTATAGTAGTTTCAAAAGATAGCTGATATTTTTCTCTGTCTTGAATATTCTTTTTCTCAATTTTCTCTTTGTCTGTCTTTAGTCTTCGATTTGCTCCTTTTGGCTGAAGGACAGTGACATTGTTGAGTTAATAACACAAAAGTAAACAATCTCACCTACTTTGATTAAAAGATTTAATTCTAAAAGGTCACATCAAGATTTTTAAAAGCTTGTGGGTTCAAATCTCAGCAAACCAAGGTGTCATTGCTGGACCCCTGAGCTGGACCCCTTAATCCTCAAATGCCCAGATGGTGTAAGTAGGGTATCTGGTAAATTCCAGAAATGTTCAAGAAAATATAAAAACACAAGCAGAATGGTTGTATTCACCTTAAATACTTTAATTTGACAGCTGGATGAGTGTACATGCTCCAGGTATTCTCCATGCTCATTTTGTTTGAAAGTATCTACCTGAATCCGGAAAGGAACTCCTTTCTCTCCGCCATGCTTCCTGGGTGTAAACTCGGTGCTAATACAGTTTACCTAGAATCAAAACAAACAAAATCAACAAAATCCAGTCCAAAAAGCAGCATTATAAAAATCGGGTTAAACCTACTTGAATAAATATTGAGGCATTTATCACGGGATCCCAGAGGAACTCAATAGTGTTGAGCTGCAGCGGATGAGCTTGGGGATCTTTTATTCCGACAGAAAGGGTAGTATCTGAATAAAATATAACAAAATATAAAATATATATTTTTCTATTCTATTAGTATTGTCTTACCCACTGAAAAGAATACTGGTACTGATAAATACTATCAATATTATCAGTATTAAGGATACTGATAAATACTCGCCAAGATCCAGAATTCTGTCTCCTGGTCGTTTCCAGCTCCATCCCTCCATTTGCTGGTACTCACTGTATTGCAGGCGTCGATTATGAAACACCACACGGACAGTACTCTGTAATAGGTTAAAGCTCAATTTAGCTCTTCTATCAAATACATAACAGCTGGATATTCTTATGATAAGTTAGAAAAAGGAAAATCTTAATTGTCCAGACAAAAACAAACAAACCGTGAATTCATTCATTCATCCTCTAACCCACTTATTCCCTAATTCAGGGTCACTGGCGTCTGTTGAAGCCTATGCCAATCAGGGGTACAAACTGGACAGGTCGCCAGTCCATCACAGGGATTCACCAATCAAAGTACTGCTTTATGACTGTGGGAGAAAACTGGAGTCCCCAGAGAAAACCCACGCAAGCATGAAGAGAAACAGCAAACTCCGCACAGAAAGACCCCTTGCCCGAGAGTTGAATCCGGGACCTTACTGCACCACTCTGAACCATAAATAAGCAATAAAACCGGTTGAGGTCCTGCATTGCAAACCTAGCAAAGTAAACATGAGTAACTCCAAATAATTGCTTCATCATGAATTGCTGCAGATACTGTATGTTTGAAATCTGGATGAGCAAAGAGTTACTGTATAATGCCTATATGAAGTAATATACAGTACTATAAAATATCCTGTAGATGATCACTTGGTCTCCTGACCAACAAAATAAAACAGGGCACAAGAGGAAAAAAACAAGTTTCTTTTTACTTACTTTTAGCCATTTGGTGCTGAAATGTGAACAATCCAACAATTGTAGGTTTAGCATACGGATTTCATAGGACTGACCTGCAATAAAATAAAATCAGTTTTGAATTAAACTTTGAGCTGAAACATTATTCTACGGTGAACGAGAGGGGACATTTTTGTCAATGTACCGATATCCTCATGTCGTGGCCAGTTGCGTCTTAGTCAGGATAAGATGGAAATGACTCATTAAATAATTTTACATACATGTCAGTAACGGCAGTGAATGAGAAAAAGAGCATTCTGACAATGTACAGAATTGATACAAAATAAACGTCAAACGTTTTGATTAATCTTTCACAATTTAATTAAAGGATAAATCAGACAGATCAAATAAAAAGAAACAAAAATTACTGAATTTTTACTAATTAACTTCTCAATGTAATTCCAGGCGGCGTAGTGGATAGCACAGTCGCCTCACAAAAAGAAGGTCCTGGGTTCGAATCCCGGGCCGGGATCTTTCTGTGCGGAGTTTGCATGTTCTGCCCGTGCTTGCGTGGGTTTCCTCCCGGTGCTCCGGTTTCCTCCCACAGTCCAAAAACATGCAGATTAGGTCGATTGATGATTCTAAAAATTGTCCATAGGAGTGAATGTTTTGATTGTTTGTCTATGTGTTGCCCTGAGATGGACTGGCGACCTGTCCAGGGTGTATCCCTGCCTCTCGCCCCCTGGTATAGGCGCAGCAGACCCCCGTGACCCCGTATTCGGGAAGAAGATGAATGAATGAATGTAATTCCATCTGATTGTAGATCATCATGAAAAAGGATTCCAATTTTTATGGACCCACATTATGTTTACAAAAATTATTAACCAATTCCTTTGGAATTTCAGAATAATTCAGTATATAATTGCATCATTATTCTATCACCCTCTATATCAATTATTATTATTATTGTAATTTAAGCAGTTATTATAATTTAAAGCATTTAAATTGTTAGTTAATTCAACTAATTCAGGATTCATAAGAAAGACCTACTTATTTTTTAATTATTAAATTTATAAGTCAAAATACATGAAAATAAATTGTTTTTAAAAGTCCAAACATTATTGATGGCAAAGCCAGTTAAACTTAAGGGGCCTTCCCGCATCATGTCATTATATATGTTATTCCAAATTCAGAGTAAAAAAAAAAGTTTTTTTCCATTTTTACATCTTATTTCAACTACTGTGATCACCGTATGTATGGTAACACTCAGTGCGTTTATTACATTTAAAAGTTATTCCCTCAGCTTATGAGGTCATTGAAAAGACAATACATACGGCATTCTCTATACGTTTCATTAATCGTGCTAATTATTTTACATTTAAACTAAATTTTATGTGTAAAGCTTGTCATGCTACGAGGAAACCTTTAACTTTTTAAAAAAAAAATCAGTGACACTAAAGACTTAATCAAAAAATGTAAAATCTATTTCAATCAGTTTCCCTGTAAGGAATGCTGCATAAAATAACTAATTATTAAAACTTTCTGTCTGGGATTATGGTGTTACTGAAAATAATAAATGATCAGATTGACTGCGTTCATTTAAACCTGTTGTGCAACAAAGCTGGAATTACCGTAACAAGGTAATTATCTTCTGATTAAAGTAGTATAATGTATTAAAAGGTAAAACTTTAGTACACATACCTGTAGTGTATTGCATCATTGAGGGTTAGGTATGTACATGCACTACTATACTATACTATACTATACTATACTACACTATACTATACAATACACCATACTATACACTATACTATACTTTTAATACTATCTAACGTTAAGTGTCTTACCTTGGTTGAGGTATGTGAGAGTTTCCTCATGGACTTTGACAGCTGGAGAAGTGGCTGCACACAAGATGTATTGAAAAGGGGAAGATCTGAACTCAGATCCAGTTGACTGTCGCTGTGGTTTGGTTTTCAGCAGTGTAGTTATGTTCTCTCTAAAATATATAGATTATTCACATTTATTCCTTGGGGAGGGGTCGGGAGGGGGGGGGGGGGTTGTCCAAACATACATTCCCTGAAGGTTTCGAGTCAATCAGTGGAGGAGAAACAAGAGAATAATAAATCTCACATACTATTCACTCACCTGTACCACTGAACTAAGACACATTTCCTTTTAAAGCGATGAATAAAATATGCAGCAAATGAAAATAAAACACTATGACAGTGAAAACTACTCATTACTCATTACATTACTCATATTTTCTGAACATTTTATTTTAATACCTCCGTGTCCCCGAATTAGGGAGTAAGCGGGTAAGCAGATGAATGAATGAATTTTTGGTTATTTGGTTTCCATTGAAGTTTGAACCCATGACCATTTCTAACTAAACTACTATACTACACTACACATTTATTTTATTCAAACATTCAATTATCAACATTAACAAAGAAACTAAACTAAAAACTATTAAAATAATATTCTAAACCCAAAAAAATGTTACTACTATAACTCTATCGAATAAGATTCATGTAGCTGATTCGATCAGGGCTGTAGTAAATCATTAATACATTTATTAATGCGTTTGTTTCTGTAATTCTTTATTTTGAAGGAAATGAAAGTGACGGAAATTCCGTTTATCGGACGGCAGCTATAAATGCGCTTTTCTGAAACTCTGCCTGCTGTTTTAGTAAATCCGCAGTATTTGCGCAAACGCCGGAGCAGGTGTCTGTAAACACACGGGTTTCTATGGGAAATTGTGCCTAAAGCTTTTAAACGGATATGTTAAATATGTTAAAACAGCAACCGGAAGAACGCTCGTTTAAAAAGACTTAAAGTAAATTAAAGAGGGAAAAAAAGGACACGCATTCTTACCTTTCCCAAGCGGACTGCGCTTTCTGAGGGTACATATCGGTGTAAATGCACTACAACCGGTTTGTATTCGCAGGAAAAAAAGATGGAAAAACTTTGACCCTACACTAGAAATCGTGGACTGAAAGTTGCTCGAGTGAGTTTATGCATCTCATCAATACAGACAAGTGACCTTTGAAAGCACAAATCCCCGGGACTGTTCCACTGCACAGTGCCCACATCGCCTGGACTGTTCCACTGCACAGTGCCCACATCGCCTGGACTGTTCCACTGCACAGTGCCCACATCGCCTGGACTGTTCCA
>JAOTRA010000036.1:3156933-3170364 GCA_026260255.1 Pseudolaguvia tuberculata | reverse complement strand
AAATATATATATATATATATATATATATATATATAAAATTGGATTAAAACATTCACTATGAAATTATTAGATCTGTATTGGAATAGAATTTCAGCAGATATGAAAAAAGCACAACAAAACTAGAAGCAAATAAATAAAGGTGAGAAAGATAAGTGGACAGAGAACTTTGAGTTGCTAAACATGATTGTACCTTGCTGCCTGTGAGCTGCGCCAGGTAAGGTTTGAGCTCCTCACCGATAACAGAGTAGATAGCAACCAGGCAGAAGACACTGGCCTTGCGAACACTGCTTTCTGTGTTGTCATAGCCCTACAAACAGACCGAGATGTAGATATTATTACTCTATGACAGCTCTACGCAAACAAAAAAGTCAGAGCAGAGAGTAAAGAAAAGACAGTCACCAAATCCTTCTCTAATTACATTAATTTTCGCTTTTTTCAATAAAGGGTGGCGGTAATGAATTTTCGCTACTATAAAGAGAGGTCAATGACTTGCACCACACAAGGTATAGTTGTGTGTTGTAATGCACATTGCTAAAGGCAACTACAACTAAGAGAAGGCCCCCCCAGACACTTTATACACCAGAAGAATATATTTACAAAATCAGGTAAGACATGACAGTCACGCTTCAATGACTACACCGGATTACACACTGCTGCTGTAGTTGAATCGCATTATATTTCTACCTGTCCAAAGGAATTACTGCAACCATAATAGATAGTAATAGACTCTTTGACCCCTTTATTCAACTCCACGCTGTAATGATCCCCAACAAGAGAAGCTGAAATGAAAAGAAGTACAAATGACAGAGCATTCGAAACTCACTTGTAAGAGTCCAGGAATAATATCTGGCAGAAGCTGGTGAAGTGAATCCTTGGAAATGCGTTCAACAACTTTAGTCTGCATTTTAATAGCTGCCAGGTTGATTGGGTAATCTGCTGTCTGCACAATGGGACACAGCACTTTGATGCACTGCTCTGGGTGGATGGAGCCAGCAAGTGTAGATGCAGACTCTTCAGCAGCTCTTACCACCTGGACATGCAGCACAGAGAACAGTTATCATCTATTGCATTAAGCATCCATTAAACACTAAATATATCTAATCTTTTTTTTAGAAATGCAACTCAATCATTACCAAATCAGACAATTTAATTGAATAAATAAACAAAGAAAAAATGTAGAATGTACAAAATAGCTTGTTTGATTTAGTGGCACAGTTGGTCACTCATTTATGTTTTAGGTATTGGGTATGTAAACATAATCAGCAGTTACCTAGGTGCTTCGTTTCATTAGTGCAGCGGTTGAATTTCACTTAAGAGACCTGATGGCTAATTGCTTTTGGGTGGAAAGGGGTAACTTAATCAGGTTCAACAGGATCTTTTAACCATCGACTGCTCAGTTGCATAAATGAAATCAATTTAAATTGTTCTTGAAAGGTTGTCTGCTTATTGGCGTAAATGTAAATGCAGTGGAGTGACATTTGAGAAAAGCTCTGTTTGATGAATGGCTCTTATTTTGTTTTTAAAGAAAAAGAAAAATTTGGACAGATTGTGATTTAGTTTTTAAAACGAAACTAAAAACACAGTGCTGAAACATACACAGTGCTCAATGAGAATCATTGTCATCCAGAAAAGAAAGGCTTTGGAAAAAGCTTCAAAGGTTTATCACCTCCTTGTGAGAGTCTTTGTGGGCTTCTAATGTCTTCATGATTGTAAGTTCTGCATAGTTCTTGAAGCGGGCTGGTTGAATCCTTAAGATTTCTTTTAGAACACGCAAAGCCATAGCTCGAATAGTGTGCTGTAAGAAAGTGCAGAAATTAAACGACACAGTCTTCTAGGAATTAGAAAATAAGCAACAGTTGTATAGAATATTTTTGTATGTTGTAGCATTACATTATTCATTCACAGGAACTGAGAGACTTCAACACTGTTCCACCATGACAATGACCTGTAGCTCTATTATGACCCTTAATGTCTCATCTCACTAATACTATGGTAGCTGAATGAACCAAAATCTTCCATTCAAGCTACAAAATTGTACTGGAAATTTGTAATAGAATAATAGCCCTCAATTTAACAGCAAAATGGAGAGTAAAAGGTTTAAACCCTTTGGCAATATAGTGTTGTTACCTACAACAAAAAGAATCTGGTGTAGCCGTATGTTGTGTAACACATAGAATCAGCGTGTACATTTGCACACTACTAAAATGAAGTTTAAATGCTGTTATAATAGAAACTCTTACATCTTTGTCTCCAAGTGTTTCCAAAAGCAGCAGCAGGATTGTTTTAAAATGTTCATCCCACACAGCTAAGCTGTCTTCCCGAGTGATCTTCAGTAGTTCCACCAGTGCACCTTTTCTCTCTTCTACTCGCTCGTTATGATTAGACAGTTCTTTCAGCAGATCTGCTACCAGGTCTAAGATATCCAAAGTCAATTTAGTCAAAATAGAGGACCAACCATTCATGGAAACAATCTTTATCTATCATATATCTAGTAAATACTATTTGTTGCAGCAATGGATTAACAGACAGTAGCAAACTACTAGTTTGTTAATGTGCTTCAGATGAGTATTTCCTTGGATTTTCACACTCATGTTAGTGCTCACATTATGTTACAGATAATACAATTGTGTATTTAATCATTTTTAGCCAGCAGCTAGAACACAATGAAATACACCAGAAAATTAATGCAGTAAAAAAGCCACCACCATTCATTAAAATTTACAAAATTCATTATTATTACTATTAAATCACTTGTCAATATTAGGGACTCAACCACTGCTAGACAAGAATTAGTCATGCTACCAAGGATGAGATGTGATTAATGAAAAACACTGGAATGAAGCGGATTAACAAAAGGACTAAACAGAAAAGGGGGAAAAATGATAGCAGGAAGAAGTTGTGTTATTCTATGGAGTCTGCTTTTACCAGGAGCAAAGCCCTTGGAGAGCACCATCTTGTTTTCACTGCACTCTTGCCGACGGCCTGTAGAGAGGGAGGGAGAGATGGAGGGAGGAAGGCAGGGATTTGATGACTTGTATTTGATGAAACGCTCCTTGATTCTTCATTAGTGACTTGTGCATGAATAAAAATGAGTGAAAAGCAAAATACCCTAATTTGTGCTAGAGAGAGGGTAGAAATACTTCTTTACCCTTATATAGTTTAATAAAACTGCCCGTCTTTCAGAATTCATTAAATTCGCCATCATGTGTTATAGTATGGCAAGATACATTGAATGCTAAAAACCTTTTTTCTTTTATTCGGACATTCTATTAGAATTAAATAGCATCAGTCACATAACTTCAGACCTTTGTAGAACAAAATTCCCCCCCCCCCCCCAACATGCTTCTGGCCATTAACTACTGTTTGATTTAAAAGTTTGCTAAATTAAACCTTTTCTTTTTGTCACAGTCAGCAATGACCAAATGAAATGTTATGAGAGACATGGTGAAAAAGTACAAATAAGATAAAAGCATGGCTAAGTGTAAACTCACAATCACGAATCTGCTCCACGTCATCATCAAAGACAGCTTCTTTTAAAGCACTTTTATCATAACCCCCAATGGTGTCCCCATATCCATAAGGTGCAAATTCTCGAGTCCTTGGCCCAGCAAAAGAGCGTGGAGACGGAGTGTTCAGTAGAGATGTCTTGTTATCCAAAGCAGTACGTCCTCCTTCGACTATATCCAAACCCAATCGGGAATCTGAACCAGGGGATGCAGTCTCTCTGCAAACCTAGAAAAAAACAGAAGAATTCTTTTATTGCTGTTGTAATAAAATATAGCGGAAATGTATATTATAATGTAGACTATATACTATATTTCTTTCCAATAATGTCAATCATAAACCAGTTCAGTCTTTGAAAAAAACAGTAGCATTAAGGTAATACAAATTCATAATTTTTTAAAAAACACACATACCCCATCCTCCTTCTTGAATTCACGTCTGATGGGCTCGTTAAGGTCTTCCTCACTGCGATATCTAAAACTCTGGATAGCCTCTGTAACACCACGCAGTGAGCTGTAGATTTCATCAGAGTTCATATTCTCTGTATCATACTCCAGCATACTGTTTGGGAGAAATAAAAAGAGACATAAAGCAAAGTGCTTTTGTGTATATCTATAAAACTTGTATCAATGTGAAGAATGGGCATCAAAGTTTAGCCCAACAGTGAACATCGAAAACATGCAATAGAGTAAGATAAATAAGAATTATGAGAAAATGTCCCAGTTAATATTGCAAAGAATCAAATCAATTAGATTTGCATGCATTATTTTACTACCGTAAGCTGATTTTCTACTTCTCAGCACAAGCTGAACAGACATCCAAATGTTAGTTATTCCTAATCCGATTAGTTGAACTATAGAGCAATGACTTCAAAAGGTTTACAGACTAGAATAATCTGCAAATTTTATTTCTTACTCTCACAAAACAAAAAGTGATTGGGCTTGTCCTGAGCACCCATGCTGCCTCCCCTTACATTGATAGCCTAGTGGCTGAGTTACCTGGGGGAGAATGCGCAGTGGAGGCCCCTGAGGGAGGGGGCAGGGACTGAGGGCTGAGTTGGTGGAGGTGCCGGGTGCTTTGAGAGCCCATCGACACTCCAAGCCCACAACCGACTGTGCCCAAAGATCAGCCAAAAAAGTGAAAGAAAGAAAAGAGACAGCGAGAAAGAGAGAGGAAACAAAACATAGAATGCACAGAACAAGAGAAAAGCAATAAGAGGACAGGAAATAGAAGGGGATAAAAATAGAAATAACATGGACTTTACAGTGGACAAAAGGAGAAGAGCGGGAACGGAAGGAAGGAAAAATGTTGATGTTTGCGTTATTTATGAGTTAAGAAGAAAACTCATGAATAACAAATCCTGATCTCTCTGTAAAAACATGGCTAGCCATACTTATGATATAATTAAATATCAGCACTAGCTTTATTGAAAATAAATCTTTCTTTAGCCTCTCTCAGCAATAAGACCTGCACAGATTCTTTTTCTCTATGGTATGTTTGTTGGCGGTGGAAGACACATAACCGATGATTAGTTTAGTTTGAGAAAATTGTTTGCCAGTTAGGGGCAAAGTAGAATGAGAGTTCACACACAGGCATAGACAGTCGCACACACCAATGACAACAGTATATGACATTTAAACTCATACTTCCCAGTAATCTATATAGTATGGTTACGGGCAGTATGAATAAAATATGGTTCTATTACAAGAATAAGAACAATGGCAAGAAAGCACTACTTTTTCCTCAATGGGACAAAATCCAAGACTGAACGAACAACTAATGCCCAGGAAGAAAATAGTCTTTCCACACTGGTGCAGTTTTATTTTCCTGGCGGCTTAAATTGAGCATATTTTAAAAAACAAAAACAAAATAATCACTGGCTTTAGAATAAACAAAACAATGAATAAAAATATTTTCCTTTAAACAAACATTCAATGCTGATGTCAGTGACTTTTGCAATTCCCCTAACTGTGCATGCATGAATTTTTACATCATATGTTAAAGTTTTCTTGATGAGATATTTTAATAGCTTACATTGCAATACTGGCTTCAGAAAATTACCTAACTACATTTCACGTTTTCAAGTTTTTGTTAAACTTGCCAGTCAGTGATGAAGTGACTGATCATTAAGTTTAGAAGTAGTAATTTTGAGTCAGTCTTTGTTTTATGAAATTCAAGTGTTTAGATGAACATGCAACAAACACTTGATTACACTTGTATTTTTCTGCATCATGCATGCGCAGTCCATTAAAATCTACCCAAATCAATTCAGGAATCGTTAGAAGACGTTGTACATTAACTTTCTACTATTGTGAAACTAGCATGCTGAAGAATACATTCCTAGGTTAAAGTGCATATAGGTATGTTAAATTAAGGAAAGGCACTCAAAGGTTAAAGAAATCATGAATGTGTGTACCTGTAATGAACAGAGTACATAACTCCATAGCATGTGCAAAAATGCATTAATCAGGCTGCTGATGTGTGACTAAAAGGGAAAGACAGGTTACCTTGGTGAAAGGCCAGCGTGAGAAGAGTTTGTGGGTGAGGTGAGAGGGCTTGTTCGGCTAGATGGATGCCTGGGTTGTGTACGACCAATTGTGTTGCTGGGAGAACTCTGAATGAATAACGAAGGAATAAAGCATTAAACCTTTATTAGGATGCACGAGTCAGTAAGCAAACATCTAGACAGTCTGTGCTGCACAATAAAAAGATACATGATGACCGAATGGAGAGTAATACTGAAAATGTCCATATGGTTAGTAATAATTAAAGAGCAGAAAAAAGGGATTTACCACTGCACTGGTGCTGCTAGAGTTCTTTAAATGGGTATGGAGGAGCTTGGTTGCTCCATCCTGGAATGTCTTGGGTAGCGCTCCAAGAAGCATGGTAAACTCAGGAGTATTCAATTCAAAGAGTGAGATCAGTACCACCTGAGCAGCCTGCAGAACACAAACAATCCCATTAGCAACACAAGCATAGTTCATGTTCTAAACTAAACAATCGGGTTAAAACATGTTAAGTACACATGTAGGAAATACAGAAAGGAAAACTGCCAAAAGAAGGCGACACACAAACATCATATATAGACTGAAAGTAGTGTAGTGATTATTGCTTTGTGGAAAATATAAAAATCCTTGTTCTGTAAATTTTCTACCACAGTTTACTAGTAACTATAGTAAAAGACATGCATATAGTTTAGATAATGGTTATTTTTCAGAAAATGCAACACATGTTATAGAATGTTAAGTCGATAGTCTTAGTCTACAGCTAGTATGGTGTGAATTTACTAAACAGCAATAAAGACAAAAGAGTGGAACTCACAGAGCAGGGAGACCAAACCTCTCCCTGCTCCTTATTAAATGGCCGCGTTAGAGGGCACTGTGCGAAGCTGGATTAGATAGAAAGGTCACTCGGATCACACTCGTGCGAGGGTTAGAAGTCATAAACTGTGCTCTTTGGCAGTTAGGCTGACAGAAGTGCACTACCTGCTTACACCTTTCCTCCAGATTACCCTCTCCAGGCAGCACGGCTGTTGTGTTTGGCCTGCCTGAAAACTCCTCACTCGCCCAGTTATGAAGGGTCTAAGCCACAGTGTAAATGTAAGACAATGACACAGACTGATTTCCAACCTGATGTCTGTAATGTCCTGCAACATATCTCTGCATGTTTACTGTATGTGCAAAGATCTCCACATTCGCCAAACAGCACAGATCATCATATCTTTTATATTACGTCTTAGTTCTACAACTTTTGCGTCTTTTCTGTGTATTCAAATCCTGACTTTCTATTATTGCTGCTGATTAATGGGTTCAATTGTGTGAGTAGCTATACTCAATGCTCCTTTAAGTCTTTTCCCCAAAACTGATTTGTGAAAGCTGTTTGTAAGGTCACTGTTGATTTTTGGTTATCTTTGTTTGCAATGTTATTTCTTGGCTGACCTGGTTAGAATTGGTTGGTTGCAGATTGCTGGTTATTATTCAGGATATTCTAAACATCCTATAAACTAAAGTGCTGGTGTTTCCAATACTCATATTAAACATGTCAATAAGCTCTTTGCTGATAGGCAGGCATGACAATGTGTTGTGTATTGTCTGTCCTACTTGCAGAATAATAAAATCCAGATTTAAAACACACCATCATATATCACTTGAAAATGTTCTATCGGTCATGTTCTAAGCTGCTGTGTAGGTGTTATTATCAGGGAATTAAAAAACATTCAGATCCACCTGATTAATTTTTATTGTCAAACAAACTTGACTTTCCAATAAATGTGTAGCCAGTTATACATTTTAATATTTATCTAATTTGTACAACATTTAATTGCACTTATGCCAGAATTAATCATCATTGCTATAGCTTTATTTGGAAACATACCTTCCTCACATCAGAGCTTTTGGGCTCTGTGGTCCAGGTTATGATACGGGACACAGCTAAACGTGTTTCACTGGAATTGACAAAATCTGCAGGATCCATTTGTTTCCCCAGGGACTCAATATATTTTAGGATGGCCACCTTAACCTGCAATATATTAAAAGCATCACTGTATATGCACAGCATATAAAGCCTATATGCAATATTTGATTTCATCTGCACACATACCTTCAAGTTAGGAGTTTGAGTTTGATCAACGATAAACCTCATAAGGATATTAAATTGTTGATCGAATGGAAATGACTCACTGCAGGACAGACATAAAACATTTAAAATGGTAAATTAAAAGAGAACTAAAAAAATAAATAAAACAGTCTAAGGAGCTCCATCTAACCGAGTGACATCAAGAGCCTTTTGAACTTTGGCCTGAACTGAACCCAGCAGATCAGCTCCCATCTTCTTGAGCAATTGAGTAAGCAGGACAAAAAGCCAGTCCTGAAGATCCTCTCTATGAACAGTGATGAAGTCTACCAGAGTCTCCAGGAACATACTGAACACCTAAGACACAGTAGATTCAACTAACTTAATACTATACAAACTAAGATTATTTAAATTGTAAAGATAATAAACAGTTAGGAAAAACACATTACACACAAAAACAATCGTATATATAGTAAAGGTAGTCAGTCTAACTGCTGAAAAACCAGACAAGCTTCACTTACTCTCTGTTATTAACATCCAGACCCAGGCAGAACATGCAAATGATAAGAACAGCTTTAGTTAGTGGGCACCATCAACTTTTATATGAATACACACTCTAGAAATCTTGTATCATTCCTTCTCAGTGTTGATCTCAAGCATGTCTTTAATACAAAATTAGTACATTTTCAAGCCACATGCTTTTGTTAATGTAAGTTACCTTGCTATGGGGGTCTGCAAACATCCTTGTGAAGATCTCACATAATCGTTTCATCTCCACTCGACTGCCCAATGCAAACACATACATTAGCATAATCAAGGGAACCAACCGTAAACTAGTGCTGGTAGAGTATTGGAGTACAACGACAGCATTTATTCTAAACTTCATGTATACAATAATTACGATATTTAGACGATAATTGTTATGCAATATACAGACTGTAAGCATACCTCAGGACACGCTGACTCTTAAGCAAATTTTGCAAGCCCAGAAGCCCTTCTTTCCTCTCAGACCAATTGGAGCTGGCACAGTGGTTTAGCACCTCAGCGACATCTTCTGTCTGACGCAAATAGTGAGGAATTCCTCCGTTACGGGATCCATACGAGCGCTCAGAGCAGGCACTGGACGCGTCGCTGTTCGCGTCGTCATCAGAGTACATCCCTGGAGACTCATACCTCCTTCTCATGGGTTTTCGCTGTTAAGAATGTTAAGTGTTATGATAACTTGTTCAGCAAATCATTTAGACAATAATCTCATCAAAAGCCATGCAAAATTATACAAAGTGTCACAGAGAAATTGTTTCATTGGTAATCATTCAACTAAAATTGAATAGAAATCAAACTGAACTGAAATAGCTTTATATAGTCCCTATTGAAAGCATTGAGAAGACCAATTCTTTTATTTTATTAAACACTGGGTTTAGGGTTAGGCAAATAAATGTCAGAAAGTCGGTCATTAATACAATTGTTGTGGGGAAGTGGTGGCTTAGTGCTTAAGGTATTGCACTAATATCAGATAGGCCAGGGTTAGATTTCCAGCACCTGCAAGCAATCACTGCAAGCAATAATGCATACTAATAATCTTGAAGTTGTTAACCAGCAGACATAACAAAACAAATAGCAAGTAAATAACTACCTTATTCCTGGAGTCTCCTAACAGCTGATGAAGAAAGCAAGAGCAAAAAGAAATGCATTTCAAAGACGGCAACACACAGGCATTGAAGACTACTATAGCAGTTTCTGCACCGTTGTATTCAGAGAACTTTGCATTGCTTTAATGTAACTTGTTAAAATGAGTATTATCAAAAAGTGTTATTTAAAACAGTTAAATACTGACTGAAAAATTATGAAAATAACCAATAAATCACATACTACAACAACAACAACAACAACAACACACAGATGCTGACACAACACAGATATTTAACAAAACCGAAGATTTGACATTTAAATGTTTTAATTAGATTTATTTCAACTTGTGTATAGAACATTTTTTTCTAGAACAAAAAATTTATGGGTGGGAGGAAACCCGAGTACCCGGAGGAAACCCACACAAGCGCCAGGAGAACATGCAAACTCCGCACAGAAAGATCCCCGGACTTAAATCTAGGACCTTTTTGTTGTGAGATGACTGTGCTAACCACTACACCACCACGCCATGTTCTCAACTTATAGCTAAAAAATGTCCAGTTTCAGAACATCAAATTTCATGTTCTAAAATAGAATTCAGATTGTACAGAAAGTAGATTAAAGGTCATATACAAAAAGTGTTTTGCCAAATAAAAGAGCAAATAAATATAGTTTTTGGTTTATATTTCTATGTTAGGTTGGTGTACATTACATTACACAAATCTGTATTGTGTCTCCAGAACACAAAAATTCTAGTTTGTAAATACATGGATATGCACACACAATTATGTTAAATAATCAATAATCAAGATGAAAACTTTGTTAAATTTCACTTAAAATCTTCCCAGTTTATATTTTAAGCTCTTTTAATAAATGCTGGTCTCTGTTTTCAAAAAAACTATTTTAAAAAGATATTCAAAAATTCTATCATCATAAAGTAGGAACAAGCAAACATATTTAGAAAACATGACTTACCAAAGCATCAGCCACAGCTGCCTCCACCTCCGTCCCCGTGTTCAGTACTCTCATGGCATTAACAGATGCAGAAATACGGGCTTGGTGAACGAGCCCAAATCGATCTAAAAATTAGTAGAAAAAAAGCAGGAAAAAAATGTTATTATGGGGAAAATAAAAATAAATAAACAGATACTTACCTTACTAATAGATTATTTTGGGGGGAAAAAAGGAAACAAAAATATAAGATTTACAAAATCACTAATATAATAACAAGCATCTACAAAAGTAAAACTGAAATGACTGACATGCATTGGTGCCCCATAATAGAATTTTCTGTCAATTCAATGTAGCACCTTTTAAATAATCAGAACAAACACATAATTCAACATGTATACAGCAGCACCCTAGACAATTTGTAAAGAAAACTTAATATTGATGAATTAATGCTGAAAATGAATACTCACACACGACAACACAAGACAAATAAACAAACAAAAATCTTCTCATACGCCAACACGGCACAAGGACATTTTGCAATTCACAAACACAACAGCATACATTGATCAGAAAATTATTTTTCCAAAACTAGAAAAGTAACAAAAATACCACAGGCAGCAAGTCTGCATTATCAAATTTCTAAAAAAAAAAAAAAAACCCTTACAAGTTTGTTGCACAATGACAAGGTCAAAATTTCACACCTCAATTGCTTAAAACGGCATAAACACACGTCATTATATTTCACAGTCAGCAAGTCTAACAAACACTAACAATCACGCAATTTGAAGTGTGAATAGCTTGGCCTGAGTGGACAATAATGAAGCATGCTTGACTGGAAGACAGGGAAAGGGGGCATGCAGGTCACCTGACTGGGCCACGGACTCGGCCGTGGACAGCGCACTGGTGGAGCGAGAGTGACGTCGGGAAGCTGCAGGGACAGGAACAGGGGTCATGCCCCACTGATGGTTAGTGTTGTACTACAACACCCTGCCATGCCAGGTAGCCAACATAAGTTCTCCTAACTAACCCAACAGCTACCTACTACAAGTGACATAATGACCAACCAGTATGAGAGACATGACATGAACATATTCTATTGTAAGGGAAAATTACAAGCAACAGGATTGACAACAAACACAAAATACACTGATGTGTTAATTGGTTTCCTGCCTTTTATTCCTTATTTTTGCTATTTATCTATACAAGATGTTTAACTTCAGTATATATCCTATGCTATTAAGCAGCTGAAACACGCAAAGACAAAAAACACTTGGTCATTTAAAACAGGGATTTAAACAAATATATAGCACACCGTTTCTGTATTGCTGATCAGTAGGAAAGGAAACAGCAGACAAGTGTTTAAATATTATTTATGGATTCATGATATTTAATAGAATAGTGGACAGGCACAGTTCAGTATAACTCCATTGAGATGCTGTGGGAATCAAAAGCAAGCTGTGCTGAAACAGCAATAAATTAAAGTAATGTTATTAAACCAAACATATATACACTTGTTGGCAGGTGGATTTTTTTACCACAAAAATAAAGTCAGAGAAATCGGTACATGCCAAGAACAGAGCAGGCAAGACAAAAAAGTGGGCTTTGGACAGGGACAGTTTTCTTAGTGGGCATATAAGGAAACATTTTAAGGTTATTTGGGTACTAAGGATTTCAGAACAATGAGTTTTAAGTTTGTAATCAGTGCCCAGTCCAATTTACTTACCTAAAGAAGTGAAACCGCGAGCAGGGCTGGTATCGCGGCTGCTCTCGCGACTTGTGTCACGGCTGCAGCCCTGACTCATGCTGGGCCGTGGGATACGACTGCTCCGGGCTAGCGTGCGGTAACGAGAAGCAGCAGGAAGAAGAGCTTTATGACACAGCTCAGCTGTTAGGACACAGGTTAGCATTTTAGTCAGACATGCCTCACTTAGCAGAAGAATAAGTGTTGGGGAAGAAAAGGTTGAGGCAACTCCTGTTGTGCCATTTCCAAAGTTAGACATAAAGCAAAAGCTGATCGCTGAGGTTAGGATAAGCGTTAGTTCGACAAGAGGAAAAACTATTTTTCAACCAGCAAAAAAAAAACAAGGATAAAAAAAGCTGCTTAGTAAACCTAACTATTAATCAGTACCAGGTAAATCAGTTAAATGGACAAGACAGCAGTGGAAAGCTATTCACACAGTATCAGCATCATATAATTGATGAATCTACAGGCTGAGCTATTTGTCCTTAAAATCTCAGAGCATTATAATAAGTTTAATGGCAAATAATTATTCAATCTTTGAAACATTTGGCTATATTTATAGATTTACATAGGGTTTTACCATATTAATCAAGAACAACTAAGAGAGCTTTAGAAAAAACTGTTTCTTGTTTAATAAATTCAATAGTCATTCAAAATCGATCAATTAATTGTAAAATGGTGTTAGTGTGGGCATGTGACAAATTCGCCATTTGGTTTGTTTTGTATAACAATTGCACATTCACATTCTGACCGACGTTTATTAAACATAACTGTCTGGCCTTTGAATGATTTTATTATTTACCGTGTAACCAAATGGATTAGTAGGTTTTATACAATAATTGATTTGTTTCAGTTTTATGAATGTATGTTTGTCTGTTAGTTTTGATTCCACGGTGTTGACTGTATCTTAAAATGCATAAGTAAAAATTACAAGAATCTCAGCTTTCCAAATATTTAACATGTTTGGCTTTCAGTTTTCTGTGCGTAGTGCCCCACTGGGAGGACGGGGAAACGTTGTTTATATATATATATGT
>JAOTRA010000036.1:3132058-3145670 GCA_026260255.1 Pseudolaguvia tuberculata | reverse complement strand
AGTTTATTAGAGGGACGGCGCATGTAGGATGTTTTGGAGACAAGGTGAGAGAGGCTAGGTTGAGATGGTTTGGACATCTGCAGAGGAGGGACATGCAGTATATCGGTGGAAGAATGCTGAGGATGGAGGTGCCGGGCAGGAGGAAAAGAGGAAGACCAAAGAGGAAGATATGTAGGTAGTCGGGGTGAAAGAGGCAGATGTAAATACAGGGTAGTGTGGAGAAGAGTGATCCGCTGTGGCGACCCCTAACGGGAGCAGCCGGAAGAAGAGAAAGAAGAAGAAAACATTTGCTTAAGTAGTATGAGATTTCGGCATTAATAAAAATAATAAATTTAAAGCTAAATAAATACTTTTTATCTCACATACCTGAAGTGGGAGGTAATACACTTTGAGTCCGTTGGTGAGGTAGCGCACTCCACGCCGATTACCGTAAGCATGCGTTGCTATTACTACCTTGTGACCCTTCTCAATGAGGCACTGTGAGAGCTGGTAGATGTGGCTTTCCACACCACCCATATTGGGGTAAAAGAAATCAGACACCATGCAAATGCTGTGCTTTTGAGTCTGCTGATATCCAGGATATCTTAAGATTCCGGAGGGGTGTGTTGTCAGAGGAGTCTCGGTGCAGGAGTGTGTGTCAGGCTTAAACGGCTGTGTACCACCTCTCCTTCTTTGACTCATCCTGAGGTTTAGTTATGGGCTAGAGATTAAAAAACAAGCGATCGAAAATGATGGATAATTACAATAGAAATGTCGGCTAACTAAAGATAAATCGCTGCCATACTCTGTAAACACACCTAAAGACCGACTCCAGACCAGTAATTATTAACATTACCCCAAGATCTGGTCTGTCCTAAACACAAACAATTATAAAATATTCTGTGTCATTTTTAATTTGTGTTGTTATTAACTTCTGGTATATTAATAAATTTTGCCTGTCACAACAAACGTTCAAGCGCTTCCGGGTTTTTCTTCTTTACAGCTAACTTGTTATACTATACGGCTGAAAGTATCACACTGCCCTCTAATGGTGGATTAAAAAAGTTAACAAATTAATGCATCTGTTCAATATTCATTCATTCATTCATTCATTCATTCATTCATTCATTCATTCATTCATTCATTCATCCAGCTTATTACCCGCTTATTCCCTAAGGGTTCTGCTGGTGCCTATCGCACATAGGGTAAGAGGCAGGGGTACACACTAGACAGGTCGCCAGTCCAGCGCAAGGCACACAAAGAACGGACAACCACTCAAAACCGGGGTCCCTGGAGAAAACCCACGCAAGCGCGGGGAGAACATGTGAACTCCGTACAGGAAGATCCCCGGTTCGGGAATCGAACTGTGATGGGACTACGAACCGCGACGCCCCTCTGTTCAACATGTTTTCTGTAAATATCACTTATTGTAGGGGAACATCTATTCATTCATTCATTTTCTATGAACAATTTAAATATTAATTCGTTGATGTTGTTTATGACGTAATTATAATTACAATGCATGTTCTTTAGGGCGGCGTAGTGGTTAGCACGGTCGCCTCACAACAAGAAGATCCCAGGTTCAAATCCCGCACTGGGATCTTTCTGTGTGGAGTTTGCATGTTCTCCCCACACTTGCGTGGGTTTCCTCCGGGTGCTCCAGTTTTCCTCCCACAGTCCAAAAACATGTACATTAGGTTTATTGGTGAGTCAAATATTTCCCATAGTAGTGAATGTGTGTTTACCCCTGCCACTCGCCCTATGTGCGTTGGGATAGTCTCCAGCAGACCCCTGTGATCCCAAATCAGGGAATAAGCGGGTAAGAAATAATGAATGAAAGAATGAAAAAAAAAGTGAATGGCTATGTTCTTGCTCTTGAAGTTCGCTTTACCGTGGATACACAAAGTTCTGAATCTTTGCTTTATTATGACGCGTTTGGATTTTTTTTCTTCAGGAATATTTAACGTCACACTGTTATAATAATGAGTAAAGTTATGATGAATGCGAAGAACGACAAGAGAATTGAGTGTCATTTTTCGGAGGAGGATTTTACCTGTGCGGGACTCCAAAAAACACACCAACCACAAATTCTGTGTTATTGATGAAAGAGTAAAAGACTGTAAGGTAAATCGGAAATAAATCTACTCAAGATTAGAATTCAGATTTAACTTCTAGAATAATTTAGTAACTAAATGTAAAGTGTTTACTTTTGTGCTTAAAACAAATATCTAAAAAAAAATTTACATGATTTTTAGGAAGAGCTCCAAACTGCACTGAAACCCCTGCAAGATAAAGAGAAGATTTTCACAGACTGTAAACTGAACTGGAGTCAAACTGCAGAATATATAAAGGTTTGAGACAAATACATGGTTTGGTTACAACATCCCAACCTTTTATCTACATTAATTTCCTTTTTCTTGACTGCAGATTCAGACCAGACAGACCGAGTGTCAGATTAAGGAGCAGTTTGAGCAACTTCATTGGTTTCTACGAGATGAAGAGGCAGCCAGGATCGCTGCACTGAAAGTGGAAGAGGAGCTAAAGAGTCAGATGATGAAGGAGAAGATTGAGAAGCTGGATAGAGACACGTTATCTCTTTCAGACAAAATCAGAGCCATAGAAGAGGAGATGAGAGCTGAAGACGTGCTGTTATTACAAGTGAGGAGCATTTAGTCAGTAACGCCACATTTCAGTGGTTAAAATGTCCATTCAATCCACTGATATTTAATTTATTGTTTTACAGAACTACAAGATCACATTGGAAAGGTGGGTGTTCCCTCCCCCCCTCTATCGCTGTCTTTCCTGTTCTCTCTCTCTCTCTCTCTCTCTCTCTCTCTCTCTCTCTCTCTCTCTCAGGACAGAGGACAGTACAGGGGCAGGGCATACAACAACAACAACAACACAAAGAAAAAGACACTGACTATTAGGAAATTAATCCACAATAAAAGCGGTGATGAATTTCCATGGTAAATATAACAGAAATGACAAATTCTAACCTGCTAATTCTCTAATTCGGGGTCACAGAGGTATACACACTCCTATGGGCAGTACGGGCAGTTTAGAATCATTAATCAACCTAATGCTGAGGAGTAAGCCAAGACAACTTACGCAAGCAGGAGAACATGCAAACTCTGCACAAAAAGAGAACTTGTCCAAGAATTCGAATCTGGTACCTTCTTGCTGGGAGGCAAGTGTTTACCACTATGCCACTATGCTGCCTTTCTCTGTCTTTATTTCTCTCTCTCTCTCTCTCTCTCTCTCTCTCTCTCTCTCTCTCTCTCTCTCTCTCTCTGTTGTTCTAAGTGTTTCTGAATCGAACCCACAGTAACACTGAATTGAATGTTTTTGCAGAGCCCAATGCACACTGCAGAATCCAGATGAGTTTTCAGGAGCACTGATTCAAGTGGCAAAACATCTGACCAACCTAAAATTCAAAGTCTGGGAGAAGATGCAGGAGACTGTCCAATACAGTAAAAGACTTTTATTCTTTTTTCTCTGTTGCGTATTTTTATAAAATGATCACCAAACACCAATTTACATGCATATGTAAGGTAGAAAAATATAAAACGTGTGTATGTGTGTTCTCAGTACCTGTAACTCTGGACCCCATCACTGCTAATCCTATGCTTGTTGTATCGGATGATCTGACCGGTGTGAAATTCAGCTTTGAGAAACAGAAACTTCCAGAAAATCCAGAGAGATTTGATAAAATTCCATGCATCCTGGGCTGTGAGAGCTTTAACTCCGGGGCACACTGCTGGGATGTTAAAGTCAGTGACTGTACGGTCTGGTTTGTGGGTGTGATGTCAGAGAATTCTCAGAGGAAAGGGAGGATAATCGGCCAAAGCGAAACCTGGTGTGTGGCATATTATGACAGTAAATATGCAGTAGGTTCTACACCACACACAGAGACACTCTTTTTCCTCTCAGTAGCCGAAAAACTCCAGGTGATCAGAATGCAGCTGGACAGGGACGGAGGAGACCTGTCCTTTTCTAACCCTGTTACGAACACACACCTGCACACTTTCACACAAAAAAAAAGTCAAAGATTTGTTATCTTTTCATTTTTATTTCCTCATTTTAGGAACTGTAAGAAATATACTGGAATAAAAGTTTATAAAAAAAAAACTTTATATACAAATAAAAGTATTAGAACTTCTGATAGTACAAGTTTGAGTCCAATATAATTTTGACATAGCCCAACTACCACAGCACATGGACACAAAACCATGGTGTTCATGTATATTCATCGACATTATTAAGACTGGAAAATCCTGCAGCAACCAGTCTGCATGATGAATTTTAATGGACAAACTCCGCAGTCTTAGCTTGCTGCAAGGACCAGGCCCTCGTGTTGTGGCGTCGCCTGAGGTGCTCGAGGAAGCGTGGTTGTCTGTGCTAAGCTAAAAAAAACCGGGTTAATGTCTACTTCTTGGAATATATACCAGACTGAATCCGACTCCAGCGGATTACCACCACTGTGTGAGTTTAGTGACTGCTGTGTTTAACGATGACATGGCAGTGTTCTGGACGTTATTAAGCTAACATCAACACGGAAGATGGAATGGTGTAAGAACTCTGGGGTCTGACCGCTGCTCATCGTCAATGGAGTTTGGGACTGTTAGATGCAGACCGTTAAATTTATCACGAAAATTCACTTTTTTATTTAATTTTCTACGAGTCGTGTCTCTGTCTTTTAATTGTTGTCACTTTATGTCCTGCAATTGTTCTGTGTCTACACTTATTTTGTCTTGTATGTAGCACCATGAACCCAGAGAAGCGTTATTGTGTTTCACTGTATCCTGCACTGTCATATATGGTTGAAATGGCAATTAAACTTGACTTGATGTCTTTTGTGGAACTGTTTTATTCTATATTAAAAGCTTATGTTCACTCCTGTAAGAATCTTTACATATCTGGGAATTCATTCATTCATTCATTCATCTTCCTACTTGCTTATTCCCTAATTCGTGGTCACTAGGTCTGCTCGTGTATCCCAGTGCACATAGGAAGAGAGACAGGTGTACACCTTGGATAGGTTGCCAGTCCATCTCAGGGCAACACATAGACAAACAACCTTTCACACACACATTCACTTCTATGGACAATTTACAATCGCCAATCCACCTCATCTACATGTTTTTGAACTGGGAGGAAACTGGAGTACCCGAAGGAAACCAACGCAAGCACAGGGAGAACATGCAAACTCTGCAATGACAGATACCCGGCCCGGGAGTCAAACCCGGGACCTCTTGCTGTGAGGCGACCGTGCCTCTACGCGACCGCGCCGATCATATTTGGAAATGGTTTTTAAAAATATTTTATACATATGTTCTAAAAAGTTTGTCACCTGACAATCAAAACTGTGTGATTTCAAACATCTTATTCCAGATTTATACTCTTATTACTATTGGATGTATCTATCTCCAGTCTTCTAGTAAAACCATTCCAGTCCAATGTTGTGCTTGAATGTGAGAATCTCTTCATTCAGCTCCAACAGTATTAGTGAGATCAGACACTAATGTCAGGTAAGGAGGTCTGGGTCAGTCGCCATTCCAGTTCATCCCAAAGGGGTTCAATGCTGTTAAGATCAGAACTTTGTGTTTCTACACTCTTAATAATAACCCAGCATGTGATAATGGAGGTCAGGGGTTTTGTGCTCAGGGTCACTGTCATGCTGTCATTGTCAACACTGTTGGAGTCTGTTAGTTTCAGTGAAAGAATAATGTAATGCTACAAACATACAAAAACATTGTGGGCTTCCATATTTGTAGCAACAGATTGGATAAGACCCACATGGTCAGCTGACCACAAACCTTTGGCAATAGTGTATTACACAGGGATACACAATATTGAACACCACTGCTTTAACGGATAATTAATGTTCTATACTTTACCTGTCAATAGTAACATTCATTCATTCATATTCTTACCCGCTTATTTCTGAATTCGTGGTCACTGGGGTCTGCTGATGCCTATTCCAGCGCACATAGGGCGAGAGGCAAGGGTACACCCTGGACAGATCGCCAGTCCAACGTAGGGCAATAATAACATTAGGTTCCTAATTTAACATTAGGTTCTTAATGTTGCACATTAAAGTCATTTTAATTATTGAACTATAAGAAATGATTAGTAGAGACAGAATAGATGAGTGCATAAAGAGTTTTAATGAAAAACAATAGAATCAAAATGGTTTTTGGAAAGCAAACATGAACACATACAAGTACCATCACTTAATTGTTTAGTATTGTATAGTTTTCAATTTTTATTATATCTTCCGAAATATTATTCCCAACAAGGAATACTGGATATAATGGGAATACACACAGAATTACATTTCACTGCATCCCATTCCATGTTTTTCCATCTCAGTGTGTCATCCATGTTTTCTCCCTCCATTTCATTTAGTTAGGGTAGAGATCTGCAGTAGTGGTGTACTGATCTCACTGGACTGCTGGCTGCTGGTGGCTCTCAATATGCAGCTAAGAAGGATATCTTTGACCTGCCCTGTTTCTAGCTTGTGCTCGCGGCTCAGCTGTAACGTGATCTGCTCTAACTCGGTCTCTGTGATCGGGCCCTCAGTCATGTACTCAGTGTATAACTCCAACAGCTTCTGCTCAAGGTAGCCGTTCAGCTCAGAGTTGGAAAGCGGACGGCTGTCCTGTAGCAGAGACAGACGTTCACGCATACTCCCCACTCTCCAGCGTCTGGAACTCCTGTGTTCAGTAGGCAGAGGATGAAGAAGGGAGGGGGGAGGAACATCTTTGGAAAGGAGAAAGGGCCCAGGCGGTCCTTGATCCTGCAAGGGACCAATTTCTGGCTTGAGAGGCAACACCTGGCCCCCAGCAATGTATAGATCATTATAGTGTTGGCAGATGCTATGGCAACTGGGTGGCACTAGAAAGGCCTCCGTTCCTGGAGATGCTGCTCGACCAGGAATGACTACTCCTAGAGACACATTTTGGTAATCCAGGGATGTTGCAGAACGAGGCTGGGAGTCACCATGCTGAGACTGGAGCTCTTGAAAAGAGTTGCAGGTAGCACATTGGACAGGAACTTGGATTTGGCTTGACTGGTTGGTTGACAAATTTATGGGAGTGGTAACTCTTTGGCAGATGGGATCTACACACTCAGATTTAGGGCAAATCATCATTTGCCACAATCTACTTTCACCCAGCATATCTAGAGAAACCAAAGACTGTATTAGCTAATAACAAAATTGTGACCCGTTATTTTAGCTGTAATGTTAAAGTAGATGACAGACTTACCTATTGCTTTAACGATGATAGTTGGGTGATTGTGTATCTCCTTAATTCTGTGATCGTGTTAAGAGGTAAAATGAAACTAGTGTTTGCTCTTCTCCGATTGTATACCATGGTATAAGAGGAAGTGAAAGACTCGTTCAAAATAACATGCAGTCATATTAACATGTAAAATCAATAAAATGTATGTTTCAGCTGATTTGGGTTTGATTACATTTCAGGCCATTTCCGGTCTCACACCCCTCTCCCCAAAATTATATCTAAAAACAAACAATGTATGTTTCATGCTTAACTTTTTAATATAATAAAGTTTAAGCCAGGAAAAAACATGAAAAACCATGACATAATGAAAATGGTTGATGATCTAACAAAGAAATACTAAGCAGATCTTTATGTTCCAGATGAACATAAACAAGCTAAAATGTTAATATCTGTACCTGTTTTGGTGTCACACAGCTGTGTTAATAAGAAGAGGAAGAGGTTGATTTCACTTTCCTAGGATGGAAAAAAGTTTTCTAAATATTTCAGTCAGAAAATATTCCCCCAGTTTTGCACCTGAAGATGTATCGTCACTCTGTGGTTCAAAATGTGTGGGCAGGGGCGTACACGTAAAAGCTTTAAAATAGAACTATTTGTTCAGTTTTCACTGAAAACACACAAGTACTGTTAGAAGTTATACAAAAACACCCTTAAGTATGATTTAATTAATTTAATTATTGAGGCAAAATAATTAGGAAAATAAGAAATATATCGGTTGAAGAATGCTGAGGATGGAGGTGCCGGGCAGGAGGAAAAGAGGAGGTTTATGGATGTGGTGAGGGAAGATATGCAGGTAGTTTAGGTGAAAGAGGCAAATGTAGAGGACAGGGTAGCGATCCGCTGTGGCAAACCCTAACAGGAGCAGCCGAAAGGAGAAGAAGAAGATTATAAGATTTTTACATTTTTTTTTAAATTTTATTCTGATAATCATTTTATTGTTCAGTGCAAAAAACAGCTGTTTGTCTCATTTGTTACCTCACATTCTTTTAATCTCTACTGAAAACTAATGCTAAATAGTCTGTACGGTCAGATGCTCATCAAATTAACACAAAAATACTGGGAGTCAAGAAACAATTCTGTGGCTCTAACACAAAGAAAGACTGGAGACCTTGGAGTTAGATTGAGTCAGTCTAACCCCAGTTGAACACTTTGGGTGTCTTTCTACCACTGAGGTAATGAACTTTGTGTAATGAACGTCTGTTGCACCTGATTATCTGTGTGTAGCCTAATCTATGTGTCGCTGATTCATTATTAAAGTTGGGCTTAGAGTTACGGAGCCAGTTACCATGGCTACATTACATAACAAAAAGGCAAAGCAAAATGGGAGTTGTTCCGTCTACCAGGACAATGATGTGAATTAAATCCAACTTGTTTCATCTAAATGGTGTTACGATGTTACATCCATGAAGGATATAAAGCTAGTCCAGTGGAATAGGAGATGGATGCGGATTACTAGCGTCTATTGGATTGTTATGATCATCTGATGTCCCTGTTGGGGTGTTTGTTGTGATGTTTAAGAAAATCAATGCTGTTTTTCGGCCGAACCGAAGCCCCAACACACGGGAGGACTACCACAATGCCTGCACGGTGAGACTTGTGCGCAGCACTTCTATGCTCACCGTGGGAGAGAGCAGCCATGCACACAGGAACTCAACACTGAAGAGAAGCGCGAGCGCAGTCACTATTCAGTCCAGCACTGCGCTGTATTACTACCATAGCCGGGAAGAACGAGTGTGGCTCTACACTCAAAACCAGGAGTGTCTAGAGTATCTGCAGGAACTGGTTGCACTGAGGAGACGCTACATCAAGAGCCTGGGCGATCTGAAACAAGGAGAACGGAGAGAGGCACGGACCTCTAGCAAGAAGAAACCTGCACCCCAACCTCCACAGGTCAGAAGATATTTCCGCAACTCTCTTATATAAGTTTTAGTGCCATGTCAAAATAAATAACATTACTAGATTAAAGCACTATTCATTCATTCATCTTCATACATGCTTATACCCGAATCCCGGGTCCGGGGGTCTGCTGAGCCTATCCAGCACACAGGGCGAGAGGTACACCCTGGACGGGTCGCCAGTCCATCTCAGGGTAACACATAGACAAACAACCATTCACACACACATTTACTCCTATGGACAATTTACAATCACCCATCCACCTCATCTGCATGTTTTTGGACTGTGGGAGGAAACCGGAGTACCCGGAGGAAACCCATGCAAGCACGGGGAGAACATGCAAACTCCGCACAGATCCCGGCCCAGGATTTCGAACCCGGGACCTTCTTGTTGTGAGGCGACTGTGCTATCCACTACGCTCACGCACCGCCAGATTAAAGCACTATTTTAAGAAATTCAAAATTAAGAAAATTATAGGTCATAGCAAAATGAAAAGTTAAACTACAAAGTGCAAACTACAAGAATAAAGTCAGAATACTTCAGAGTTAGCTCAAAACTGCAGAAAAATAGTGGAAATAAAGAAATATTGAAATTCTAAGAATATTTTCATATTACTTTTGAAGTAGTTAAACTTAAATTACAAGAATTACAAAAAGAATGCTCTAACATTAGTCTTAGAAGTCTTAGAAATGATTAGTTAACAAAGTCTTAGTGAAGGAATGTCTTAGCAATATGAGATCACGTAGAAATAGAAACCCTCAAAATTATACAGAATGATTCATTCATTCATCTTCTAAGCGTTTATTCTATTATTGTGGATCACGGGATCTGCTGGATCCTATCCCAGAGTACATGGGACAAAAGGCAGAGACACCTTGGACAGGTCACCAGTCCTTCGCAGGGCCACACATAAATGAACAACTCATTTATGTAAGCAATTTAGAACCACAAATCAACCTAATTTACATGTTTTTGGTCTGTGGGAGAAAACCTGAGTATTCGGAGAAACCACATGTAGGGAGAATATACAAACTGCACAGAAAGACCCTTTGCCTGGGAATCAAACCCAGGACCTTCTTGCTGTGAGACAAGTGCTAACCACTACGCCATCCTCTAAAAGAGTTTATTCATGCAATGTATCATGTTCCCCTTTTTGTAATATCTTTAAGCATTCAAATCCACAACCATCTGCTCCACCAATTCCCAGCGAGGAGGACACACTGCAGTTTTTTGATGCCGTTATCGCCAGCTGTGACGCAGAGCGAACCAGGAAACCACATGTGGACAATGGTCATGCAGATGTAGACTTTATAGGTATGTTGTAAAATCATTTGACTTCCTAATACAATTGTACCGCTGATAATTTGATGATTTCTGAATTATGTAAGTAATAAAAGAAAAAGTCTTTCATAACTGAACATTAGTATTTCTTGAATATTATTCACGGTGGATAATACATTTATTTCCAGAATTTAGTTTTCATCATCGATTTCTTGTTTAATTGTACTTTTCCATAGTGGCCACCAGTACAATTCAACACAATCTTCATTCTAACTGGATGCTACGAGACCCACGACGAATAGGCGCAGGTGAGTCTCGGCTGAAGCGGGCAGAGCTGGGGTCAGATGAGAATGCTTGGAGGAAGGCAGCAGGTGGGACAGTTAGCAGTATGAGACGGCTACAGCGAAACCCCATCCACCTACCCAAAGTAGTGGAAAGTGCCTTACAAACTCTGCGCTTCAAACCCAAGCTTAAGAAGAAAGATTAGCACATGGCATTGACAACGGATTGTTGTAAGAGATCAGCCAATTTTGAAACTGTTTAGTGGAACTAAACGCACCGTATGCAGACCGTCAATAGCTTGCCTTAAACCGTAGATTATGGCATTTTAGGCTAACATGGTTGGAACATTTCAGAAAAACAGCATTGGATGATGCTCAGAGATGAGTCATGTGTTGTAAGCAATGAATGTGAGTCTTGTGAAGTAATATTGAGATAATGATGCTCCTTTGCTGACCGTGCTTCATCAATAATCCAGATCACAGTCTCCGTTTCAGCAGTTTTCAACAACAGCAGGGCAGCATCTCCAATTGATTATACATAAAAACTGCTTTAAAAAAAACCCAGGTAGGAAACTTTCCTATTCAAAAATGTCAATTAGAGATTAGTCTACGGCAGTGAGTTCACTCAGCTGCTTATACAATGGTGAATGGCACAAACCTGTGTTAGCCTGGACCTTTAAGTGGGAAAGAGACAATTGTACAAATGTTGATGACACAATTTTGTGTTAATGAACAGGTGACTATAAAAAGATTGTTAAAAGGAAAGATGCTTTTCAATGCAATAAGAAGTTCCTGCTTCTGTTAAAACTTATTAATGTGATTTAATCCCTTAAATGTGATTAATTTCATACCTGTCCAAAAGAACTAATTCTTAAATAATATACTAACACGATTAATTACTTTTATTTAAATTTTATTTTAAGGAACTTAAACTATCTAATTCTCAGAAAAGAGGAAACAAAACAGGCCATAAAGAGTTTCTATGAAGAAGCACATGGCAGGCTGGTTTAACCCAAAATCAATAAATTATTAATTCAGCAACTAGTGCTGGAGTATTGGGTGTTGCAATAAAGATTTGAAGCCCATATATAAAATGGTCATCAATAACTTCACGCAACACACAACATATAGAAAATGAATAAGCCTCACACAGTATCTGAATTTCCTTTTCAAACTTGTACAAATGTTTGTAATATTTTCTAAATGTACATACTAAACCTTTACATTGTGTTGTGACAAAGACTTAATCTTTCACAATAAAATAGTTGAAACATTATGGCAAGAAATACTGGAAGGTTTATGCCTAGTGTGTAATATTTAGCAGAATTAATCATCTCTGTTACCTTTTATCTCATTATCTGGAAATATACACATTACTGAACCAGTTTTCGTTATCATTCAATCCCTTTCACATGCTTTTAATTACAAATTGTACACATTCACAAAACAAGGTAATGGATACTTAAAGATAGGGTACTTTTTTTTTACTTTATTTAGAAAATATACACAAATGAGGGCTCATACAGAAACAAACACACACACTCACTCACTTCTCCTGTTTGACCTTAGGGCTAAAGAACGAAGCCATGCTCTTCATGCCAGTTTTGTCAACTTTAGCAAGCGACTTCTGTGCAGCTGTCATCTTCTTAGGTGGCTATGATAAAGAAACATTCCCAGTTAATTCCCAGAATGTTTGAACACATGCTTAAGAAAGGCTAAAGTCAAAATCCTTTTAAGCTTGATTTCATAGCTCACACGCACTTTTCGGGAGAAGTCAGCGCTGTTGAATTTGGTGTAGTCCTCCACTGCCTCCAGTGGTTTATCTGACAATTTCCTCTTCTGTTTAATACGAGAAAGCAACAAAAAAAATAACCAAATTAATTTGGACTGCTGCTTATGCAACAAAGCTATAAATCATCTCATGATCCAGAAAAAGAATTCAAGAATTGTGATCAATCATTCAAAATAATAAAAAAATAAATCATTCGATGCCCTGCACTTACATTTACAGTATGTTTACAGCATTTAAAAGACACCCTTATCCAGAACTTGCATTTAACTTTTATTTATACAACTAAGCAATTAGTTGTATAATTATAATACAAATAGTTGTATAATTAGGGGTTAAATGCTTTGCTCAGGGTCTCACAATGGTGAGTTGGTGGTTCTGGGAATCAAACCCCGGTCTTTCTGGCAACCACTAATGCACCCCTTCCCCTCCCTCTGCACTTGTGTTTTTGACTATACATCTATTGACTGCAGTTGATTGTTTGGATAATACGACGTGTTAGACAGCAGAATATTCTACATATAAACTATAGATAAGTGTGTGGACAACTCATGATGAAGGTATGTAGACACACCAAAAAGTGTCTCCTCACCAAACTTTATATATAAAAAATATGCAATACCCAATCTGCTTTTAAGTTACACATTGTACAAATTATCATTGGTTTTGAGATTTGCAAAGATGTGCAGTGTTAACCTTTTGAGATTGACATTTTCTGACATTTCATATTATTTACAAATAATTGAGCACCCACCCCCATAGTCATAATGCTCTTTCAAAAATAGATTATATAAAATGCCTAACAATCAAATATTCAAATATTGTAAAAAAGATTTTCATTTTCAACGTTCCCACTCCACATCTAGGACAAAACCGCAATCCTCTTTCAGTGAACTTCCATACACGTTTTCCATATGTCACAAAGCACCAACTAAACAGTTAATGCCAGCATTAAAAATACAACTGGCAAAATAAGAAAAAAAGTGTATTTTGAGTAGCCTAATTAAAAATGTTTTATTGCGAATGAGTGTTAAAAAATTCTTTACAAAGTTAAAAATGACTGCAAAAAAGCTGCAAGGTATAAT
>JAOTRA010000036.1:3097629-3112402 GCA_026260255.1 Pseudolaguvia tuberculata | reverse complement strand
GGGAATAAGCGGGTAAGAAGATGAATGAATGAATGAATGAATGAATGAATGAATGAATGAATGAATGAATGAATGTAAAATGTCACCACCCTCCCTCAAACCAACCGCTAATGGGCTTGCAGACAATTTAAGTGGCAATATTTTAATACAAGCGGTGCGGTGGCATTCTGGTAGCATGGTCGCCTCACAACAAGAAGGTCCCGGGTTCGATTCCTGGGCCAGGGATCTTCCTGTGTGGAGTTTGCATGTTCTCACCACACTTCCGTGGGTTTCCTCCAAGTGCTCTGGTTTCCTCCCACAGTCCAAAAACATGCAGATTATGTCGATTGGTGATTCTTAATTGTGCATAGGAGTGAATGTTAATGGTTGTTTGTCGGTGTTCACCTGTGATGGACTGGCGACCCGCCCAGGATGCATCCCTACCTCTTGCCCTATGTGCGCTGGGATAGGTGCCAGCAAACCCCCATGACCCCGAATTAGGGAATAAGCAGGTAAGAAGTTGAATGAATGAATATTTTAATGCTGTTCTGTCTGTGTCAGCAGATAATAACATAATATCTTAAACTGTTATACAATTTACTGATCACAAACATGCCTTTCCTACAATTTATTTCCTGGAAAGGAAATTAGGCTAAAAGGTTTTTCTTTCAGTAACTAATAGAGTAGTAGACTTTCAATATGTCAGAGGAAAAAAAAGATTTTTTTTTTTCAATATGGAATAATTTCCGCCTTCTATGTTAAACAAACTTTAATGTTAAGTGTAAAATACAATAAATTCAACTCTATTGTTAGAATTGTATAATATCAGCTTTGAGGTTAAACAAAATAAAGAAAAATGATATTCATATTGATCAATTTTGTAAATGTATTCATACTGCAGCAGGTATGCTATGATTTATGAATAAGGGAAATGTATAACTGTATCGTCCTCCTTTTCAAAAAAATCTTCATTCTTTATTTTTTTTTCCCAACTGTAGGATAAGACAAACACAATAACTCACCTGATTTACTGAAGATGCTGCATATTATCTCACTCAAGTTATGAAATTCCTGTAATAACCGGCTGTATCTGGATGCGTTAGAGCAGATCGTGTCATCCGAGTGATCTTTTTTCACAGTCCGATCCACTTTTTGAAACATAGTCGACTCTAGAATTGAGTGAATGCGAGGCAGTTTGGCACACAGTAAATAGACCAACAGTGCAAAATCGAGCAGTGACTGATGTTTGCATGGGCAGCTGCAGTAAGTAAGACAGATGAAATAGGGACAGATGGAAAACCTGAAGAGAAAAAAAAACCCCATATGAAATAATAAAGACAACAGAATATTTTATATGGAGTGACAGGAGGGGAGATGTGGAAAGTAGGAGGTAGGTATTGCCTTAGAAGAAAAACCGAATGGGAAAAAACGCTGCGTGAAATAAACTCCGATTTGGGAGTGCAAGGATGCTGATGTGTGCCGAGAGAAACGTAGCCATCTGTTCTTGTCCAGGACTACAATGACACATAGACAGACCATAGGGAACATGACCAGCTTAACCTTTCCAGCACTTTTACCGACTGTGGGTATTTCTTGATTATTTGGTGGCATTTCTTTTGTCTTTCACACACAATAAAATAAAATTATCCGTTAACCTTTACTGTAGAGACTCCATTAAATGTGACTTAACACTGACAGGTTCAGGCTTAGTTATAGATTAACTCTTAGTATTTGTCATTTACTGTTAAGAAATATGTCCATTTATTAGATTGCAAATATATTACAGTTATTTACAAACACTAGGACCATGTAATAATATAGATACATTGATATTTACATAATACATAATTGTTTTCTTGGAGAACAAAAATTAAAAAGGTTAAAATAAGGAATACAGTGGAACAAAGAAAAAGTAATAGTAATATTTATCTTCTTCCTGCTTTATTCCCTAATTCGGGGTCACAGGGGGCTGCTGATGCCTATCCCACCTCACATAGGGCGAGAGGCGGGGGTACACCCTGGATAGGTCGCTAGTCCATCTCAGGGCAACAAATAAACAAACAACCTGTTATGGAAGAGTACCAAGCATTAAGCAGGATAAGAGGTCACAGGGTTCATTAGGAGGATTCACACAACAGAATATCAAACAGAAGGGAATGGGTTTTAATAACACAGACAGGAAGTGATCAGGGGTGTGAAGAGTCCACGTTAGAGATCCCGCTCGCCGTGAAGGGCTGAGTGTTGAATCCTTCTGAAGGATGCGTGCATGAAAGGGAAAGTGAGGGAAAGGACAATACATGACCGGCTGGACAGGACTTGGACAGACTCTTTGGGAAACAATGGAAACAACAAAATGCAAAGGTTAGTAGCACAGCTATTCAGACACAAATAGGCTTGCGCTTAGCAATAGTATGTCCGTTTATGTTCAAACAAGCCTGGACACTGACTGAACTGAAGAGATGGTTTAAATAGAGCAGTAGATGAAGGGGAAAACGAGGAACTGGTAGGAGTGATTAAAACTCAGGAGAGCAGGAACGAGGTGGTGATTGCATGATAGAACCTGCCCGATCTCTGACACAACCATTCACACACACATTTAGACAATTTAGAATCACCAATCGACCTAATCTGCATATTTTTGGAATTTCAGAGGAAACCCATGCAAGTGCAGGGAGAACATGCAAACTCTGCACAGAAAGATCACCGGTCTGGAAATCGAACCCGGTGGTAATGAGTTGTATGAGGTGGGCCCAGTGAAGTTCAAGAGGGAGTGTATGACTGGATCTGGTTTAAATTGTAAATTGGATGGGTGGCACGGTAGCGTAGTGGTTACCACGGTTGTCTCACAGCAAGAAGAAAGGAACAAGAAGGTCCTGGGTTTCCTCTGGTTACTCTGGTTTCCTCCAAAGGAGTGAGTGTGAATGTGGTTTTGTGTCTATGACCATGAGCCTGAATTAGGGAATAAGCAGGTTAGAAAATGAATGAATGAATGAATGAATGAATGAATGAATGATAATAGTATCTGTATCAATAAAAGCTATAGAAACAGCAAGAGACTAATTCTAAAACAGGCTTTAATCTCAATTCTGATCCCAAATCTGAGTTTAGATCACACTACTTGACAAAACTCCCAGTGCTGAAAAAACTTGTGCAGTGTTTTATATCCAGATACAGATGAACACAGCAAGGGCTAATTCAGTCCTGGTGATTTTGCAGAAATAGGCTGTGACAAATATCCTCAATCCTAATCTAAGTGATCACATTAATCATGGCATGTATTACTTTTAAAATTCCTAATTTGCTTAACTTTATGAAATCATAAACTGCAGTATGTGTTTAAATGACCTGGAACTCTGAAGGTCAGATAACATTAAATAACATTAAAATGAACATATATGAATTTATAGGAATATGTTTCTTGGTGGGCAGCGTATTGGTGTAGTGGTTAGCACAGTTGCTTCACAACAAGAAGGTCCTGGGTTCGAGTCTCAGACCGGGGTCTTTCTGTGCTGAGTTTGCATGTTCTCCCCGTGCTTGCGTGGGTTTCCTCCGGGTACTCCGGATTCCTTCCACAGTCCAAAGACATGCAGATTAGGTTGATTGGTGATTCTAAATTGATGTGCGCTGGGACAGGCGCCAGCAGACTCTGAGCCCCGAATTAGGGAATAAGTGAGTAAGATAAATGAATGAATGAATGAATGAATTAATGAATGAAGTAATATTGTCCTGTTTTGTTCATGTCTTTTGTCATGTGATTATTGTTTCCCATTTGTTTCTGCCATGGGATACATTGTCCATGTGTCTGTTTAAGCTATTTATTTTCAAATGTAGTTTTATATTTTATTTAGTTTTAAATTTAAGTTTTAGTTTGATATTTGCTCATTTTCTAAAACTCTCATTTGCCTCAATTGGATTCATTACGGTTAGAGTAACTTTTGTATTTTTGATTTTTCTTCAGGATATGTTGTGGTGGTTTGAATCAAACCACAAAACCGTGATACTATAGCACCAGTAACAGCAAAGAAGAGAAGAAAAACACTGAAACACAAATGAACTGGGGCTCTTTAGCTAAACAGGAAATACCTGGATGCAGAAGAAATAATCCGGGAACAACTAACCAAACAAACAAAAAAAGTATACTTGGTATAAAGACAAAGGAAGAACAAAAGAAGTTGCAGGGAAAGGTCTTCTTATCTTGATACTGTTGTGTAATTCAAACAATAAATACGCTAAATTCTAAACTCTTATAATCCATCTTGTAATCTTAGATTACGCTAAAACAATGTGGCGATCAAACCTTTGCTTTAGCAAGCCCTACCCTTTGAAAGAGCCTACCAGTATCGATCCGATTGGTGTCATTAATCTGCTCTTTTATAACCAAACTTAAAACTGAGTATCTTGAACTTAAAATTTCCTTTTTAAATTTTTCTTTATAGATTTAGCTTAATAGATTTTTTCTCTGTAGCACTTTGGTCAACGTTGAATTGTCTTTAAATGTGCTGTATAAATAATGAATGAATGAATGAATGAATAATGCACTCACTCACTTTAGCAAGCGCCAGTGTTTAGCCAGAGTAAGAATGGATTTTAAGTGTATTCCTGTAACACTACATGTCATTGCAATAAATGCTACAATAAATAATAACTCAAGCAATAGTCACTATTGTGTTTTTAGTTTTGATGTATACAGTTTTGGAAGATTTGCCTGAAAAATTTAAATAAAAATTGTCTGATTTAATAATATGCTAGACGTAATTTTCACCATAGAAAGTGATTTTCACCATAGAATGGGAATAAAGTTCATGAGTCACAACATGAATTTATAGGAAAGAGTAGTGGAAGTCTGGCTGAGGGAAGAATTGGCCATCCGTGAGCAACAGTATTGTTTCATGCCAAGGGAGAGTGCTACAGATGCAATCTTTGCTTTGAGGATGTTGTTGGAGAAGTATAGAGAAGGCCAGAAGGAGTTGCATTGTGTGTTTGTGGATCTGAAGAAAGCGTACGACAGGGTTCCGAGAGAGGAGTTTCAGTATTGTATGAGGAAGTCAGATGTAGCAGAGAAGTATGTGAGGGTGGTGCAGGACATGTATGAGGGCAGGTGCAGCGGGAGAGAAGAGGAAAGACAGGAAAGCCCGGAAGTGGAGCTGGAGGAAAGATAGGAGGTGGAGCTGGAGGAAAGACAGGAGGAGGTGGAGGAAAGACTGGAGTAAAGACAGGAGGAAGAGCTGGAGGAAAGACTAGAGACTGATTTTCCACAATTAAATCATTTTTTAACTTAACACTCTCAGCTATTCCATGCTCATTGGCTGATTATATTATACCCTTTCAGGTTTTTGCGCTTTCTGATCTGTATCTGCATTATTTATTGCATTGCTCTGTTGCTTTATGATTGGCTGAATAAATAAACCTGTCGGTTTTCTTCCACAGTTCAAAAACATGTACAATATGTTGATTCTAAATTGCCCTTATAAGTGAATGTGTGTGAGTGGTTGTTGGGTGACCCTGCGATGGACTGTCCAGGGTGTACTCTTGCTTCTCACTCTGTTTCCTAGTATAAGCTTCAGCAGACCCCTAACCCTGGATTAGTAAATAAGCGGATTAGAAGATGAATAAATGGATGAAATTCCAGCTAGTCAATGGTCACCCTCAAAGAAGTAATATCATAAATATTATCTAAAAATATGTTTATGGTTATTATTGAGTTCAAAGTGTCAATCCAGGCTAATAGATAGATTACTTTTTTTATTACTACACACCTACTACCATTTCACTTTTAGCATTGTAAATAATTCTTTTTAGAAATTGTTTTGGAAATGTTTGTCATTTCCCCTAATTTCTTTTTACTGTAACGGTTTATTCAATCTATTTAAACTCTTATTCATAATATTCAATATTTGATAATGGCAAACTCAAAACTAATCCCTGATAAAGGGATTTTAAGTTCTAATGATTTTTTAATAGTTTTATGTCCATTCTCTACTCATCTTTTCCATCGATAGCATGCAGTGAAGCTGTGCTCAATCAATAGTTCTCCCTCCAGTCCATATAAACTCCAGAGACTGTTTGTTTCCTAAGGGAAACTCAAACCAATCACCTATAACTAGCAATTATGCTATAGTTAAAATCATCAAAATGACACTTTTATCTCTTTTGTAAATTTTTTTCCCTTTATGACCTGCAGATGTAAAGGCTAATAATATATCTGTGCAAATAAAATTTGCCACAATACAAGAAGTGTTAGTATACCAATCATATGGGGCTCAATTCGGATAAATAATAATATAATTATACATTTGTCATCTTATGTGTATTACATTGCCAAAGGTCATGCAATCATCTGAGCAGATTCATATGTGATCCATCTCCAAACGGATCATTACATACACTATATGGTCAAATGTTTGTCATCATCAGATCCATATGTGGAAATATGGAAACCCACAGTTGTCTAGAATGTTTTGTATGTGGTTACATTTTTCCTTCAGTGGAACTAAGCGACTCCAACACTGTTCCAGCATGGTAATGACCCTGAACACAAAATCCCTGACCTCCGTTATCATATGCTGGGTTATTATTAGAGTGAAAGGTCTGATCTTAACACCCATGAACACCTTTGGGATGAATTGGAATGGCAACTGGACCCCAGACCTCCTTCCCTGAAATTACAGTCTGATGTCATTATTACTGTTGGTGCTTCACATTAGACTGGAAAGTCTTACTAGAACGGCGAAAAGGGAAAAAGTGTTTTATTTGATATCACAAGTATTTGATTATCAGGTGACCACAAACTTTCAGTAATATAGTGTAACTCATCAAACCAAGGTTTACACTGGAATTGGGCCTTTGAGGGACCTTCAGACAGAGTGATTTTGGTGAAGGCGTCGGAAAGATCATCCAACAGATGAGACAACGGCAGGCATGACGTCAGCCTTTTATTTACGGCGTCCAAGTGCTACAAATCATAAAAAAAAAAAAATAAACTCGTTCACCCTGTTTTGGAGAGATTCAATGATAAATCCACTGTCACACTCTGTCAATGTCACGCTTCTCTTCTAAAACGAAGAGACAAGCTGTTTCTCTGATACACGCCAGGTCGTTTTTCAACACTTTGGGTTCATGCCGACGTATAAGCTATATGTGGCTCATACATGATAGCTAGAAGGCCTGAACGGCGACACCAATGCAGACGCACTACATGCTGTCTCGGTTTGGACCTGACAGCTATATCTCACCCTGTTCCGTTACCATGGATACAGACGTCATTATGTAACACAAATATTTCTGGAAGTTTAGGCAATGACACTGGTGCTGAGATGCCGGTCACATCGTTGGAGTTGTGACACTTCATTCCCTGGAGGCACAATCTGACCTTTAAGGCTGATAGGTGCACTAAGGTCACATTTGTCCTGGAAATCCAGAAAATGATGAATAATCTGTGCGCTGACAGTTTCTGACCCATTTTTGAGCTTGTGATTAAGCTTTTATTTTTTAAGGTACTTAACTGTCTGTTCATCCTGGATGGTCAATATGTCAATGACTGCCTTGCAATCAGCAAGTAAATATGATCAAAAAGCCCAGCTTTGTTAACCCAATTGTATTTTGGAAACTAAATTGCAAGAAGACAGTTATTCACATTTGTCAAGAATTCTCTTTTCTATCTGACAATTTATTCTGATAGATGAGGCACTAAAAATAAACTAGGGCTGAAAGTCTACGGCAGACAAAGTAGATGATGAGCACTGGATTATTGTGAAGTATATTTTATAAGAGCAATGACAATGAAGGTTAATCTGAAAGAGTGAAGAGTGCAACTGAAACTAAAGCGCAAAAGACAAAGAAATAGCTTTTAGCCTTGTAGCAAAAAAGCTGACATTTTAACATACTGCTGAGCAACATGCTGTTTTAAAATAAAGATTGCAGGTACTCCGGTTTCCTCCCTCAGTCCATATACATACAGATTAGGTCAATTGGTGATTCTAAATTGTCAATAGGAGTGAATGTGTGTGTGAATTGTTTTTGTCCGTGTGTTGCCATGCGATGGACGCGACCCGTCCAGGGTGTACCCCTTGAGTCTCGGAGTCTCGCCCTATGTGCGCTGGGATAGTGCCAGCAGACCCACATGACCCCGAATTAGGGAATAAGCGGGTAAGAAGATGAATGATTGAATGACTGGAAACACACAATTCACAGTACCTGCTGGCAGGCTCTGTTGTGATTCTCATAAAAATATATTCTCATACTAGGAACTGTGATAACAAAATTGAAGGCAGCTTTTCTCATTTTACAAGCTCTGTGACCATATTTGACTGACTACTTGCCAATCAGGGGGAGAACGTCTGAACAATTCTTTTCCATTAAGCAGAGATTAAGCTTGAATGACCTTTTTCTTTCACAGTGTGTACCAGGTTCAATGTAATGAAGATAATGTAATGGTGACATGTGAAATCCCAGTACAGCATTCTATAATGCTAACAGCATTCTAACAGCATTCTGAAACAAAAAAAATGTAGGAATAGTTTTGTCTATCTGACCATTCCATACACTATATGGCCAAATGTTTGTAATCACCTAAACAACAAATTTGGAAGCCCACAGTTGGTCTAGAATGTTTGTTGTAGGTTGTAGCATTACATTATTCTTTACTGGAACTAACTTTAATGGACTCCAACATGACAATTACCCTGAGCACAACTCCATTATCACATGCTGGGTTATTATTAGAGTACAACATTGCAGGTCTTACTACAGTCCTATAAACTTTCCTTTTCACTCATTTAGTCACAAACTAATCAGTTAATTCAGGTCTAGATGTTTTCGGGCCTTGAGGTCTGAGGTGCCTTAACTGTTCTATTTTGTTACCATTTTTAACCATAACAAATTGTCTTCATGGTGCTTGAGAGCTTTTTGCACAGAAGCATTGTCATACTGGAACACTGATTTAGCCTCTTAGTATTAGCCAAGGAAAAAGATTTAAAAATCCTGCATGATTCAGCCTGATGGGCTAAAAAACATAGAGTGATTAATTTGCATGTGTCTATTTTTAAATAGAATAAGTCAATAATATGCCACATTCATGTCATAGGTTTTTTTTCCATTTTTTTCCTTTCCTATAATAAATTCATATTATTTCAAAATTCTGTATTTTATAACGCTTTTAACAGAACCATAATCTGTTTTAACAAGCTGGAATTACGGCCTTCGTGTGGCCACATATCAACACTTCCAAGATGTTTTTCTTTTAACATGATTGCACAATTGTTAGCTTTACGCAGCTAAATTAGATTATTAACGTTCATTACAGCTGCTTTCATTTATTTATTCTCATTGTAAGTTTAGAAAAAACATACGCATAAAAAGCTCCATTTCCGTTTAGCATTCTGCCTGTTGTATGCCTAGCACCATATGTCTGCTGTCATGTTATTGGAATTTGGTGATGTTACCACTAATTATTAACACTACTTTCTTGTCATATTTTCCACATAGTTTCATCTGTATTACAAATCCTGAGTCACAGAGAGAATCTGTATTCACATATTTCTTTAGATTTTCTTTAGTGATTTTAGATGCATTTTAATTATAGGTATCCTTCTGACGCATACACACACACACAGACCGACGCAAGGGGCTCTCTACCCGTATTCTAAATACATTTTTTCACAACCTTAAGCCGTCTGCACTGTGATTATACCTCACTTCATTCACTCGTGTTCAAAATTTCTTATCTCTTGTCCTTTCTCAGCAACTTTCCTTTTTAACCCTGTCTTAGTCTCTCTGTCCTCTGTGCAAATCCTCACTGGTGGCTGCATGACATGACACGATAACACTTACATATCCTAGACGCTTTGGCGGTCACAGTGTCCTCCCATTGATGAGTCGGCTAAGTGTGTGTGCATGTGTTTGTTTGTGTGAAAGACTTGGCTATGAGATTGATGGCTAGGAAACATGGTTTGGCAGACATTCGGACCTAAGGAGAACAAAAGGGGCCTCAAACCATTCACCCGGTTCTCCCTGAGCTGCTTCATCAGCACTTTTTCTCCGAACGCACACATATACAGTACATGCACGCGCATCTGCAGGTGCGCAAACTTTAGTACTAGTCCATGTGTCCAAATGTTTACCTCATGAATGCGAATTTGTGTGTCTGTGCATGTCTGACTTTGCATGCATGTGTGTCTAAGAGTAGGCATTTTAAAATGCATCAGGGAACAAACTGCAATAGCAGGGCTTTTGTTGGAAGGACCCTTGAGGCGGTAGACTCGCATGAGTCAGCAGTCAGTCAGATTTACAGCACATTGATTAAATTAACATTCGTTCCGAGACCTGAATATCAACCCATCTGGCCGTCCAACAGTCCCACCCACTACACATACGTACACACACACGTACACACACACGTACACACACACACACACACACACACACACACACTTACTCTCTCTCTTTCTCTCTTTCTCTTTCTCAGCTACCATCACACTAAAAGCTGCCAAGCCGTCTGCACTGCATCCACCCCATCCATAGGATTGCCAAATTCCCCTAGATAGATGGGCAGATTGATGGATGGATGGCGTGCGTTCTCTACCATATTGTGTTTTACCATGAATAGTTTTGTTCTGCTATTTGCAGTAGATAACTACACCTTACTTAGAGAAGATTTTAGGAAGATGGGTGACATCTGGTACAAAAATCCTAAATCTATGTAAAAAGAAAAGAAAAGAAATGAAAAATAATCCAGACCCGCATGACCTGCATTTTTTATATGATGTGCACAAGGCCAATTAGATATTTTTTGCCCAATTGGTTAGTCCAAGAAAGGTAGATCAATCAAGGTGAGAAACAATTATAGAATTTCTTCCTTGTTGTAAGTGTAATCAATCAACCAATTTCCTATATCACACTGCAGTCATTAGTTTTTTAACAAGCCATAAAGCATAAGGTAAGAAAAGAACTGCAAAGAAATAGTGGGATAAATCAGATTGTCCTAAACAATTACTGAAATATATGACAGAATTGTTATTATGACTGAAAACATGATAAATGACCTGCCAAGCCAATTTAGGATTTTCTTTAATAACAGAGCGTTGAAAGATCAGAGAGTTGTAGAGTCCTCAAACCAGAAGTTTATTATTGGGAAGATTCACAGACAATATAAACTAAAAGATTAGATTTCCCACTAAAGTGTTATGAGAGGAAATCTATGTTTTTGTGAAGCCAATCACAAATGGGTGAGCTACAGCATCAGCCAATTAATGGTAAAGAACAAAAAAGGTAAAGCAGATACCGAGTGAAGGAGACAGGAGGCATTCTGAACAGCTGGAATGTTTTGGAAAATGTTACAAATTGAATCCCCACCCAGACCTAAACTAATCCAGTATGGATTTGGGATCAGGGCTGCAGACCTCTGTGACCACAATCTGGCTTTGAGTCATTCCGAATAGGTTTTTTTTTTAATAAATATTTAATTTAGAAAGGAATAAATATTTTTAGATGTTTAAATATTTCAAGTTTTATATATTTAGACCCTTCTATCGCGACACCACAACATGAGAACATGAGGGGAATTAAAAAGCTTCAATGCATAAGGCTGTGATTCCTGTCAACTGTGCATGCAGTTTGTTCTGTTGGTGTGTCTCAAAATATTTTGATACCTCCTTCATTGACTACATTATATACACACACACAGAAACTACTACAATATTTGATAAAAACAACTTTATTATTCATTTTCCTAATCGAAACAAATGTCAAACTGAGACCTAATTCCAAACACAGTCCCTTTCTCATGCAGAACTACGATTAAATAACATTTGAACTGTTGTTTTATTCCCAGCAGGAACATCATTCAGTATGTCCCCCATGCAAGACTTAAATAGATTACATTGTCATGGCCGATTATTGTGATTCTCCTGATTCAGACCATTTCAATGCTGGATTTGCAAAATTCTGTAAGCCGAGTGACTCCATTTCTGCTGCATTTATGCTTAATGCTGTAAACTGTCCACTGTTTTGCTGTGGCAAAAAAAGAGCTGGAGTAACACACGTGTCAGAGAATGAAGAACTGCAGCCGTGCACCTCCTCCAAGGATGCCTATTGATTTTGATGTCTGTCGCAGATGAGCCTCTCGGTATGAATCTTCACGGCCATCTAAGGTACTGCTCAATGACCCCTAATGCTCACATAACAGTCTGGGGAAATGGATTTTAGATAAACATTATGGTTGTCAATAAAGCAACTCATCTGTGCATTTTGTTTTGTTTCTTAGCCGGGAAGGGTTGTGCGTCTAACTTCGAGTCTCTGACTGATGGGTATGTTTATAGAAGGTTTTTATTTTTGCATTGATGTCCAACCTTGTTTGCACTCGGCAGAGGGACTCAGCTGTAGAAAACCGGGCATGAGCGGTGTAAATTTTGATGCATGGGGAGACAGCTGCCAAAGGGACATATGTCAGGCACATTCTGAAGAGTGCTCTAATGACATGCAAAGCCTCAGCTAACCCCTAGTATGTACTGTCACATCTCAAAACCACCAGGCCAAAGAATGTGCTTCTAAAATGACCCCTTTCGCCACTCTTGCCATTGCTGTCACATTAGAACCTCAGACATGACCATGACAATGTCATGGCCTCTGTCTGGTAGTGCTAAAGTTTACCACCCAAACAGGCCCACCGACTTCTGTCATTTAATAACAAAATTCCTCCTGTATTGACTTTTCCCACTCATTCATATCTATCTTTTTTAAACACCTATCCTTTCTGCTAAGCATCAGCTCCCATACCAGCCTTAAATCTACTGTACTAATCAGAGCTCTGCACATAGGCTTGCCACACTGCAAGCATTCTGGACCAGATCTATTGGGTATTCTGTGCACCTGAACAAATCCTTCACATAATCTATCGCACCAGACATTTTCAGGGGGAATTTCTTTATAGTGGAGGAGTCTCGTCTATCATGCAGCAGCTGATAAGCAAAGTGGGTGTTGCAAAGCCAACTCTCGCCAGAGCCAAGCAAGACAGAGCCTGAATCTCCATCGATCCCCTTGACTCGAAATATTTATTTCTTATCCATTTAACAAAGAAGTCTTTTCCCCATCTCAAGCAACCAGAGATTTCTCCTTAGGAAAGCAATGCCTAGAATAGATATACATATGCAAATGTTGTTGTTTAGTATGCACATGCCATAACGACGAAGTGACTCAGTCAAAGCTTGAGGCTGGCCAAAAGTGGTAAAAGAAAGTCTTAATTACATAGGGGGTATCATCAAGTGGGAGAAAAGGGGTGACTGAGTGCATAGGATCCTGGTATTCATGGAATCTAAGGGGTGCTGAGTGCCCTGGAAAAGGGATCCCGCAAACAGTATTTGCATAGGGCCCAAGAATTGCAGGGGCCTGCTTACATGGCAGGTAAAAACCCAAAACTAGTAAGACTAGCTCATCCATGCATCTATTATTTTTATATTTGATTATTAACTATTCCATTCCTGAGCAGATTTTAGTTTCATCCTCTCCTCTTAACAGTCCCATACCACCCTGGGTTTGAAAATCATCCCAGACCAGATGCCCTGTAATTTGGTTATTGCCATAACAACGTCCAGGACTGCGTCAGCTCTGCCCAATGTCAACAGTCTGTTGCACTCCTCTAGTTATTGCCTGAAGCCCTCCTTCCTGACCCAGGGTGTAATGCAATTAAAAGACCTAAATTATAGAGAATAAAGAATCTGATTTAATTAGAGGAGAGTTGATGGAGGCCAATGCTCTTCACAAAGACTGCACTCTGCTTCTTGTCACCTCTTTGAAAATCGAGGTCAGAGGGGATACAAAACAAAGCGTAAGGTCCAAAAATATTCCATCTCAATTATCATTTTATGAATGACAGTTCATAATTCTCTTCTAGCAAAATTATTAGCAAAAAATCTACAGGACAGAAAGCAAATGTTTAAATGTCACTAGATGCCCCACAACATATTAAAGGACAGTTATGATTAGTTTAAGTAGCTTAGCAGATTGGTTCATTCTGGTAGAGATTGACCCGGTCACAGCCCTTGAATCTGGACGTCTGAATGTATAAAGATTTCAGTTAGTTTGCCAGCACAGCTAGGGAAATTGTATTGTATTGTTTACTGCAACTCACATGTGAAGGGATGTAATAAGATGTTGGTAGATGGGGAGAAAAAAAGAAATTTTATTCACAGATGCAACATGGCTATGTGCAAGAAAGAACCCAATGATACTGACAGCCGACGCCGAGTGTTGACTTCAGGATAGTACACTTGCATGCATGCGCACATACACACACACATGCACTGCTGTACACATACTATACTTAAAAATACCTAATAGTGTCACGCTTCCACAAAAATGTAGTTACTGCATCACATTAGTTATTTTACCCTCCAAAGAAAAAGATATTTCCCAACCCCCTCCCTCTGAACCACTTTACCCCTTCAGGGCGGTACTGATGTAATGGCATTTTCACAGTGTGGCCTTGCGCTACAGTAGTGTGACCCCAGGGGGAGTAAGGCACCCTGATCCCTTTATGGAACAAAGCGAGAGAAGCTAGTGTGGAGGCCATGCGAATTCAGCTTTCATACTTTTATCAGCCCCAGTTGTTGAGGTGGAAAAGCTTTTCTCATCCGTCCACTCAGGGGAATGACTTCTGTGGCTGGGCTCGACTGACATTTGCTTCCTCAGTAGCTATATAAGATGATCTCTCTCTCTCTCTGTCTATCCTCTCTCTCTCTCTCTCTCTCTCTCTCTCTCTCTCTCTCTCTCTCTCTCTCTCTCACACACACACACACACACA
>JAOTRA010000036.1:3085608-3097529 GCA_026260255.1 Pseudolaguvia tuberculata | reverse complement strand
CACACACACACACACACACACACACACACACACACACACACACACACACACACACACACACACACACACACAGTCTTTCCCTACTCACTCTTTCTGTCTGTCTGTCTGTCTGTTTGTCTTTCTTGCTCCCCCATTACTGGTTCACCACATTGCAATCAAGCCAGCAGGAGCCACTGCTGAATCAGAGCTTACTGGCTTTACCACCTCTCTCACCCCCTCCTGTTCTCTTTCGTTCGGTCTGTCTTGAGGGAATAAGACTAGGAGGTTGAGAAGCTTATGCTGGCAGGCTGACCAAATAAGATAAGAGAGTCAAAGCACATGCTCATCAACAGTCAGCGCCTATCAAATATTCATGGGCTTTGACGAAACCCTACTGTAAAATGGCCAATTTGCCTGCTTGTGGCTGGTGCACTAAAATTGTAGGATGGACTACAGCCTCCTGAATGCCCATAAGAGAGAATGGGGGAAGGGGGGATGCAGCGTTAGGACAAGCTAGTATTATCCTCCAATTTTCTTGTGGGTGACTGTGTTCCATGTCACTGGTATGGACAGAGAGTATGCGTGTGTGTGTGTGTGTGTGTGTGTGTGTGTGTGTGTGTGTGTGTATGCTTACAGGAAGGGGGAGTATGAGCCCTTTGTCCAAGCATTGAAAGGACAATGTGATTGTGGCAAGAGAGAGCGCGAGAGAGCCCGAGAGAGAGAGAGAGAGAGAGAGAGAGAGAGACAGTTGAAAAGAGTGTGACAGAGGGTACAGGAGAAGGATTAGGACAGGAAATGGTCAGTGACAGAAGGCTTTAACAGCATACTGATTTTTCAGGAAGGATTTAAAGCCGGAGCCTTGTGACACACAAAAGCAGGTTTCTGATAAAAACCCAAATAAATCCGAAACACAACGTTCGATTACAGCCTAAAATATGGATGACTTTATAAGAACACGATTTACAATGTGGATCAAAAATTTTCCCCCTTAAATTTACATATTTTCTAAAGCAAACTTCTGTATGTGCAATATTATTTATATTGAGTTCAAGTAAGTCATAAATTGACTTCAGCCTAAACATTTTTTGTACAGTACATTTAAATGTTAAGAGGCCGAGGGCTGTCAGAATAAGAGCGCCAGTATAAAGGCAGATGTGTGCCTAAAATGACAAAGAACTAAATAATGAATGAACCTCTACCATTTATAATTTAGTCACGAGTAAACTCAAAATGAATTTGTGCCTGTATAAGATACTCCATTAGGAGCATAAAAGGAAAAAAGGTTTTTAGACCTGAGCACATGAACCCTGCAGCAAATAGGGCATGTGAACAAAACAGCCATCATGAAAGTGAAAACTGTGTAATGAAGATGAATTTATTGTAAAAGAAAATCCAACCCATCATTTAACATTTCTGCCATGTGGCAGCCGTCATTAGTATTTATAAATAATATTTATGGGTAGGGGGCAAAGCGGTGGCGTAGTCTCACAACAAAAGGGTCCCGGGTTCAATTCCAGGGCCGAGTATCTTTCTGTACTGAGTTTGCATGCAGATTAAGTTGATTGGTGATTCTAAATTGTTCATAGGAGTGAATGTGTGTATGGTTGTTTGTTTGTGTGGCCCTGCGATGGACTGGAGATCTGTCCTGGGTGTACACCTGCTGCTCACTCTGTGTACTAGGATAGGCTCCAGCAGACCTCCGTGACCCTGAATTAGGGAATAGGATGCGGGTAAGAAGATTAAAGAATGAATGAATTTTTGAGGAAGGCGGTGGCGTAGTCGCCTTACAACAAGAAGGTCCTGGTTTCGAATCCCGGGCCGGGGATCTTTCTGTGCGGAGTTTGCATGTTCTCCCCGCGCTTGCATGGGTTTCCTCCGGGTGCTCCGGTTTCCTCCCACAGTCCAAAAACGTGCAGATTAGGTAGATTGGTGCAGCAGACCCCCGTGACCCCAGATTTGGGAATAAGCGGGTAAGAAGATGAATGAATGAATGAATGAATTTATGGGCAGTAGCGTGGTGGTTAGCACAGTCGCCGCACAACAAGAAGGTCCGGGTTTGATTCAAGAAGTCTTTATATGTTTTCCCTGCTCTTGTGTGGGTTTTCTCCGGTTTCCTTCCATAGTTCACATGTACATTAAGTAAATTGTTTATTCTAAATTGCCCATAGGAGTGAGTACTTGTGGGGGTTCTTTGTCTATGGGTGGCCCTCTGATAGACTGGCAGACCTGTGTAGGATGTACCACTGCCTCTTGCCCTATGTGCACTGGTATAGACTCCAGAAGATCATTGTGACTCTGAATTAGGGAATTAGAAGATGAATGAATGAATTAATAACTGAGCAGATCAGTGCTAAGGGCCATGCTCAGAGGCCCAGCAGTGCCAAATTGGTGATTTGGAAATAAAATCTGTTTATGCAAAGCCCCATACATTAAGTTTCTCTTTCTTTTCAATATAGTTTAGAGGTAAGTGGTGGCTTAGTGATTAAGGTATTGAACTGATACCAGAGACTGGGGTTCGATTCCAGCCACCAATCCACCACTGTAGACTCCTGAGTAATGAACCCCCAATTGCCTAGTTGTATAAAAGATTAAAAAAAAAGATAAATGGATTAGAATAGTTAGTGCCCAGTAAACTTCAAAAGTGGTAGCTTAGTGGTTAAGGTGTTACTACTAACCAGTTAAGCATGGATTTAATTACCACCAAGCTGATACAGCACCTCCGGAGCAGAAAGGGTTAGGGGTCTTGCTCTAGGGGACTTGACGATTAGTGGACATGGCGATGGTAGGTAGGTCTTAAAACCGGGTCTTCTTGCTCTCCCAAACAACAACCAAATTTTAAAGAATTCCAGACTTCCGGATACTTTGCTCTATTTGGGAAGAGGTGGAACAGCAAGAGAGAGGATTTAAAGTTAATACATTAATGGGCTAAAGCAATCCAACAAAGTGTTCATAAAATAAGTACCCATAAAATACCCTCGCATCAAGCGAAAGCAGCCAGTCACAGCGGCTACCAAGAACTCAAGCTGCCCTGGCTGAGGCAATGAGGGCAGAGTTCTGACATGTGTGTAGGTGTGTGTATGGAGGCGCAGCCTTTGCTAGAGAGGTGGCTGGGAAAATTAGGTCACTCTGATAGAGAGAATAATTGGCAATACCAGAGGAGACATCACACTATCACACAAGTGGCGACTCTGCAGGTGATCAGCAAAGGGGGAGCTCCGGAGACACACACACACACACACACACACACACACACACACACACACACACACACACACACACACACAGACAGAGAGGTGCTGAATTCTCCCCTGGGTCAGACAACACGCAGATACAGAGACAGAGAGAGAGCGCAAAAGAGAAAGAGAGATACAGAGGGAGATGAGAGTGGAAAAAAGGGGCAGAATAATGACACCGCATGGGAGCAATGAGCTAGCCGGAAAAAAACGTAAAGAGGTAGAATAGGTCAACAAAACGAGGGAAATTGATATAGACAGAGGAAAGACTGCAGTCAGACTTTGAGAACCCGAGAGAAAAAAAAGGAAGTGTGAATGAAATTTAGGGGATAAGACATGGAATCAAAGAGTATTGTTTGTAATTTTTAGCTCTTCTAAAAGGACTTGAAAAGAACAGAATGTACTTGGAGACACACAGGGCTCGCAAATCGCGGACGTCTAAAAGATTTATATGACATGTTACAGCTTCATTCGCATTAACAGTAAAACACCCCCCCCACCCCGCAAGTGTATGTGCGTGTGCGTGTGCGTGTGCGTGTGCGTGTGCGTGTGCGTGTGTGTGTGTGTCTTAATCATTCAGTCTATTAAGGTTGGGTGCTTTATGGAGAAATACTACTTGCCTAAGATGACACTGATTTTAAGTGTGAAATGCAATTTAATTAAGCAGATGTTTTGAACATCAGTGAGCATTATATTAAACCGAATGTCCATCACATTAGACTAGACAATGACATTATAAAAGCAAATTCAGGGGTCTCGGTATAACATATAAAACAGCTACAATAACAGCCTGCTAATGGTTGGGAGTATTTCTGTTGCGTTGTGGCTTGGTTTTGAGTTGTAGTGGCCTGATTTTGGTGTGCTGCTTGGTTTCTGTTGTGTTTTGATTTGGTTCTTGTTATGTTGTGGTTTGATTATATTGGGTTGTAACTTAATTCTTTTGTGTTGTGACTTGACTCCATTGCGTTGTGTATTAATTCTGGTAAATTTGGCCCTAAATCCATAGTGTTTTGGAATAATTCTCATGTTCTGGCTTGATTCTGTAGGATTGTGGCTCTAATTCAACAATTCTAATTCTATTCTGTTGTGTTGTGTTTTGATTCAGTTGTATTTTATTGAGTCTGTTGTGTTGTGTCTTGATTCTTTTGAACTGTGGCTTGATTTCTTGTGTTGTGGCACAATTTTTATTTTATTGTGAATTGATTCGGTTGTATTGTGGTATAACTACATTTAGTTTTATTATTGTTGTGTTGTGTCATGATGACCCTGTACTGTGGCTTGATTCTTTTTTTTTTGTAGTATAATTCTGTTGTGTTGTGGCACATTCCATTTTATTGGGACTTGATTCTGTTTTATGGTGGCTTGTTTTCATTAAGTTTATATTGATTTTATTGTTTTGGAACTTAATTTTGTTGTGCTGTGGATTGATTCTGTTGTCTTCATTTAATTTGTGTTGTGTCTTGATTTTGTTTGGATTCTGTCATATTGTGGCTTAATTCAGTTGTGTAATTTTGTTGTGCAGTACAGGGCCAATGTACTTTTCCATCACACCTACACCCAATTTATAGCAGCCTGGCCAGCATTAATTAAAGTATTGAGGGTATGTCATTAATATAGCAATAACTCAACTGGGTAAATTGCTGTTCTGCAAATGAGTGTGCTTCATTACCTTCATATTTCAATGCTTAACAAACATGTAATTGAGTGCATATGTATTAGCCTGTTGATAGCCCCATTACAGTTTCCGAAAAAGCTGTTCTCCACTCTCAGGCTGATAGAGAGGAAACCAAAAATAAAAACACCAACAGGTTGCTAACCAAGCTGCATATCGCACTCATTCACCCATTCAAACAAAATCCGCCTTAATCTAATTCCATCCCGATGTCGACTCGGTTGCCTATCACTGCCAGTTTATAGTGAGCAAACATACAATTCGTCTATATTATTTGTCAAGGTTTTATTTGTTTCCTTCTGCTAATTGTCTGCAAAGTGAGCTGTGAATCGAGCAGCAGAGCTGCCAAATGGCTCTATGGCCCTGGCAGATATTTGCAATTTAAAAGCACATTTCTGTGCATGCAGGGACCAGGGCCCAGTGCATTTGGACCTAGCACAGCACCTTCAGTGTTTATTTGGCTGCCATTATCTTTTATTTGCAGGCTGATGCCTTCTTTTGGCAAGAATACCACAGTCAGTAATTTAGTGCTGCATGGAGGGTGAGAGAACTAAAAAAGCCCTGAAGTCAGGATAGAGTCCTCATATTTAGACGCATGTAATCCATGTCGGATTAAATAATTAATGTAAAAGTAAATTATTCTTAATTAGCTGTGTGGTATGCTATCAATTACACACTTTGTCAGTTTGCATAATAAGTCTGGTATGGTTGTTTGATGCAGCTACATAATTTTGAGATTTAACTGCAACAATAGCTGTCTGGAAAATAAATGTGTGTGTGTGGGTGTGTATGTGTGTATGATGTAATATGGCATTGTGCGTACATAGCATAGTTCAACAAGAGAGGATTTGTGTCGCACCGTCAGTGTTTTGAGAGGATAAAACAAATAGTGAAAGAGTTACTGAAGGTGTATCTGTGAATGAAGTGTTTGGAGCAGATGCACATCTTATGGACATTGTGGGACAAACCAACAGCAGTGAATATTTGGTGTTGTCTTCTGCATGGCCAGAATCAGGTCTGCTAGTATTGTTCTACTTTGGAAAATAGAACTAGAATCTATTCTGGACATGTAAAAAAGAATCAAGCATTACATGGAGCTAGGATTGAGAAACATGCAATCAGAATTTTTCTGTGGCTTATTATTACACCAATACATATACTCATATTGAGGTATGAAATAGATGTAGATACAGACAGTGTGGCATTACATCACATCTCTAGATCATAGACATAAATTGAGGGAAAAGAAAAAAAAGAAATGTTGTCAAAGGTGCCACAAGGAATAACAGGAGAAATCAAAAGACAGGACCTTGCATAATAAACCAGTACATCAAAACCTGGCACTGTGTTATCCCACCTCAACATCAGATGTTATACTAAAAGACACAATCAGAGGGATATGAAGAATAAAAACCAAAAAAATAATTGATAGGAAAAGTGTGTTAGAGCTAAAGAGAATATGTAATATTGAGGTCAAGCAAAGACTGTGGTGCTGAATAAAACCTGCAGAGGTCGTAACGGTGAGTGAAAAGTAAAACGTTAAATTCTTGTTGTAGCTGTAGCAAAAAGAGCGAGCCCTCAGAGACCTGCAGCTGCCGAGCGGAGCTGCTTGTTGCCTAGCTGCCCCAGCCAGTTGCCTGGGAGACATGTATCAGAGGGGTGTGTGTAAGAGTGTGTGAGTGTGTGTGTGTGTGTGTGTGTGTGTGTGTGTGTGTGTGTGTGTGTGTGTGTGTGTGTGTGTGTAGGAGAGAGGTAGTGCTGCTGATAATGCCGCTCCAATGACTGCCAAAAGCCTGAATTAGAGCAACATTGTAGCCAAGAGTCAGCCACTGAGAAAGGTCATGAAGGAAACGTCCCAAATCAGATGCAGAGGACGATGTGACCTCTACGGTTGGCTCCCCGAGCTCGGCAGAGGACAATCACTTTTAATGGCGTGATTTTGGTCAGCCATGTGTGTTTAACCCTTTTGAATGAGGTAGACACAAGAAAGAATGGCACAAAATGTCAACTGTTAATAGAGGGGAGGAAATAGTCCTGGTCACTGTGAAAAGGTCAAGTAAAAAAAAAATTCCTGAAAGAAGGAAAAAGGGCTGGTTAGAGCTGATGTGTATAATCACTCCCTATGAGCATCTTTAGAGAAATGCGGAGATGACATTTATTATACAGTAATTGAATTGGAGATTTAATTGAAGTACCTAACAGTTATTGGTATTATAATATTAGTACTAAGGTTTCGAATCATAAACCAGGATTTATGGGCTCCTAAATTTTTTCCCCCTCAGTCTTAACTGAGCTTCATTCGTTCAGAATTAATGTTATCTCTTTAACAACTGTACTAGGAACAATTTAGCAAAAGAGATGCAAAAATCATGGTCACATTAAATGAAGGTAAGCATTTAAAATTCTATTCTATTATTCCATATCTAATCCGCTTAATGCCTATTCCAGTGTGTATAGTGCAAGAAGCAGGGGTTCACCCTGGAGAGGTCTCCAGTCCAAAGCAGGGCCACATATAGACAGACAAACAACCCACACACACACATGCACTCAATCCTATGGGAAATTTAGAATCATCAATCTTCAATAAAAATTAATGCTCTTATGCCTAACTCAATTGTAATATTTTGCCAGTATTCATTATTCATTGTGTTGTGCTAAGGTAGGCTTGCAAAAATATTTCATATGTTGTAAAAGTACAGAAAGTTAATTGCAACATAATAGCTGTTCATATCTATAAATTCAAAATAAATATGCAAGAAATGAGATAATGGTTATCAGTATTTATAATGCAATTAAAGGTCACTAAACGGCGTACAATACAGTTTATTTTTTTAGCTGTGACACCGGTGGTGCAGTGGATAGCACGGTCGCCTTACAACAAGATGGTCCCGGGTTCGATTCCCTTTCTGTGCGGAGTTTGCATGTTTTTCCTGCACTTGCATGGGTTTCGTCCCACTGTCCAAAAACATGTACATTAGGTGGAATCCAGCCATTGGTATTGCACAAGTCAGTGCAGCCTTAGTGTTGGCCTCAAGTCCGGATAAAATGGGAGCATAAAACCCTAGTAAGTAAAGTGTGCGGATCACGATGATCCGCTGTGGCAACCCCTAACGGGAGCAGCCGAAGAAACAGGTGATCTAACCAAACTCGAACGGAAATGTTTGTTCCTTTTCTTTACTGCTGAGTGGAAGCCTGATTAGTCATTATTTTACTTGTAAACCACCACACATGAGTTTTCTCAATATTGATCGCCTGCTGAGTGAAAGTTTGCTCTGACACCAATAAGTCTGCAGAAACCAGAAACACTGCCGAACCCCAAACACTCACCCACTCTTTCATCTCTTCTAATCCTATTATTATTCTAAGCAGCACTGTAACAAAAAAAGCTGGCCATCTCTTGTTATTCAGCAGGGCTCCTGAAAAGATAACACTGTGCTTTTGCATGGTTCAGTGCTGTAGCACTCTCTGTGATCAAACCAAGCTCCAAGTTTTCACAGGCAATTAGCTAGAGACTGTTTGATGGCCTGTTCTCATCAATTAACAGGCTCTGCTTTAGTAGGACTGCAAAGGGCTTTTATGTCTAAATGTGGGGTTTGAGTGCTCTCGCTCGCCTCCTCTTCCAAAACTAGTGAATGTGCGAAAAAGGACGACATGAAGAGCCGTGCTGAGGAGAACACTGTGGGAGGTACAGAAAACAAGCTGCCAGTGCCACCAGGGGTCCACAGTAAAGCGTGCCCTAATATTGGCCGATGAGTCATGTTCCTGCAACCAAACACCCTGCTTCACCATTACACATAAATTTATACTTTAAGGCAGATTATGGCACACATCTTTTAAAATGTTCTGTGAGCCTGTGCTTCTTCCATCAGGACCTATTGTCATTCAGTGAATGCCAGAGTTTCTGCTACAGATTTGAAATCTGATTCCGTTCTACCAGGTTTCCATATTATGTGCTGAGTTCTTAAATAGATAAAAAAAAAAACCACAGCCTAAAATGATTTCCAAACATTTATTTCAACAATGTTCCTCATTAGCTATTCATGACGGTAACTCAATCCTGCTTCTCTAAGCGTTAAATAAACTCCAGGTCTGCCCAGGGTACTGTCGTTCCCCCTAGTTGAGCGGAAAAAAAGCTTTAGATCTGAAAAAAATCCACTGGCACAGGAGACACACCATCAGCAGTAAATTGGGCTCCATGAAGATCAGTGAACAAATTTCAACAGCTCAGTGCCGAGTCCCTTCCAAGCGTGACATTTTTAAGATGGTACCAATGAGTCGCCTGCCAGACTAAAGACTACTGCCAGCAGATGGGTGATGTCAGCGACAAAGACTGTGAAGTATTCAAGGAGAAATCATGGCTCTCTCCTGGCTCCAGTACTCCGCTAACCCCACGTGTCCTCAGCCCTGTCCTGAGGGAGGTAAAACAGTGGCTGCGTCAGAAACCGGCACAAAGAGCCGGACCCAGTGTGGCGCCACCAGTCTGCCAAACTAACAAGGTCCCCTAGGTCGTAAAACACATGAGGTGTGGAAAATATGGTAGTGATGGAGGGGGGTCGTTTTGAGCCTTTTAAAAGCACCTCTAATTTATAGTAAGAGCAAGCAGGAAGGTGCTGTGTACACTGTCTGATCATCAGATGTTTTATTTTAAATAAGGATTCCACTCTCAGTAGACCTATTTCAGTTAACTTGATGAGAATATTTCTAGGATGATCGACTGCTATTCCTTCATACATCTTACTCGCTTATTCTCTAATTCAGGGTCAAGGGGGTCTGCTGGTGCCTATCCCAGTGCACATAGGGTGACAGGCCGGGTTAGATCAACATTCCCCATCGACTGCTATTATATTGGTAATTTTAAATGCTCTGGTAATTCATATTGTTAGCTCTATAATAAAAACAAATAGAATAGCATCATGCAATTCTTGAAACCATAACTAAATATTTTTGCATTAATTGAATTCTGGTAGACACAGCAACAAGGCCCAGGGTTTGATCCGTACAGAGGTTGTGGTTGTCGTTGTCTATGCGTCGCCCTGTGATGGACTGATAACCTGTGTGCACTGGGATAGGATCCAGCAGACCCCTATGACCCGACTTATGGAATAAGCGGTTTAGAGGATGAAAGAATGAATGAATAAATGAAACATAAATTCTGTAGATGATACATTATGCCCTAATACCTGATACTGAAACAAAGCAAGTCACTAAAGACAAATTGCTGGAGAAAACTGTTTACTCAAACATTTTTCTAGAATCTTCCATTAGTGGTCAGTTTTGCTCCAATCTGGTCTCTTTAATAGTCCTAGAATATAATTTTTATTTCATTGTTCTCATCAATCCATTTAGTAAGCCCATGTGCGGCTTGGTGGGAAGTTATCTGGGAAGAGATCCATCCTATCAGCATTTAGCATTGTTTTTTTATTAAAGTGCATCAATTAGAAGTTTTGCACTGAACCTTTGTGAAACCATAAAAGCTTGTATCCAAAATCCATTAGCCACATTGCTAGTTTTTTGTTTATTAAATATAGATATTATATATAAATGTGTGTATATATATTTCTTAAATGTGCACTACAACTGATGTAGTGATGTCACTTGTTTTAGTATTTGTGGGGGGGTTTGTGCTCAGATTTAATGTATGTCTGTGTATTTGTTTTATATTTTCGTGTTGAAAATATATATTCATATAGAGTTAAGGTAAGACAAGATTTCCTCTATGTAAATAAGGGAAAGTAAAGGTTAAAAGAGTGAATAAAAATATAGAACAACACTGTTTACAATCAGATCTGGTTGTTGCTACAAAAATATATTATAAGTGGATTGAAAAAATAACCCCCCTCCCCCAACCTCCATACACACACATACACCACAAAACGTAGCTTTAAATTTTACATAGGCTCACCTCGTCACCCCAGCAGACCTAAGGAGGGAATGAGCAAATGTCAACTGCTCATAAAATAACTGGAAAATGGCCATTGCAATAAAAATGGCAATGAATAGAGACACCATTTGCTGGTCACTGTCTGGAAAAGGTCAAGGGCCATTTAAAAAGCCTGGAAACACATAGGAACCTATCGCATACAATAAATATTAGTGACCAGATCTGTTCTGATATGGCCGGTCAGGGAAATGTCATTACAGATGTCAAGTCTAATATGGTATTTTATATATAAAACCCTTTAGAGCTGTTTATAGAAGAGGCAGTGAGAATGTTGTTCAAGGATATTCATGTATTCCGATTTGTTTCGCACGATTCTGCATGTCCTCATGATAAAACACTAATTATAAAAGTTTTCCTACACTTTCACATTTTCTCATCTTTCAACCACAAACTTAGATGGTTTTTTTATTGTAATTTTATGTTATAGATCAACACAAAGTAGCACATAATTGTAAAGTGATACATGGTTGATACAGGGAAAAGTGTATTCATTCCCCCAGCTTTAGCTGAAATTAGAAATTAAGTCTTTTGCGTTATGCGTTTAGCAGCATTGCCAGTTTGCATAGGAAGCATCTCTGAACAGTAATTTTCTTGCCACCTTTGATCAGCGGCATTTAGGTCTGCACTTTGACTGGGCCATTCTAATACAGGAATATTCTTTGATCCAACCCAACTCTGGCTGTGTGTTTAGGGTCATTATTTTTCTGGAAGATGCATCTTCTTTACAGTCTTAAGTTTTGGCAGCCTCCAACAGGTTTTCCTCCAAGATCGCCTTGTATTTAGCTCTATCTATCTTCCCATACACTCGGACCAGCTTCCCTATCACTGCTGAAGTAAAGCATCCCCACATCATCATCCAGACATCATTATATTTTACTGGGGAAGGTGTGTTCATGGGCGAAGAGCAGTCTAACCACACAGTACTTTGCATTAAATTTTGGTCTTATCTGACTGAGTTTTTAATTCGAAAGACCAGGAAGACCAGGGTTCAAGCCACACCACTGCCAAGGGAGACCTTTTGGTTCCTTGAGCATGACCCTTAACCCTTCCTGCTCCATGACCCCCAACTTACTAAGATGGGATATGCAAAAATCAA
>JAOTRA010000036.1:3074751-3085508 GCA_026260255.1 Pseudolaguvia tuberculata | reverse complement strand
TGAATCAGAATACAATACATAAGAATAAAAATGCATGCCACACTTTTGAATTTTTTATTTGCATGTTTCATTTCTGTTCCACTTTAGTTATATTCTACTTTTGTGTTGGTTTATTAAATAAAATCTTAAATAAATTAATTTTAATTAATAAATTAAGGTGATAAAATGTGAAAAAGTTCAATGGGTATAAAGGCACTAGTCTTAAAACTATAAACATTTACTTTATATACTGTATATCCAATCTTTATTGCTGTATTCTAAATCAGACCACCACATTTACCTTTTGGTTACTGCATTTCATCATTAGAGAAATCAAAAAGTTCTGCTTCATTAGAAACTGAAGGTTACTTGTTGGTAATGGGAGCCCCAATTAGGAGAAACAGAGCGTCTGCCTCAGTGGAATTGCCACTTACACAAACAGTAAATCACCTTGTTGAAAACTTGCCAGTTCTTCCGCAGTCACAGAGAACAGAGAAAGCAGTGGCGAGAGAGGAAGAGAGGGAGATGGGTAAGCACTGTATTATTTCAATTTTGTGGATTTATGTTCTTACCTTTGCAAGCTCTCCCCACATTTGCATGGAATTTCTGCAAGTACTCCAGTTTCCTCCCACAGTCCAAAAGACATGTACATTAGGATTATTCATTGGTGAATTCTAAATTGCCCATAGGAGTGAATGTGTGTGTGATTGTTCATCTGTGTGACCCTGTGATGGACTGGTGACCTGTCCAGGGTCTACCCATGCCTTTTGTCCCTGTGTGCTTTGGTATAACCTACAGCAGATCCATCCATCCACCCACTGTCTATATCCACGTATTTCTAGCCAGGTTGACAGGGATCTGCTGAAACAACCTTGACAGATCTCAGGTATCATAGCTGTAATATATCTAAGGCAGTGTCTCTATTTTGAAATGTTGTATTCTACAAAATGATTTTTTTCAACTGAGCTTACATTGTTTACATTGGCAAACACTGGTGGCTCAATGGTTAAGGTGCTGGTTGTTGATCGGTAGACTAGGAAGACCTAAGTTCTAGCCCCACCTCCACCACTGTTTGTTCCTTGAGCAAGACCCTTAACCCATCCTGCTCCCAACTTAAGATATGAAAATTTTTTACTATATGTTAATCGTATATGGGACAAAAATTTTATCCTTTTCCCTTTACATTTTAGCCACGATTGTTAAAACACATTTAAAAGGATTCTTTTAATCCTAGCCTAAAATCTAAGATAGGAGCACTGGAAAATTTCACAGTAAAGATAAAACTTATTAATAAGCAAAATTACAGCTACAGATGTTTTTTAAATGTTATTGCTGCTAACTACCATTTACAGAACATGTCCTTGGTTGATGTCGACAAACTCAGGACATATCTTACAGTGTCACATTATGACAACCGAGATCTTACAGTTTGACCAGGATATCATGTTCGTACAGTCTGACAAGTCGTCACGAAAAACTATGAAAAATTGTGTAGTGTGAACTCAGATTAAAAATATCAGAAATATACGTCTAACATGAGTATAACCAAGCCAACATCTAACCAAGCCAACATCTGTCTGTACCAGAAAGGCGTAAGAGCATGAAATGATGTGTAACTTGTATGAAATAAATTTAAGTTTGCATTACAATTAGAGTGACTATGAAGTCAGACTGATTATTGACAAATACGGAAATACAAATACGAAATTTGACCGTTTCTTGCGATTATTTGTATAGTTTTTATATACTACATGTAGTGTATGTACCGGTCACATTAGCTACTCTTCATCCTTCACACACTCTCACTCACGTGTGTATTAGTATTGGCGATGAATTTTCAATTACTTTTATTGTCATTTGTTAGAATGCTGTGACTTCTCCTGACATCCATGACATACATTTATTGTTTTATCCAGATAAGCAAGGTCCAGCAGTGGCAGATTGGTGTTGGTAAGAATTTATTCAATTATTTTATAGTTGCGAGCGGCGCGGTGGTGTAGAAGTTAGCACGGTCGCCTCACAACAAGAAGACCCCAGGTTCGAATCCCGGGCCGGGATCTTTCTATGCAGAGTTTGCATGTTCTCCCAGTCAGCAGTCCAACACAGCGACCATTTCCCATTAGTTCGCTCTAAATTGTATTTATTATACATACTATAAAAAAGAACCCCACTGATTGTGGGTTAATCCTAGTGACAATAAAGCATGAGCACTGTACATCGCATTATTATAAACATGGGACAATGGTAAAAATAAATATAAAAATATCTTAAAAACAAATAATAATTGTTCTCTAACAATTTCTTTTTTTCATTTTTTCCAAGTATTTGAAATATTCAGTCATTCATCACAGGGGTCTGCTGCACCTATCCCAGCACACATAGGGCGAGAGGCAGGGGTACATCCTGGATGGTGTCTATCTCAGGGCAACACATAGACAAACAACCATTCAATTTAGAATCACCAATTGACCTAATCTGCATAATTTTGGACTGTGAGAAAACCAGAGGTTTTTTTTTTTTTTTACCTTCGGCTGTTCCCGTTTGGGGTTACCACACATTAGACTTGGTGAGGTTTTACGCTGGATACCCTTCCTAACGCAACCCTCCCATTTATCCGGGCTTGGAACTGACACTAAAGCTGCACCCTAATGGCTGGGATTTTATGGCCAATTTAGACTCACCAATTCGCCTAATGAACATGATTTTGGGCAGTGGGAGGAAACCGGAGTACCATGCAGGCACGGGGAGAACATGCAAACTCCTTTGACCCGGGAATCAAACCCGGGATCTTCTTGTTGTGAGGCGAGCGTGCTATCCACTACACCACCGTGCCACTCTTTGTGAGGAAACGAGAGGCATGGGGAGAACATGCAAACTCTGCACAGAAAGACACCCGACCTGGGATTCAAACTTGGGATTCTTGTTGTGAGACGATTGTGCTAACCACTGTGCCGCCCATGAGAAAATATTATCATGAAAAAAAATTTGCAGAACCTCCGGTTATTATTGATCCGCAGCTGACAACTGACTTAGATCCAACGTGAGTGATAACCTGCCTAATACCTAATAGTTCTATGTTCAGTGATTAGACATCTATAAATGACCAACACATCCAGTGCTGGCCAATAGAAAACCCTAATAAATATTGGCCTATAGAAGACTCATAAATGACCAGATTACTGAGTATCAGATATCTGCACGGCATATTGCACAGCATGGTGAGCAAGCTGTTATGGTACTGAAGCAAAAACACTACACATATGTTTATAGTAACCTAATCTCATGGCACATCAGCTTGATTGACCATAATTTATAGATTAGATGGCCTTCTTTTGACAGTAAAAAGGTTGAGTGAATGTGGATATATGGATATCAGTTGAAGTGTACCCTCTCTGGGACTATCAAAGCCGCAGTCCTTGACTTTCACATTATAATGATATGTTAGACTTGGATACTTGTGCACCATAAGACTTCATGTGCACTATATTGGATGTAATGAATGAATGAAGAGTAGTGGTATTGGAGATGAGTACATTTCAGTATAAATCGCCATGAATCTAGAGAAATGTCTGATCCCGATTTTGATGGTATGGGCCCTACATGTGCTAGCTACCCAATTAATTCTCCTTATCCTGATGATATACAGGCAAGGGAAAAGATGAATAGAGTGAATACAGGCTGGATCAGATGACATTGGGCTTTAAGCTTTAGGCAGTACCTATCCTTTTTCTTGCACACACACACACACACACACAAACTGCCGCAGTCCAGATAACTAGCAGCATGAAATTACACACATCATTATTTTACATCTCTGGGTCAATGTCAGGGAGAGACATTTATGATTACCCTTCCTTACTCTTCGTGAATGCATCCTAGTTATTTTTGTCTACATGGAAACTTGTGCAGTGTTGTGTCGTCTCCTATTCAGGGGTGTTTTTACAGTAGATGCCACTTCTTACTGCTACTCCTCTTTCTCCCATCTCTTAGACTTGCTTATTCTTTTTTCCCACCTACACACATCTGTCTTTGTCAAAACTGAAACTGCATTTCATCTGCTAGGCTTCAAAATCTTATCAAATGGCTCTTTCTTTCTACAGATATGCCAAACTTGCTCACAGAACAATTGCAGCTGGGAAACAAAAAATACTGATTGGTTTTGTTTTATTAAAATAGGCATAATGGCTAAAAGCAAGAAGCTGAAATGATACAAATTGATGAGATACCAAAGATACAGCGGGATTAGTTACAGTTATAGCATTTGGCAGACGCTCTTATCCAGAGCGACTTACATTTGATATCTTTTTGTACAACAGAGCAATTTTGGGCTCAGGGTCTTGCTAAAGGGCCCACAGGGGTTGCTTGAAGGAGGTGGGAATCAAACCCTGGTCTTTCTGGTATCAGTCCAACACCTTAACCATTAAGCCATCACTAAATGTTTCCGAGACTTTACGACATTTAAAACTTTTACATAAATATAACATAGCACATTTTCAAATGTGCCAAAAGTAAACTAACATAAATAAAACTAAATACTTGACAAGAAATATAAGCCAGTATTGCATATTTGTTTCAAAAGTGAACTGTGAAACTGTGAACAGTTTCATTGATTGGTGTGACCACCATTTTGCAGCAATAACTGAAAGTAAACATTTCCAGAAGCTGTTAAAATGCAGTTTCATGACCTTAAAATAATTAAGTCTTTAAATTTATTTTGGTTGCAGAGCAACTTATACATGGACAAATTTTGGGTCACTTCCATCCACTACCAGCATAAGAGTGCACCATGCTTTAACATCATATATCACATTTTCACATATGTGGCTAATATGCAAGTCTCGAATATAATGGCACTGAAACGTATTGATATTGCAGGTGCAATATACTGCCAAAAGGTTTTGGTCACCAGATCATCAGATCCATGTGTGGTTCTTTTCCAAGCAGTTGCTACAAAAATATGGAAGCCCACAGTTGTCTAGAATGTTACATTATTCCTTCACTGGACCTGGAAAGAATGGAAGAAACTGGAAGTATTGGAACACTGTTCCAGCATGACAATGACGCTGAGCACAAAGCCGCTAAGTTCAATTATCACATGATGGGGTATTATTAGAGTGAGAAAATGACCAGTGTTTGGCACAAAGTCTTGATCTTACCACCACTAAACCCCTTTGGGATGAACTGGAATGTCAATTGCACCCAAGACTTCTTTATCTGACATTAATGTCTGATCTTCATGATTTTCAACCACATGGAGGAACAATATGGACAATGTTAACAATACATTTTTTTACAGGGTGTTCCCCTGCCGTATGCACTGAGACAGGCTCCAGCAGACCCCGTGACCCCGAATTAGGGAAAAACCGGATCATAAGATAAATGACTAAATGAATGAGAACAATTTTTGATGGCAAATATTTCTGTATTTAAATAGTTTAATATTGTGTGACCTGATATAAGCAAATGCCTGGTTGGACCTGTGTGGCATTGTGGAGCAAGACAGTAATTCATAGGTTAATCATTATTATAACTGCCAAACTATCAGTGATGAAAAAAATAATCATTTGTTGCAGCTAGAATAAGGTTTTGTGCAGAAAAGCATAAACCATAATGGAATATCTCACCCCTGAGTTGCATAAGATATTTATTGTCATTTACCCGAGAATTTGTTCTACTTTTTTTTTTTAGATTTGCATCAAGCAATAGAAAAAAAAGCAAGATAAACGTTCACTTTTAATGCTACCTGATGATTGTGTTTAAATCGCATTAGGTGCATTTCATCTGGTAAGGAATTTTTCCTAATAAGCCACATTTTGCAATTGTCTGTACTGCTGTAGCAAAGAATAAAATAAAATAGCATCTGTGCGTGTTGGCATCACTGCTTTTTAGGTTTGAGTCTCCTTGTAACACATCAATAAATGATGTAGCTAAAACCCAGGAGAAATGAAAGAAGTAACAGCTTCTGAAGAGGAATAAAAAAAAATGGCGGTTGGTCATTCACGCCAGCAGCACCCACACCAGAAAGCCTTCACTCCTCGCCAGCCTCTCACTCAGCAAGTGCCCAGACCAGCCCATAAAATCACTCAGCTGAGGAGAAATAAACTAACATTGGATGCAGCAAAAACAAGGTGTCAAGGGAAATGGTTTCATCAAGTTCTGCTCGTAAAGCATAGATTTACGGACACATCATGGGGGGGTAGGTTTTATTCGCCCAAGCAACACTCCTTTTTTGAGGGTGTGGATCCCGGCACTGACCACTGCATCTATTTACACTATCGCGGGAGCTGTAATCAAGGCCGGGGTCGTAACTCATGTGGTCAGGTGAAGACAAAATAGCGGCGAAACCAATGAAACGGATATCAAATATAGCTCAGCAAATAATATAGGCAGAGTAATGTCTGAGTCTCATAAAACACCCGGATAGATTTGTACCCTATTGCAAAATATCCACCTTCTGTCGTTACAGCTCTTCATCTTTAGGATACTGACCTCGGAGAAACCTGATTTTCCCTGCTGCTCCCCCCCCCCATGTCCTCATTGACATTTCAGCAGGTCAAAAATTGTGTCACATGGAGCCTGCATCTTTCACCTGACTGATCACTTTTGGGGCGGGGGGGGGCCTTTTGAAATATGTTTCACTCAAGAAAAGCTAGCCATCCTCTGGTTAGGAGTATTGCTAACAAGTTTCGGATAATTTTACAATTACAATTACAACTTAGGGCAGCGCGGTGGTGTAGTGGTTAGCACGGTCGCCTCACAACAAGAGGTCGCCTGGTTTCAATTTCCTGGTCGGGGATCTTTCTGTGTGGAGTTTGCATGTCCTCTCCGCGCTTGCGTGGGTTTTCTCTGGGTACTACTGTTCCCTCCCGCAGTCCAAAAACATGCATATTGGTTGATTGGTGAATTGTGTGTGTGAATATTTGTTTGTCTATGTGTTCCCCTGAGATGGATTGGCAACCTGTCCAGGGTGTACCCCTCGCCTCTCGCCTTATGTGTGCTGGGATAGGTGCCAGCAGACCCCCGTGACCCCAAAATAGGGAATAAGCGGGTAAGAAGATGAAGGAGATGAATAAATGATGATCATGCCAGATGTTGTCCATATAGCATAGATCTAAAAATATGGATTCATGACAACTGCCCCAGTGATGTAATTAGACCTACCTTTTCTGGTCACTAATGCTGAATCACCTAATAAAGATTGCAACCCTTTTAAAGGGGAGCTTAAGGAAGTGAAATCCAGATTTGACTTATATGACAGATACTCCATTTACAAACGTTTAATCTCAAACACTGAGGTAAATAGTCAAAGTAAATTTGTGAGCATGCCTAGGGTAGAAATCTTTCCTTTATAATTCATAATTTATTCAAAACATCACACAATGTGAGCCAAGATAAAAATGGTCTCAAATGTAAGGAGGGGAAAATAAAGACTCAAGTGCCTGGCAACCATAAAAAAAGCTAACTGCTGAAGTGCCTTCCGCTCACTCTTTCCTTTATTTTTTCATTTTATTCCAAGATGAAGGTATGTTCCTTCCCGTCTGTCTGTTCTGCATCCTTTTGATGCTCTTCAGTAGCGCTAAGAAACAAAGCACTCATTAAAAAGAATAACTTGTCTCCTTCAGGTTTGAAAGGCCTATCGGTATACACCAATCAACAGAAAATCTCCTTACTGATGCTGAGGTGGTTTTTCATATGTAGTATATGGTATCCCAGTTGTCACACATTGTTTTGCAGCTGAACTCTGCAGTACATTGCAGAGAAGCTCATTAAAAAATCATACATTCACTGGCGTTGGCAAATTCACTTGAAAGTTGTATCCTCTGTTTTTTTTTTTTTTTGTTCAGTAACCGATAACTTATTATGTTTGTCAGCTTGAAGATATACCTATGTTGTAACCCTCTTTGACGTCTGTCGTTTAATGAGATGAAATAAGTAAGCCTTTTGAGAGCGACATCAAATTTAAGTATCTTTGCTTCCTGCAATATTCAGATTCACTTTTCTTCCTTTCTTGGTAGTGAAGCTGACTGCCAATGATGGCAGATGGGAGCACTGAACTGCAAATTCTTACTGCCATTCCATCTTTCCCTGATCTTCTGTTGTGTCTTCTGGAGCAAGTGTGCCTTCCAAAGCCCACACAAACAAGCTTCCAGTCCAGGAGTCAGTCTGTCCTGCACCATGTTGCAAACTCTCACTCGCGGGCGTTTCCGATGGTTGTAGGTCCGGACATGGGCCAGATGTTTGAACATCGCCCTGTGGTTATATTAGCAACAAGAGGACGCTGCATGTTCCCCACCCTTTCTGACAAAGCAATTTTTCCACATAGGCTACTGACCTCATTCGCACACCATCTGCCTGAAGCTACTTCTGCATTTGCTATCACACACTTAAGGCTGTTTTCCTCTCAAATATGTACACAGCGATCAGGGGGCATTATAATTTTCAATTCAGTAGAGACTGTTTACACAGTTGAACACCGATAGAACTCTACTACAGAGACCAATGTCTTTTATCATCTTCAGACTAAAAGTTACCAGAGTTTTGGAAATGTTCCAGTCTGCAGCAGATGTTTTCTTAGTGACTAATCCCTATTGAATGATTGTGCATTAGCATAAATTCCCTAGTGGCGAATAATAATATTATAGGGAACTCTTTCTTATATCAGGTGTAAAGCTATTGGTGTTTTATCAGAGTGTCAAGACTGGTGTACTGGACACACCGCTAATAAATATAAAGATAAAATATATTCCATTTTTGTCTCAACGCAGACTGATCTGACAAGTAATATAATTCTCTGTAATTAATTTAATTATGGCGGCACGGTGGCGTAGTGGATAGCAAGGTCGCCACACAACAAGAAGGTCCCAGGTTCTATTACGGGGCAGGGGATCTTTTTATGTGGAGTGCATCTTCTCACTTCGCATGCGTGGGTTACCTCTGGGTACTCAGTTTTTCCATCACATTCCAAAAACATATGCATTAGGTTGATTGGTGAATGTGTGTGTGTGTGTGTGTGTGTGTGTGTGTGTGTGTGTGTGTGTGAGTGGTTGTTCATCTATTTGTGTCTTGTGATGGACTGGTGACCTGTCCAGGGTGTACCCATGCCTCTCATACTATGTGCGCTGGGATGAGCACCAGCAGGGTAAAATGAATGAATGAATATTATATTTATGTACTACTGTGTTACTGCTACTGTTTTCCTGCACATGTAACCCTCGCAGATGGTAGAAGTTGTTGATTGCATTGTTAGCACATCACATGACATTGTTTACATCCCACAGACACTGCAACATCATATTCGACAACATCCCTTCATCCAGGATACGGATATTCCTTAGTACCAAAATGAAGATGCTCTTTCATGTAATATGCAGTGCAACGTGTGTTAACATTTGACATAAACACTGCGATTTCTTTTTCCTGTGACTGTGGTGGTGTATCACCACAAGATAGGAGGGTTGTGACATTCGTCAACAAGTTCCCCAAATTGAAGATGTAAATGTGGCAGATGTAACACTTGCAACACCATCCATACCCCTACTCCTAGAGAAAATTCAGCCAGGGGCAACATCCAACCTTTTGAGGAAGTGTTCTAAGCTTGTCATCAAATATCAGATTTTATGTCTTTTCCTGTATGTACATCATGCATCAACAAATCATGCGTAGGAAAAGTAAATGTATGGAAAACCACCATGCTAACACAAGGTGACAATGACACCACAATAGCGTTAGCTTTTACAAGCAAGATGTGGTGAAGTGTTTTGTTTTGAAAATCAATGAAGAGAAATGTTCATTAGTCAATAATTATGTTGAAGACTGCGGCATGGTGACATAGTGTTTAGCAGCACCGCCTCACAGCAAGAAGGTGTCTACACAGTTTAAATGTTCTTCCAACACTTGCGTGGGTTTTCTCTGGGCACTCTGGTTTCCTCCCACAGTCCAAAAACATGTACATTAGGTTAACTGGTCATTTTGCATTCCCCATAGGAGCAAGTGTGAGTGATTGGTCATCTATGTGTGGCCCTGCAATGGACTGGTGACCATGTGTAAGCTGGGATAGACTCTAGCAGATCCATGTGACCTTGAATTAACAAATGAGTTAAAATGTGAATGAATTAAAGAATGAATGAATCCCTCAATCAACTTAGTGTGCTTAAGAGTGTGCGTGTGTGTGCGCGTGTGTGTGTGTGTAGTCAGGGCTTGTGCTTAAGACCTGCCATGCAGAAAACCAGCTTTTGTGTTTGTACAACATGCCAAGGTTGTGTTTTCATTCCTCCTTTTTAATTAGCTTTGCTCTTTGAGACAGTGTACCAAATTGTGAGAATCCCTGTGCATGTCTTCTGGAGAGTGAGAGTGTGTGTGTATGTGTGTGTGCTCACACAGGAGTGGGCAGAATGAGGCAGAGGTTTGTATCTAAATATATAAAGAGGCTCTAAAGAATGCAAAGGATCAAGAGTAGGTGTGTCTGTTTCTTAAGTGACTGTACACTTATACCAAGATATTTTATTATTATGTGTGTGTGTGTGTGTGTGTGTGTGTGTGTGTGTGTGTGTGTGTGTGTGTGTGTGTGTGGTTATTCGTTTATGTGTGGCCTTATATGTATAATGATATACACTTATTAGGGGCAGACTTTCCCCCGGAGTTTCTGATAGGGTGATGAAAGTGAGGCTGGAAGTTGAGGGTGTGATGGTAAATATCATTAGTTCTTATGCTCCACAAGTAGGTTGTGAGATGGAGGAAAAGGAAAGATTCTGGAGTGAGTTAGATGGAGTGGTAGAGAG
>JAOTRA010000036.1:3054607-3074651 GCA_026260255.1 Pseudolaguvia tuberculata | reverse complement strand
TGTGGTGAAGGAAGATATGCAGGTAGTTGGGGTGAAAGAGGCAGATGTAGCGGACAGGGTAGGGTGGAGAAGAATGAGCCGCTGTGGCGACCCCTAACGGGAGCAGTCGAAAGGAGAAGAAGAAGAAGAAGGGGCAGACTTTCCCCCAAATTAGAGAATATGTGGCTATAGAAGATGAATGGCAGTGTTTGGTAGTAGCCCTAAGAGTGACTCACATTTATTATTATCATATGTACAACCGAACAATTAGGGGTTAAGGGCCTTGCTACATTCTACTAGTCTAGAGATAAATGGGATAAAAACAATCAATTGATTTTATTAATTATGATCGCCAAAAATGTTCTATTACCACACTTTTAGATTAGGACACTGTACATATTATACTAAAATTATGAATCATTTAAATATTAAAATTCCTTTTCTTATGCTGTTGCCTCACAGCAGGAAGGTCTTGGGTTTGACTCACGGGCTAGGGGTCTTTTATGTGCGACTTTGCATGTTTTCACAGATCTTGCATTGTTGTTTTTTTTGTATACTCCGGTTTCCCCCCAAAGTCCAAAAACCTGTACATTAGGTTGATACAGTGCCCTCCATAATTAATGGCACTCTTGGTTAAGATGTGTTCTTTAGCGTCTAATAAATTCAGTTTTGTTCTAAATAATATAGGACCACAATTTAAAAAATAGAAAATGGAAACTTGAATTTGAGTGCATTTATTCAATGGGGGAAAAATCCTACATTAAGAAATAATTATTTTACATCAAATCATGTGTGCCACAATTAGTAGCACCCCTGATGTTAATGCTTTGTACAACCCCCTTTTGCCAACAAAACAGCACCTAATCTGTTTCCTATAATGTTTCAGGGATGGGAGAAAAAAGAAAGAGGGATCTTCGACCATTCCTCTTTGGACAATCTCTCTAAATCATCCAGTGACTCGAGTCCTCTCCTCTTCAATCCACAGGTTTTCAATGGGGTTGAGGTCTGGGGACTGAGATGAGAATGGGAGGAGCTCGATTCTGTGTCTGGCGAACCATTTATGTGTTGATTTGGCCACATGTTTAGGTTCATGCTTTTGGGCAGAGGCCACCAGATTTTGCTTTAAAAGTTCCTGGTATTTCAAAGCATTAATGTTGCCATGCATGCTAACAAGTTGCTAACAGATCCTCCCCAATACTTCACAGTGGGCATGAGGTGCTCTTCTGCACACTCATCTTTTGTGTTTCGCTAGATCCACTTAGTGTTTTTTGCCAAAAAGCTCTATCTTGGTCTCATCTGACGAAAGCACAAGGTCCCAGTTGAAATCTGAGTACCGCTTAGAGAACTGCAGATGTTTGCATTTATGATTGTGAGTGACAAAAGTTTTTTTCTGTGCATGCCTACCAAACAGGTGGTTGGCATGTAGATAGCACCTGATGGTTGTTCTGGAGACTTTGTGACCCCAAGCTACTATCATTTGCTGCAATTTTGTATTTCTCTTACTATCTTCTTCACTGTGCGTGGAGGCAAAATAAACTAGCGTCCTTGTCCAGGCTTGTTTCCCACTGTTCCAGTTCTTTTAAACTTCTAAATGATTCTTCTAACAGTAGATATGAGCAGATGCAGGCGAGTGGCTATTGTCTTGTAGCCATTGCTTGACTTGTAAATGTCGACAAACATCTGCCTTACTTGAATACCCCAGGGAAACAGGAAGTGATCAAGTTCCTAGATGTTCTGATCAATTTTATAGAAATGACAGAAATACTTCAATTACATTTATTTCCTAGGAATTGTTAGGGGTGCCAATAATTGTGGAACAGGTGATTTTATGAAAAATATTATTCTAATTTCTTAGTCAGGGATTTTTTCCTTTTAAAATTCACTTGATTTACAGATTACATTTTTCTACAATTTTCAGTGCGAGAGTATGCTTCAGAAACCAACATTTTTGTCTATATCCATGATAACTCACAAAACTATTCAGGAGTTCTTAGAAGCTGTAATATTTTCTACTAAATTCTGAAAGCATCCCACTGGATTTAGATTTGGTGAATGAGACAATCACTGAAGAGCGCTAAATTAATTTATTAAGAAAACCCGTTTAAGAATAGCCTTTATTGTAGCCATGACTGTGGCATATAAGCAATGATTAATTAACCACCCAAAGTGAGCCAAGAAAACATTCCCCACATCATTACACCACCTCTTCCACCCTGGACACAAGGCAGGTTGGATCCATTGAATTCATGCTGTTCGGAGTGCCAAATTTTGATCCAACCATCTGTTTGCCCCTGCAGAAATCCAGATTTATTTTCAGTTTTCCAGTTTTGGTGAGTTTGTGCCAGCCTCGGAATCTGGTTCTTTTCTTAAAGAACTTGGAATTAGAGCCTTACATGCTCTTATGACGTGATCTACCTGCCAAATAATGTTGACTATATAAATATATATATAAAGAGTGTTTTTATTTCAATTAACAAACTAATGTCCATGTGATGGTATAGAGGTTAGCATGTTCTCCGCACACTTGCATGAGTTTTCTCTGAGTAGTCCAGTTCCCCTCCCCCATAGTCAATTTCTAATGGCCACAATTTACTAATGGCTGCTTTCATCATGACAAGACACCAGGTTAAAAAGCAAAACTCATTATTAATCAATATCATGAACATCAGTTCAGTCTTTTTCATCATCCCTTGATCTAAAAACGGAACACCTTCAGAATGTGGTAGAACAGTAAATCTAAGAATGTGCCAAAAGATTCTACAAAAATCTCATGGACCAGGAATGTTTTGGGCTGAGAAGCCCTACCAAGATATACCTCACTTAAATTGATGAGTGATGTGATGACCCACCTTAAAGGTTACTGTCACCTTCAAGATGTAGAGAGATGCCTGCCAAATAGCTATATAACTCAATGAAATGAATAGCATGCCATATAATTAGCAAACGGATGCACTGCTTGCTTATGCTGACATAAATCACACAATTAATCAAGATGACAGATGTTTCAGAGTATCGACTTCATCCTAAATAATTACAGAAATGGATGTTTGAGTGACTGAAGATTATTGAATTAATCATCCTGACGTTTATACACAGTACAAAATTCTTTGTCTGGCTCCAAAGTAGTTCCCTGTACTCAGTTTTTCAAGGATTATTGCTATTTAGCGAGTTATAGACAATCGCTATAAGTTATAAATCACAGTAGTAACAAAAAATCTTGTATTTTATAACTTTTATAACATAATTTTTCTTCTCTTTCTTGCCTTGTACGACTGTAGATATAGCTCACAGATGAGATAAAGAAATCCAGACAGACTGAATTTCTTTAGCTGAAGGCTTCTAGCGTTGGTGTTCTTCCAGCAAAAATACATGCCATCATACTGAGCTGTGCCAAGGTGAGCCAGCTTTTTCTTAACATGTACTTCTGACTTGGTAAAGAAGGGGGAAAAATCTCACAAAAGAATAACAAACTTGAACCAAACGTGACTTTTCTTGTTTTTGGCCAAAAGCACCAGAGGTCTGTTTACAATGTGGTGGGAGGCATACTGGGAAAACTGTTAAGGCTTTTGGTTTATTCCCAACCCCCACCCACCCTTTTTTCTCGCTTTTGCCGGGCACCTACATAAACCTCATCCACTTATCCAATTTAGCCCTTAAGGATATACTGATAGCAAGACAACGACAAAGCACATGCATTTCTATCCAACCTCAACGTCTCGGTCTACAACGTCTCGGTCTGGTAAGAAAAAAAAAAATGCACATGAACTTGAGTGGGATTGTGTGCACACTCCTACACACACACCCACACATACCACAAGGAAACATCCTGTACCACAATCCATCTCATGCTCTGTTTCTCACAAATACGGCAGTGCGGGCATGTGAAGAATGCCAGGGTCTGCGTAGTTGTGGAGGTCTTCAGTATTACACATGTGAACACTCTCTCCCCTCAGCAGATAAATCTGAGTGAGGGGGCGTCAAAGAAAAGGGGGTTGTGAATACTCCCTGTAATTTTTGGCCTGAAATGTATCAGCTGTAGGGCGAGTGTTGCAATGTTCTTGCTGCGCCCTTGCATGTGTAAGAGGTTTCTGCGGCGATGGTGTCTTTCAATCGCACCAGTGCTTACAGTATCTAGAGGCCATACATAGGAATGAACTTGCACACAAATCTAAATCATTTTGCAAATGCATCGGAGGAAGAGGATTGTTTTCAGTGAAATATTGCACGGTACTGCATTTCCTACCAGGATTACTGTAATAGTATTTCAAGGCATTAGTATTCAGTTTTATTGGCATGAAGGCTCTTTGCTAGTTTATACAAGATTCCTCATCTGGCATTCTTCCTGGTGGTGGGGTATTCTGCAATGATAAAAGATGTTTTGGGAGAGGGACCAAGGGTTTTTTTTACAGTGAAGTGTGTAATCATGTATTTTATTCATTCATTCATCTTCAAACTAATTTAACTAATCTTCTAACTTCTTATTCCCTAATTCAGGGTCATGGAGAACTTAAAGTCTATTAAAAGACATAGCTGTGTATCTTGCAACCAGTGGGAGCCAGTGGTGTGGGTTGGTGGTCTATAGGAAAGATATAAACTTTTTATTTTGGAGGCAACAAGACAAACTTATTTTTTGTAAGCAAGCAGGATTTAAAATGTATATTAGCTGTACATTTTTTATTTGATTGGCAGAGTTAAATGAAAGCAGTAAGAGATCTGTTATTTATTCATCTTCTATATATATCCGCTTATTTCCTAATTTGGGGTTACAGGGGTCTGCTGCCCAGTCTTAGGATATTTCTTCCAAGATTCACTGATTTATTCATGTCCTGCTGCTTGACAGAATATCACAACAAGCATCATTCCGATCCAAGAATCACTGCAATTTCTAACATCAAGTTCACGTTCACGAACTGACAGACGGACCAGAAAGGATAGCCTTTGCCCCTTACATGCATGAATGAGCCTTTAAGACTCATGACCCCCTCACCGGGTCACTGGTTTGTTTTTACTAACCGCAGCATACAGGGAACACCCCACAAGACCTTCCAAGACCTTTTGTTTTGCAGATGCTTTGAAGCCATCATAATTTGGCACTTGTCAAAATGCTTAGAACTTCATGATTGCCAAATGTTTCTGCTTTTGAAAACTGAATGCTTTCTTGTTATCTGATAAATCTTACTTTTGAACTAGTGCTACAGTAACAGGATCGGTATATTTAACCTAGCACTTCATATGACCTGGTAGTCTATGGCACATATGATACACTATGATACACAGTTGTCTAAAACATATTTTTAGGTTAATTTAACATTTTAGAACAATAGTCCAAAATGCACAGCAGCGGCTTGGAGTGCAGACTGCTAGTGTTTTTCTTACCGAGCAGCCACAGAGAGTGTATTAGTGTACTTCTAAATTTCAGTGTGCTACTCCAGTTCCACTACAATAGATAGTGGAATTAACGCAGCCGAAAAAAAAAAATACTCACTACCATCTGTGACGGTGTGGAAGCCGGGGATGGAGTCGAGTCCATGTATGCAGATATACAGCTGGAAATACTAAGTTTATACTTGAGAAGAGAGTCCGAGAGCAAACAAAACCAATACACAAATCCGAGGGGTAAACGAGAAAACAGTCCAGAAGTCGAAAAGCTGGTAATCCAAGGAATAGGGTATATTAGCATGCTCGGTAAGGTTTTAGAAAAAAAACAATACTTCACAAAGTGACATGGTGGTGTGGCCTTATATAGGGTGGCCACGCCCAAACACCTATTGCCGAAAATAGATCTTAGTACTCTGGTGACGGCGCCCTCTGGTGGCCGTCAGTCGGAGCCGGCTGCCTTACACCATCAATAGAAGATCTTGCCCACTTCTATAATCTCATGGACAAAAAACATTATTAAGGACATATCACATCCACCACCTGATTTACCCTCTGCCCTTAAGAAGGAGGTATAGATCTTTTAAAAGCAAAAAGCCGCTCACTTGCAGAACTTTTTTTTTCTCAGTTGCTATCAGGACATTCAACTTCAAAAATGAATCAACCACGTCATGCTCTTGAATACGGACACTAAAACTCTTCAATTCTCCTATAATAATATTTATGCAACAATATATAGCATAAGCGGTGCGGTAAAATTTCTGCGAAACTTCTTTTCCATGTAATTGCGTGGGTTTTCTCCAGGTACTCCAGTTTTCTCCCACAGTCCAACAACATGTACATTAGGTTGATTGGTGATTGTAAAATTGCCTGTAGGTGTGTGTTGTTGTTCGTCTATTTAACCTGTCCAGGATGTACCCCAGTCTTTCACCCTATCTGTGCTGGGATAGGCTCCAGCAGACTCCTGTGACCCCGAATTAGGGAATAAGTAGGTTGATTGAATGAATGAAAGTACACCATATGTCAATGTGAAATAACTGTGGCAAAGGTGCAATAATTAGCAAAATTATGCAATGAATAAATGTGAAATATAACATACAAGAGCCAATTGTCACTGTGCAATGCTCCTAATTTGTGACAATAAATGAACTAAGAGAGAAAGGCAGTGTTTCAGCATGACAATTCCGCTCTTCACAAAGGTGTATGGTATACCATTGGATTGGTGTTTAAGACCTATTGAACACCTTTAAAATGAACAGCAAAATAGACAACCTCACCAATAGTTGCTATAATGAATAGATAATGAATAAAAAAGGAAGACAAAATCTGGAATAGTATATTGTGATCAATATACTTGTAATGTGAGGCCTTCCTTTTTTGACATTTTTGTGACATTTTTGTGTCACCTCTCACACAGGTACAAGCTACTTGCAGGGTTCCCAGCCCGCTGATGTGTCAGCTCCTTACTGGGCCAAGGACAAATTCAGGCCCTGGCAATGGCAACAGCAGTAAGTCCTTCAACAACTTCTCTCTCTTTCTCTCTCGACTAGCAATTTCACAGCTAGAAGCCCAGATTTTTTCGGAAAGCATGAAGCCGCTACTGCTCATCCCGGGATTAGCCCCATCATGCTCAGTTTAATGAAGAAGCGTAAGTCCATTCTACCAGCTATGCACTAGACATGATCATAAAGTGTAGCAAGAACAGACAGAAAGGGAGGAGAGAGAGGCAGCTGACTGTTTACAAAAAAGGGTGTCTTTAATTTGGTTTCTGTCATGGAACCGGTTCAAGTGGAACATTTATCTGTCTGTCACTAGACTACTCTACATGACCGGCTGATGGATAGCAGTGCAGTGCAGTATTAGGAAGGGCAGTAAATTGGCCCAGGGGACTTTACTCAGTCTCATTCGGTGTCTAAAGTTGTGTCAGTTCTGGAAGGTTGAGGAACAGCCCAGTACACAAGAGGCCATTTAAGAGGTACACTCATCCAAAGCAGCATTTGTCAGCAAAGTGGTTTACATGTGTTTAGTCTGGAGGCCAGGAAGCCTCTTGAGGGATACAGCTGATAGATTTTATTTGAAACAAAGCTTCAAATAATTTGGAAAACTGGCAAAATTAGTTTCAAGAAAGTGAAGACCTTGATGGAGAATGGGCAGAAAACCCCCAAAAAAGATTTTGTCATGAATTCCGATTATTGCGCATGGAGGAGTAAATCAGTTATTCACTTGGAGGCTTTCATACATGTCAGGACAAAAAAAGCAGTCTCCAGTGGATGCATTGTTCAAAACGCTTTTAAATTATTAACTAGATAACTAGATAAGGTTTAAAATCAGTGTTGATTCATAATGAGCCTAATCAGTGTAATACAATTTTAAAAAGAAGAAGAGACCACCAGCATCATCAGGACCCAAAAAAAATCTGCCAGCTCTATGATTCTGACTGAGACTGACTATCACGTTAAGGACAGTTCTAAGAAGTGAATTCAAGATGATTTGAAACAAATGTCCAAGTGGCAAGAGTTGACTGTCAGGTCGACAAATTGAGATAAAACGCATAAGGAAATTGCTTGCGATTTTCACTTTGAGAATTGCAAAGTTAAGCAGGAAACTCTGGAAAAAAACAACTCTAATACTCGGAAGACAAATGAACACTGCCCAGAGACAGTTAGAGTAGGATAAATGGACACCAATACAGTCTATGTTTGAGGAGCAAATGAGAGAAAGAGAAAAAGTGTGAAAGTGAAAGAGAGAGAGAGAGAGAGAGAGAGAGAGAGAGAGAGAGAGAGAGACGTCAAAAGAAAGTGTGGGTTATGCATCACACAGGACGTACATGTGCAATCAAGCTCAAAGCATTGAGCCGCAATCACAGACGGCACCAACTTAGCCTGAGAGCAACCATTCATTACAGTTATCCTGAGGCAGGCTATTGCATTTGCTATGCTCCGGCTTTGAACAGCAGGGAATCTGGAGACATTCGCCTGAGGAAAGAGGACAATATTGTCCTCTCTGCTGAGCTGTGCACCTTATAGCTCTCTTAACAGGTAGAGTGGTGAAATGAAGTGGCAGACTGCCTCTCTGTCTCTCTTGCGATTAAGCCACTAAAGCCTGCCAGTCCCTCTTCGTCTCAAAGAGATGGTGAATATCTGTAATCCATGGGATACAGGGATGAAATAGTAGGCATAGCGTTTATCACGGCAAGTAGTCCCTGCACATGGACGTGCAGAGATGCAGAATATTGTGCCAAAGAAGAAAAGTAATAAAAGGGGAGAAAATGCTGACTGACAGCCACTATATTATACCATAGTGGAAATCATGAACCTGGGCCATAGCTGAAAAACTACAGCGAGTTACTATAGTGAGCATCAGTGTGAAAACGTTCCAACATGACACAAACCCATTTACAAATCCAACTGACAATATGAATGCTAATTCAAAACAAATGTCTTATTGAACCACACTGATTTTGTATAAAGCTTCGTTTACAAAGGTGGCCCAAGGTTTGAAAACCCAACATTTTGCAATCAAATGCTGGCCAACTTCAAACCACCCTGAAACAGTGCTCAAAAAGTGTATCCTAGTGTACCGACAATAGTTGAAGTTCTGCGAACTGGTTGTCAGACAAATTGGGGGCCAGCAATAAGACAGAATTGACAGGTGACTGCGTCAACGTAGTGAAGAATAAACACAGTGGACGCCAGTCAGAAGAAATTGTAAGAGAGGGAAAAGGGAAAGAAGCCCAGGTGTCCAAATCTATCTTGGACATATAGGCTATAGATAGGATGTGAAATAGAAGGGATTTCCTGCTGTACAGGCTTTACCGGTTAGCCTCAGAGAGGTATTATAGTTCTATCTCGAATGCCCAAATAATTGTATTCACTTAAATGACAACTGTGTGGAGCTCACAAAATAGATAACAGGTTTGTAGAGCTTAATTACTTGATCAAATATTAGTCAGTAAAATGTTATCTTTATCATTTTATACAATACATTTGGAACTGTGCAAAATATATAATGTTACTTATACAGTCCTACATATTTAATGTGTGTTACCTTTATGTGGGTTTCCATAATGAAATTCATAGAAATTGTATCAGTCATCATGTGGTAAATATCTGTTTCACCTCGAGTATTTTTTTCTTCGAGATCCAATGTGTCAAACAATATGTAGAGGCATTTCAATATATGTATGAAATATACAGTATGTGGGAAACTTGACAAAAGGGGACAATGTGAAGTCAGAGTTATGAGCTTGCACAGGCGGCGTGCCAGGCTAGTGTGATTGTTTTACCTGAGTTTTACCTGACTTCTCTAGTTATATGAGCACTGTGTGACTAAGAAACTTGTCTGATGTCAGAATTTGGAGAGTTTTTGAACACTTTTGTCAGCTAGCCTCAGACCTACACCAGTAACCATGATTTAACACATACCTAAAAGGGAGCGACAAAGCCACCTGAAATGAAAGGGTTGCCTCTTACGGCCATATGCTTTTGCCATTACACAGTAACCTTACACCCTTTGATCCTGAGAGCAGATTGGATTCCCAGAGCCTTAAACTCTTGCCCCCAACCTCTAAAAACATGAGCAGAGCCCCCTGATATTTCTTTCTTCCATCTTTGATCTATATAATCATGCATCATTTGACTAAGATACAATTACTTTTTATGTTTGGTGGGTATGAAGCCACTTTGCGTTGGTTGGGAATAATGAGAATTCCTAAATTGATTGGAATTTTTACCAGGTGCATTTAATTTATATATACAGACTTTTGAACGATAACCATTGTCTGATCTGAATTTCAGAGCTGACATCAATCTAACATCTATGCTCTCCTCTGCACTTTTCTCAATTGCCTATAGAGAAGCTGTGACTGTTTACATTCCAGTCTATCCATAGACCATACCCCCCAGATTTGTACACTCGGTTGGCATTGAAAGCACTGTAATAGAAAAGCATAGACCATTGTACTCCTCATTACCGTATAATTATGTTCATTTCGAGCAGTGAGGGGGGAAAAAAATAAATAAAGACGTGCAGCAAATGGATAACATGCTTTCATCCAGAATTTAGGAGCAAACAAGAGGGAAAGAATTTTTTTCTCTTGTTCCTTTGCTTTCACATGCTGCTCCTGTTCCAATTCTGGTGAATGGGAAAATCTATCTATCTGACAGGAGTCTGGTAAATTCCATGGCTCAGAGGCCTAAAGATCCCGCTGTCTGATTCTGAAGGGTTGTTATGTATGAAAGCTCTGACTGAGCCCTGGTGCCAACATGCTGATAAGGAGGATGACATCTGAAGCACATTATTCTACCACTGTTCTATGTGCAATCTTAGGAGATTGGGGTGGCAGAGGGGATGGATGAGGTATGGAGATGTATTTGGAGGAAAGAAATTACCTCCGTTCAAGGCAAAGCCTTTACTAACCGTGAGTGCTGGTAGAACAAAGGGTCAGGAGAGCATTCGAAGCAATTCACTCTCTCACACTCACTCTTTTGGGTCTACACATTCTCCATCACCCGAATCCTTCAATAGCGTAATCCACTGCTTAATGCCTCACAGCAACTCCCACGAAACTCTCTATCTCTCTAGCTGCCAGCTCTTAGCATACACACAACACATCCTTATAATAGTACAGAAATTGAGTTCCCTCTGAGTGTCACTCATTATTCATGCTACAGGAGAAGAAAGATCTGCAGAGCATGGGGGACCCAAGGGAAGAAGAAGCAGAGCTTATGGCTTCTTATGATAAAATTTATTGGACCTTCAAACCCAGCTGTCCCAGCTGCCATCTCTAAGACTAACCCTTGTCTACTCTTCCATATCTCCTATGCTGCTTAAAATTAGTCCAATTAAGGAGGAAGTGTCACAGCTGGGGGTATTAATAGTCAAGTTTTGATCCATAATGGGCCTAATGATGGCAGCTTGAGAAGAGTTTTTGATGTCAGGACCAGTTGGGAAGGATAGATAGGTGAGAAGAAAACTATGAATGACAAAGCTCACTCTGCAAGAGAAACTATATAATAAAAAATATATAACAATACAATCACTGTGATGGAGTAGAAACCTGTTCAGGGTGTTCCTCTGCCTTTTGCCCTACGTGTGCTGGGATAGGCTACAGCAAACACCCGTGACTTTGAATTAGGGAATAAGTGGGTTAGAAAATTCATTCATTCATTCATCTAACCCGCTTATTCCTTAATTCGGGGTCACAGGGTCTATTGGAGCCTTTCCCAGCGCATATAGGGTAAAAAGCAGGGGCACACCCTGGACAGGTCGCTGGGTTAGCCGATGAATGAATGAATGAATGAATGAATGAATGAATGAATGAATGAATGAATGAATGATAAAGACATAAACATAAAGGTGCCAGACTATGTGAGCTTGGTATTTCATCGCAAAAAATATTTTTTTTAAGCACATGAGTTTCATATGCATATAAATGCCGCCAGAGACATTCTTTCAACAGCTCTCCTTATCTCCGATTCCATGCCTGTAGATTTTATGGGTGGCTGGGTTTTTCTAGTTAAGTGTCAATTATAATATCTTTCTGACACTGCGCATTAATTTCCAGCCCATTCGTTTACGGAAATCAAGTGCTTGGCAATGGTTTTATCCCTTTAGCCCATAATCCTTATTTACTTCAGCTGTTTTCACATTTGGTGATCACAAAAGCATTAACTTTCACTCGTTTAAAATTGCACCCAAATGCATACACTCACTTTGAGCTTTTTGTGTCTGCATTTCATGCTCTTGAGGTCTTCAGAAAAGAGAATGAAAAGGCGATTGTGATGAGATGGATGAGCGGATTGCAGAGCTGGTTTGATTTGATTTTCTGGGATGATACCATACCAGGAAGTGCAGAGGGTGTACTGAATCAATAGGCGTGTAGTAATTAGGCCCCATTAAAAAAAGAACTTCAGAGGGAAGGTGGTTATAAAATGTTAATGAGCCTTCAGCCCCAGTTCTCTCCAGTGGTGTGTATGAATGTACAAATGTACAGTCTAAATGTAACCCCTGGTAGAAAACATACCACTGCAAGGATACCCAAACACTGTGCTGCATAAGGTTCTGAGTTCATGTGTGAGTGTGTTTGTGTGTGTGGTTCCCTTCACAGTGACACACTGTTCCTGCGACAGGGCTTGTATGCTAATTTATTGGCAATGATAGCTTCCTGCAGACAGTCTGCCTCCTTCAGGGAGAAGGTAGGGGCACTAATGGAGGTGGGCTCAAGCCTGATCAATACCAGCATGGCAAGTCGCCCAACCCCACAGCTGCTGCCAGGAGAAAAGGGTCTGGTAATGGAGCAAGGAGGAGGTAGAGGACGGGATGGAGTAGGAGGAGGAGGTGGAGTGTCAGTGCTTGTCCTCACATCCCCACACATATGCTAGCTACTCTCTTACTGGACAGGCTTAAAAAGACAGGAGGTAGAAAATATAGGAGAGGAGTTACACTCAAAAAAGCCACCAATGGTACACTTTCTGTTTCCAACCGCACAGTTCTCTGTAATAGTCCTTTCTTTTCTGTCATTGTCTGACGAATGTCCAAGCAATGCTATTATATACTGGAAATTTGACAAGATGGAGAAATGACTCCATGACCATCCTATTCATATCTTCCTAGGATCTGACGTTTGTGGTTATGGATCCCGTTGACAGGGAGGCAGTAGGTTTTTTCTGAAAGAAGTGTAGATCTGGCCCTTAGGTTTATAATCTGCAGGGTAGGATGAATCTGGTCTCTACTGTGCTCCAAGTGCCAGTTTCTCTTACTTGATGAATGGATTCCACACACTTCCAACAACCGAATTTCTAGAAGAGCATTCTCCTCCATATATGGGCCGGTAAAACAATATAGCCTATCCTGCTGGCCCACAGCAATGAAGAAAGAATCACATGCCACCAAGCTCGGGCTCATTTCAGATGCTCACATTATTGTGCTTTTAGCATGAAGTATACCAACATTATCCCGACTGACAGCAGTATAAGCAGTGCAGACATGTATAATGGCACAGACCTATTTCTCCAGTGCTGATATCTCCTCTATCCATTATTTGATGCAAGCTTATGATTCATCTTCCTCTTGGAACTTTAGTCTTAATGTAATGGAGTCATTATGTTACATTAATGATTTATGCCTTCTATTTATCAGTTTGTCTCGAAGTGTAAATAGGCATTCGTCTAACATGGCTGGTTAGACATTTAAAAGATGATTAAAGATGAATTAAATATCAGGAACAGAATTGCACCTGAATTATCTGTCAACTGTTTTGTTATGTAGTTTCCATATGTCAGTGTTGCTTAAATTTATTGGGCTTACAAACCACTATTTTACTTATAGATCCATTTCCAGTTCTGTATTTTGCAGACGTTCTTGTCCAGAGCGACGTAGAAACAGTGCTTATAGTTATAACCTAGAACATTTCACTACTGATACAGATGCAATTACAAAACAGTGTAACAACCATACACAGTTGAAGAACAAGAGTTGGGGGTTTTTTTGTATGTTTTTTTGTTTTTTTTTTGTGTGTTTATGTGTGAAGGACAAGATATTTAGAGAACGGGTTTGTCTTCAGACGTCTCTTGAATACAGCCAGTGACTGTGTTGTTCTAACATTGATGGGAAGTTCATTCCACCATCTTGGTTCAAAAACAGAGAAGAGTCTTGAGGCAGGTCAGTTTTGAGACGTAAGGGGTGGAACAAGTCATGCAGTGCTGGTGGATGCTATAAGCGGAGTGTTTGGAGGTAGGGTGGTGCAGTGTTGTTCTTGGCTTTGTAGGCAAGTATCAGTGTTTTGAACCTGATTTACAGTGACTGTTGGCCCTGTTGTCAGGTTATTTATCCTGGCTTATCTAAAAATTACATGAAGACTCCTAAAGAAGGTTTTCCATGTATCGCATCAGCCGAACAGATTCACTATGATGAATGGTAGACAATTAAAAGTCAGCTTACTACTACTACTACTTCTTCCGTCTGCTGGTGTTGGACATAGGCTTAAGCTGGCGATTTTGCACAATTATAATAAATAAATTCCTCTGACCCTTTCTCAGAATTAGTTAGCACACATTAAGTCAGTATCTTCAGTAGCATTGGCTCACCTGGCTTCCTGGTAGGAGTAGATACTGTAATCTGATTACACTGCATTTCTTTTCCTATCTGGACACTGATTTCATTAATGGGCACTTGGGTAAAGGAGACTGGGTCGTCAAGCTCCCCCTCAGAAACATGTGAGATTTAATTTTACAGGTGGTACAACAGCGTGGGCACCAAATCTTTGGTTGTAAAGGAGGATGAGGAATGAAGAAGAAATGGCAGACCTGATTAACATCCATGCCTTAGGCTTGCGCCGAGTGTGGAGCAGGCCCAGGCTTTTTATCACCCTGTAGGGGGGCAGGTTGACCTTGATTTCCTCTCTGGAGTGGCAGGGGAGAAAAAAGTAAAGATGGACACCAGGGCAATCTAGCACACATACACCTGACCCACATTTAGCCAGTCACAGGTAAAAAATAATATAAGAGGGCTACCAGAAACCAAACCATATTTTTCCTTCTCTATGGTGCTTTTTATTTTGGAAACGTTCATGGCTGGTACCATGCTTGCAGCAATGTCTACTACTCACCTAGATGCACATTAGCAACCAGGCACAGGAGCTGGATAAATTATTCACCTCCATCCCTCCTCCTTTTGTGTGTCTACTAGATGGACTGAGAATGGGGAAAAAAAGATTGGAGGATTTACATGCCAGATCCAAACACCCACTGCTCAGCAGGAAAGCAGGCACCAACTATAAGACCAGCAGGCATAAATCACGCTCATCCATGAATGTGTTTTTCTTTTTGTTGAATAAGTAACAGGACTGTTTTTAACAAAAAACATGTATGTAAGAACAAAAAGGAATGGTCAACCTGATTTCCTTCAGTATAGCTTTTACCTTTGCTGTTTTGCATGCATGTTCCCTGTGGTTTCTGTGACATAAGAACACCATGTATTGTTTTATTCTGTGTGAAATGTCTTCCTGAGTCAGATTACCCCTGAATCGGTTTAGCCCTGACGTCACTCTACGGGGGATCCCCCAACATTTCTCCACCGATTTGATCAAGACATGTATAAGGATTCATTTGCTTGCTTAACCAAGACCAAATTGGAACCTTTACTTCATTGTTTTCTAATAACCAGCTGAACTGCCTCCATTTCAGCTTTTGAAAATTCAGAAATTACCCAATATCACAGCAACAACAAAAACATCCTCAAAACTGATAAAACCATGAACATTTGGAGAAGAACAAATTAATCATTAAGCCTGCCAGCACAGCATTATATCTAATTATGTCAAATTAGAAAAATTTTATTCTGCTCTGTCTATAGAAAATGAGAACAAAGTGGCTTTCCTCTCTTTTCTTTGTTGAATAATTACAAAGAAGATCTTGTCACTTAAAACTCTTCTTAATATTAATTTTCTTTGACAAATTTACTTAGTTTTTATAACGGTTTGTTATGATTATTGATGTTCTTTTTCAACTGAAACCTAATTCAAGCTTCAAAAACTTTAATTAAAACATTATAGAAGTTGTTTCTGCTCATATGGTGTTCTTAACTATCTATCCACTCCACACATCAGTCACAATGACAGCTAATGAACACACGGGACACAAAAAAAGAAGCATGGGGAGGCCATAGTAGAAAAGATAAAAGCAATCGGACGAACAGAACATTGCAACTGACCAAACTTCCTTGACAAAGTAGCAAACACGGGACGTAGATATATGTAGCTTGAGCTAAGGCGCATTTAGCCATTTAGCTTCAAAGCAATTCCCAAGCATGTCGAAATGAGTGACGGAGAAGCTAGTCGCACCTTATAAGCGACATCAGGAAACGACTCAATCTTTCTGAGGGATCAAATGTGGAAGAGTTTGATTAGTTGAAGGAGAGTTTTTGGTGAGAAACTATCTGAGTGGCAGCAGTGTGCGCTAAGGCTCATCTGTCAGTTTGCAGTCATGCCACTGCCAACGTCTCATTTGCAGAAATGAAATTGAGCCGTGTGACACAGTCTTGTAAAGAACTGGGGTTGGTGTAGGCTATGCAGATTCAGGTGTGTGTAGACAGTGATGGGACTAGTGAGTTAATCAATTTGACGGCTTCTTCATATTATGTGAAAGTGATTTAATTCTGTGATGGGCAAATATAATGAAAACATACCTATATACACACATACATACTATTCCATTGGGGCCGTGCTGGAGCTGGTGCACAATTAAGAGTCTGCACAGATTCTGGCCGGTGGATATATCTTGGCTTTAAGATGGCTCGAAAACGGTGCTGGTCTCACATGCTAATTATGCCAGTGGGTGGGGTTTCCACCATAGACCGCAGTGAGAAGTGTCATTAAATTGGTCAGTTTTTTTCTGGTTGACAGAAGAGATAAAATCTCTCCTTGTCATCCAGTGGAAAATATATATTGAACTAGTTAATACTAGTTTATAAAAAATGGTAATATTTTTTTAAACTAATGATGTAATATCAATGTTTTACTAATTCACCCAGTGGTCAAAGAGTAAAAAATAAAAACACAGATAAAAGGCGATAACAAGCTTTTCCATGCAAACGTTAGGGACGGAACAAGTTCTGCTTCCTGTCAGAACAAATTTGAGCCAGTTCAAATCTATTGCCTGCCCTCTATCTATCAAGCAGTGGCTGAAGTGTCTGTCTGGTACCCGCCATGGTGGAAAAGCAATATGTGCATGTCATAATGTGTAATTTAGAGGTGGTGTTATTATGGGTGAGTGCTGGCTAAAATAATGACATTAAGATTACTGGGGAAAATGTTTGTCATCGTAATACAATTTGAAACATATCTTGATCTTGATGGCCTTCCTGTGCCATCCCATTAATAGTTTAAGTAGAACATATCAGGAGGAACCGGAGAGGACATGGTTACCTAACATACTGTAGGTAAAAAGGCAGCTGAAAGAGAAGTAAAACATCTCTGTATCCATATTTCTTTTACCAATTATGAAAGGTCACAATATTCCTTTTTTTTTCTGGCGGTGGTGAAGCGGTGGTGGGGGCGTGCGTTCATTCCCTCCCATTTGGTTTAAGTCATTGGATAACGAGCGATTTTGTAATAGGTTGTTCCAGGTGTAATGGAGTATGAGAGCAAGAACAGTCCTGATGCATTTCTCATTTGAACAAGATCATTCAGCTGTGATAGTGAGATAGTGAGTAGTGGAGCCTGGCACAGGTTCTCTTTTCTCTCAAAAGCATGTGCTTTAGTCTCTACCTTACAAAGCTGGCCGAGAGCATGAGAACATTCTCTGTTCATTTCAGCATCGAACAGACAAAGTGGTCATGATGGAACCTCATCAAATCATGTTTCCAGTAAATGACTCCATCGGTCTCTTCCTCTTCCCGTTTTGATAAACTAGAATCTTCCTTCTTCATTTTCATCCTCTGAAAACCTCTGCCAGCCCTCAGGGGAACAGCTGAGCCCCAGTTCGATGCTGTTGCCCATCTATTTCTCCACACTCCCCAAAGCAGGCTCTGAAATACTATTAGCTCTCCTTCTGTTTGTCTCACTCTTCTCCAGGGATATAAGAAGGTTTTCACAAGTTCCAGTTCCCAGAACCAACGTGGAAAGAGTTTACAGCATATAAAATGGGGGAAGGCACAGTCTGGAAAAGACAGGAGGCGAGGGGGCGGATTGCAGTTTGGTAGAATTCTGCCAGTGAACAGTAGAGATAGTTGCTAGTGGCTATGGGTAGTTTACCACGTTTTCCCCTTGCATCAAGCAAATAAAGCGTCTCATTACTGTATGTGTTTTTTATGTGGGGGGGGGGGTTCACTATAGCTGCAAAAAGGTGGATATGGAGTGTGCCACACCAGCAGATGTAAACCCGAGCATAATTAGACTGCATGGAGTCTTTGAGTTCGCCTTCAATTTTTTTGGCTGCATGCTCCAAAGCTCAGCAGTGTCAAACCACATTTACATGTTGGCGTCTCAATTGATTTTGACGGCGGCGTCCCTCGGTTTCTGCAGGGAGGATGGCAGATTGAAAGCAACACCACTGAAAGCGTGCTGAGGTTTCGCAAGACACTCAGAAATCACATGCATTAAACAGAACCATGTAACTGACTACACCTTTCAAACAGATTGATCGCAGGTCTTAAAAGATCAACTCACTCCCTGCCTGCCCCAACTCATCGTAGCTATGACAGAAAAATGTTATTATAATCATGGTACCTGACCTCAACGTAATGTGCTAATTTTCCAAGCGCAATAACTATCCAACCATAGTCACATGACTTGCACCCAGCCACAGTGGGCCTGCAGCTGGTGATGTGATTCCTCCCTCACTCTGATGAATCTGAGCTAGGAGATGATACCATCATGGCGATAATGGGGCAATGATGGCTATAATGTATCGGGCTGAGTAACATGCTCCGACAATTTGAGATCAATACGATGGTAATACAAAGACACAGTCTGGCAATTTGAAATGCACTAGTGAGAATCTCATCTCCATAATTGTGGTGTCGAAGAAAGCAATGTGCACAGTAAAATATGGGACATTACTGGCCTCTGTTACTGTATATCACTTTGACCAGGCTGAGAGGTTTTCATAGCTTTGCAGCAAAGTACTGTTCTGGTGGCATATTTTTTAGGCAGCTGAGACTCCTTAAATTGTATTGTGCTATTATATACATGCTAATTTACATGTGGCCATATATTCTGGAAACAAATGACAATTAAATAGTGGCAACAAGTTGATTTGCTATGTATATAATCTGAAAATCAATTTTGCACAGTATGCAAAAATAAAAAACAGCCTATAGGAAAGAATTTATTCGACAGCTGGCCTACTAATGTAATGACATAATTAATGTGAAATAGTCTAATTAAATATTTAAATTTATTTAATACATCCTTCACTGCACCGCTAAACGCTCAGCCAAATTACTGATTAAAACATTGTGGGGGGAAATATGCATTTCTACCAAATCAGATCACACAAGTCAGGATACTGTAACCTTGTGCTAATTAATATAATACAATTTAAATATCATTTGGTTGGATGTGGCTTGAAGTCAACTGGGAAGCATAATTGCATTGGAAAGAAATCAGCCAATCTGGCAACCATGATTTCTGTTCATCATTTGTACGTGCACTGAACACCACTTCGATTTTATTTTATTATTTTCTGCAGGTAAAAAAAATCTGTTTTATTTACTGAATTATGGGATGTACATATTAGATGGAATTAAAGTACTAGTAGTGCTGCAATAATACAAAAGCAGAAAGCAAAGATAAGACAAAATGCAAGGGGAAATTATTATTCATTAGCCATTAGGCAAACATTCTACACAAAGACCTCTTTAAAATATTTCTTTTATAAAATATTATAGCACATCAGTACATAACACACATACAGTGTGCCTTTTCTGAGCTCATTCTCATTCCAGATTTAGTTTCACTCTTACTCCTGGAATAACCTCAACACTTCTGGAAAGACTTTAGACTAGATTATAGAGTGGGACGGTGGGGATTTTCTCAATTATAATTCAGTTACAATAGTATTAGTGAGATCAGATAAGGAGGTCTTGAGTTCAGTCTGTGTAATCCTAATTGTTGGTAGATAGATAGATAGATAGATAGATAGATAGATAGATAGATAGATAGATAGATAGATAGATAGATAGATAGATA
>JAOTRA010000036.1:3037850-3053190 GCA_026260255.1 Pseudolaguvia tuberculata | reverse complement strand
TAGATAGATAGATAGATAGATAGATAGATAGAGTCCTTTGGTTTTACCTTGTAAAAGTATTGTCAAAGGATGTGACATAGATTCATTGCCTAGATAAGGGGTGGGTAATTTCGTTCCTGGGGGGGCTGGTATCCTGCAGAGTTGATCTCCAACCTGAATTAAATATACCTGAACCAACTAATCAAGGTTTGGCTAGGTCTGCTGTTGTATAAATTAAATACATTACTTTTTCTATATACTTCTGTAAATATCAATTACGATGTGGGGAAGTGCCTAGCATAGTGACTAAGGTGCTGGACTAGTTGTGTGTTCGATCCCCAGCACCACCAAGATATCACTGTTGGGCTCCCTGAGTAAGGCCTCTAAGCCCAAATTGCTTAGTTGTATAAATGAGATTAAATATAAGTGTGTCTACCAAATGCCATAGACTACACACACACACACACACTTATTTATTCCTACTGTATGTTTTAGTGTGGTGATAAGAAACCACCTGGGGGAAATCCATATACTGGACGAAAATGCACAGAAACTCCGCATTGGATTGAACCGAGGCTCTGAGGCAACTGCTGTGCCGCCATGAAACTGGTGAAATATGTTTTAGAGGGCAATAAGGAAAAAGCTGGACGCCCTTCTGATATCAATTATCTCAAGCAAAAAAATCGGTGTGCTTATTCTTCGCCAATACTGTCTGTCATTATAGCTCTCTCTCTCTCTCTCTCTCTCTCTCTCTCTCTCTCTCTCTCTCCCAAACACACACGCACAAACAAACAAATGCATATATTCTCATACCGCTGCTGACAGAAAGGGCAGAATTTGCAAGTTGTGGCATTTAAAAACTAATAGCCAAGTAGAAACGTTAGATCATTAAATCCACATCTCGTACTTCACTTTGTCTGCAGTCATGAAAGGTGTGGAAATAGTTGGAGTTTCTGAAAGAGCCCAACTTAATTTGATTTTCTATCCTATAGAAATACAAAAAAAAGGGTACCAGATGTTTTAGAGAAAAACTGTGGCAATACAATGGGGATGAAAATGTAATTTGATATATAAAGAACTTGCCTAGCTAGAAAACCTACATCCGGCACAGAGACGAATCAGTACCATGCCAAACTTAATTGTACAAAGATATACAGTCGCATCACAAAGACGTTTGGTGTCACTTCTTGTTTCCTGATTTACTTCCTCGTTTCGGGCAGTTACGGTTCCTCCTTACAGACAACACGTGTTTGAATGGCTCGGTGCGGGAAGCTGCAAAGACAAAAAGAGAAAATCAATTGGAGTAATACACTGGTTCGATTCCCGAGCAGGGGGTTTTCTGGGCAGAAAAGTTTGCATGTTCTCCTTGTGCTTTCGTGGGTTTTTTCTGGACTACATGTACATTAGCTTGATTGGTGATTGGGGAAGTAATGGGAAGTGGTAGTTTGGTGGTAAAGGTGTTGGACTAACACCAGAAAGACCGGGGTCCAATTCCCAGCACCACCGAAGCCGCCACTGTGGGCATTAGAAGAGGACTAAAAGCCAAAAGTTTCATAGAAGTAACAGTAATTTTACTTAAGTCGGATATTTTATTCCTCTTTCCATCTGTGATCATATGTTGTACAATGTACAATGTTCAAACTGACGAGCATATTAACGCTTCTATAGCGAAGGAATAAAAGAACCAAACGAGAATAAACCCACAGGCTCACATCCACCACCTTCGATGAAGCAAACATATACTGCCTCATCTTGTGTTTTATTCAGTGCAGTCTTATTTGAAATCAGTGAATAAATATGGTAGACACACACCTACACAAAATGCATTAGGTAGACTATAGCAAGTGAGGACATGTAATAAGTGTCCACAAACATTACATTGGAAACAAACTAATTATATAAGGTCAATCCTAAGATCTGAGGTGAGGCAGATCTAGAAGCTGCATGACTTTTTCGGTTTCTTAGAAAAGGAAAGTTTCTCTATAAAATGGACTTAAATGGTCGGAGTCGGACAGTAATTATATCCAAAGCACAGATCATTCATTTATTCATTCAGCTTCTTGTTCGCTTATTCCCTGATTCGGGGTCATGGGGGTCTACTGGCGCCTATCCCAGTGAGAGGCAGGGGTACAACCTGGACGGGTCGCCAGTCCAGGGCAACACATAGACAAACAACCATTCACACACACATACACTACCATGGACAATTTACAATCACCAATCCACCTAATCTGCATGTTTTTGGACTGTGGGAGGAAACCGGAGTACCCGGAGGAAACCTACGCAAGCGCAAATTGCATGCAAACTCCGCACAGGATCGAACCAGGGACCTTCTTGTTGGGAGGAGACCGTGCTAACCATTACACCACCGCGCCGCCCCCTAGCACAGATCAGTGAATACATATTAATATGGTAATGTGAGCCTCTGTCTCACCTGCTTCCACTGCCCGCATGTTCTCACTTATGAAATCCTATAATGTTTTGCGTTGCACTCGATTAAAACTAGCCTAGTCATATCTGCAGTTGAACTGATCTATTTTTTTACCCCAAGCCATAGAATAGATACATTCTGAAGTGGTGGTAAATGAATCCGGTATTGCAGTTCTTGCAAAAGCACATACCACCTCATCATAACAAAATTCAGTTTATCATTTGTAATTGCTGTGCTGTTTAGAAATTTACTAAGCGCTCTCTACAGAATACTTAGCTATCGAAAATATTGTCCAGCCAGTTGAAGTCTCTCTCTCTCTCTCTCTCTCTCTCTCTCTCTCTCTCTCTCTCTCTCTCTCTCTCTCTCTCTCTCTCTAGAGATACAGCAGTTATTCTTCAGTTTCCCCGTAAGCCTGCCCAGAGCAGGAAGTCACAGGATCCATCAGGCAAACTTTAATTACTGTTGCCGTGCCGCCCAGTTCCCATTAGAATACCGGCAAAATAATTACCACTTCCATCACAGTCACCACCAGTCCTTCCATCCCAGCACATTAAAGACATACCTGCCACTTGACTAGCTTAATAAGCCACCCAATCTTCTACCTTCTCTCTAGCCAAGGGTTTGATAAGCAGGGGGATGGGGAATAGTTGTAGAGCTTGTGTAGGTATTCCTAGGATGGAAAGCTCTTGTAACAAAATTTGTCATCCTTGTCATAACAATCACGTATATGTAGTAATAGGGTTGTTGGTTTTTTTAAATATATGCACATTCTCTTTGTACAATTGTACGTAGCGGTAAACGCTTTTTAATAACCCCATGATGGATGGCAGACATTAGCATGGTTTCATGCCCTTTCTTTTTGCATGGACATAAGGCATGGGAATGGGATGGCGGAAGCACAAGATATTCTCTTTCTTAGAAATGCCCCCTCCATACCACCATAAAGAACTCATCTTCACTTTTCAGCAGTGTAGCTCTAGCGGCTCCAAACGAGCCTGATCCTTAAATGTGAGCAACAGTTGTCCACTTGTTCCCACCATGATCCAGCTTTGACTGAGGCTATTTTACTTTTATTGTTTTTCAGCCCCTTCAGCCCAGTACCTGTCAAATTTATTGGGTTGCATCGATTGAATCCTGCAGATTACGCCAAGTCCACAGCCCACTCGAGAGGGATTATGGGGCAAGGAGCATGTAGCCGGGGACGCTGTTGGCTCATTGGATCCAGCAAGGTTTGTTAATCCCTTTAAATCAGATCTGTTAATCCTATTCCAATTTTCTACCAAACACCCCACTACTGTTAGCGCACACATAAACACACACATACACATAAACACTCAATTTATGACTTTTCAGTGACAATTATTAACACAGATAAAAAAATGGCAACCACCACTACTTCTATTCTTATTAACTACATGAACTGCCTTTTGCATCGTTTAGGTTTTTTTCCAACACAAAACCTGCATTCGGGAAAGAAAATACTTTTCATCACCAACCAACACAGAAGAATACCATCCACCATTTCTTCCCAGTGGTTGTCTAAGTGCAGCATTATTCTCTTCCCTAATTACCTCGTCTTTTGGTGTCTTCCATTAGCGATACTATGAGGAACCGCTGGGGAAACTCCCAGGCAAATGTTGACAGCAAGGAATATAAGAATGCACTCGAGTCCATCAAAGCTTGGGCACTGAGAAACACAAGAGAAAAAAAAAAACACACTACACACACGAAAGCACAAAGTGGAAGTGTCAGATTCGTTTTGCTGTTTTTTATAAGCAACAGCACTGTAGCAGTTCTCCCTGGGCCACAAATGCTGCCGTTCTTACATCTCTATTAGATCTAAATCAGTTGTGGTGATTTCTGCTATTAGGTTTAATAAAAGTGCATTAGACTGCAGCTCACGTTTTAGGACATTCGTACACAACAATACACAACATACAACATAATATTAGCAATAGCAAGTTTTTGTTTGTTTCCATTTTTTATAAGCCTGGTACACAAACTGGGAAGATCAATTACACTCTTACAGCATTGACTGTATAGAATGTGACATCATTCATTCATTCATTCATTCATTCATTCATTCATTCATTCATTCATTCACTCACTTTCATCCGTTTACAGTGAACCCTCGCTATAATGTGTTTTACCTTTCGCGGCTTCACTCCTTGCAGATGATTGTTTTTTACAGTACAGAATGGGACCCTTTGATGTGTCGTTCATTACAGTTCTCAAATATAACCGAAGGTGGCATGTCTGTTTATAAAAAATTTTTTGCTCAGAAAAAACAAAGAGTGCCAACAACTACCCATAACTATGTTCTTCTCGCGGAAAAAGACACCTCCGCAGCCCTCAGCAGAAAAAGAAACGCAGTCGAAGGGACTGTGAAATATGCGTTAGTCATAATGTTTCAAAATCGTACTCATTACTGCAATAAAATTATTATTTTACAGTGTAATTTATTTTTTATACTATCATATTTATTTGTAAGAAAATATTGACATTTTTATTTCTGAAACAAAAATTTGGGCCTAAAAACAAGTTTTGATTTTTGGTTATATCGTATAATAATTGTAAAAGTAAAGTTTAGTGAAGTGAAGGAGTACTTCACGTATTTTCAGTTATCGCAGGTTATTCAAAATCACACAGGGTCTGTTGGAGCCACTTAGGGTAAAAGGCAGGGGTACACACCGGACAGATTGTCAATCCATTGCTGGGCCACACACAGACAAACAACCACACACACTCAAGTCCTATGGGCAATTTGGCATCACCAATCAACCTAATGTTTTTGGACTGTGGGATGAAAGCGGAAAAAACCCACACAAAAGCAGAACATGCCAATTCCACACAGAAAGATGTTTTGCACAGGAATCAAAACCGGGACCTTCCTGGGACCTGTGATTTGTTAGTTTCTAAACCATCTATTGTGTTTAATTGTTCCACTTTAGTAGTGATAATATATTTAATTTGATCAGTGGCTCTCACATTGTCCCAAAGCAACATTCAAATATTGTAGCTTAGTCTACATTGCTTCATAATAAGAATTTATTCTCTTTAGTGTCCATTTTATTCAATTAACATATTTAATATTACAAACGTCCAAAGTTACTTAAAACATTTCAACACTTAAAAAAAAAATAAAGTAATATCGCAATAATTAATTTTCTTGGAAATGAGTTACTTTTGTAACTATGGAACTCGAATTGAATGGAAGCACGGTTGATTAACAGTAAATATGTACCAAGTTCGATTCCTTGGTTTTCTCCGGGAACTGCAGTTTCTTCTCACAGTACAAAAATACATACATTAGTTTGATTGGTGACTCGAAAGCTGCCCATAGGAGTGTGCGTGTGAGTGGTTGTTCGCCTGCAATGAACTGGCATGTTGACCAGGGTGTACCCTTGGCTTTCTCCCAATGTGCGCAGAGCCCTGTGATCCCGATTTAGAGAAAAGGAGTGTTAGAAGATAAATGTAATTATTTATTTTTTAATAACATGACTAATACTGGTCCATAGAATGGACTATTATGCACTTTTAAGCCTGTTTTGTCTTGGGGCAGTACAGGGGCTTAGTGGTTGCCTCACAGTATGAAGGACCAGATTCAAAGGAAGAACCTTGTTCTTCTTGGGTTAATCTGGTTTCCTCCCACAGTCCAAAAAATATATGTTATGTTTGATTGGTGATTCTAAACTGTCCATAGAAGATGAATGAATGAACGGTTTGTCTTTTACCTTTAAGTTGTGGTTACCGGTAAAAAGTAGTGCATCAATGACAACCAATCTAAATATAAATATTTTAAAAATATGATATGTAAAAGTATGAACAAAGCAAACAAAAATTGTTGCTGATAGATGATTTTTTTTTTGTAATCGAACATTCCCTGAACGTACTTACCGATGATGAATGTATTTTTGTGCTTTTCTCCTCAATCTCTGCCCTTAACCTCTCTTTGGTATTATCTATTACAAAATAAATCTTTTTTGTAGGCGTAGGAGTTGTGAAAACACCCACTCCTATTCATCATGCGCCGTCCATTCCCTTATTAAGCATACTGCATGTGAATATGGAGAGTAGGCGTGTGGAGCCCATGACATGCCATGATGTGAAAGACAGCGCAGCAGTGGACCACCAGTGTGTGTGACAGCCGAAATGATGAATCCTGTTTAGCACCCCAGCATCTTTCCCCTGACCCTATGATGGCTGTTTGAATATGCTCACAGACACCTGATGGAAAGGTTGCTGTTTTCTACATGATCAATCCTTGTGTGTGCCAAAATAGATGCATATGTGTGTGTTGGGATTGACAGTAATATTTACAGCCCACGAGGTGTGGAGAGGAGGGGTAGGCACGCTCCTCATCAGCCGACCTCGACGTATTGCTCTCTGAGATGGATAGCCTTATCTTTATTCTCCACCCAAAAGGAAAGGTCACTACAGAGCAGTAAGCCTCATTTATGAGCCGATATATAAAAAGGATTTCATTGCTGACGATACGGTCCTAGTGAAACTGGTTCACAAACAAATATTTGCATACATTGTGCAAAGTGTGAGTATTGTGTAGGGTAATCCAGGTTTACACTGCACAATTTTAATAGTAGGCAGATTGTACAGTCTATTGATCCACATTTCCCACTGTAGGATCTCCACCCATGGCATGTTCCGTAACCTGCATGCTTTCGCTAAATAGTAGCTAGCAGCAAAGAAATGTTAAAATAATAGCTTCCAACTACCACTGCTAATAACAGCAGTGACGCCACATCATACAAATACTCCTTTTCCCTTCATAACTGAATACGTTTTTTTGCTTCGTACTCTGCATCTGACTTGTTAGATATTTCAAAAGAAATAAAAGGTACACAAATCGTGTTGATGAATATGAGTGTGCTGATGATGTGTCCTGTCTGCATAAACATAAACCAAGCATGTTTAGTCCTATACCTTCCACAGAATATACAAATACATATATATTCATTTAGACTGCTTAACTGAGGCAGTGGTGGGTCAAATGGTTAAGGTGCTGAGTTGATCGAGAGCCCTGGGTTCAAGCTCCACCTGCCAAGAAAGACCTTGATGACCATGGTTCAAACCCCACCACCACCTTAAGGCCAAGTCCTTAACCCTTTCTGCTCCAAGGGCACTGCATCATAGCTGACCCTGCGCCTTGACCCTCAACCTTCCAAGATTTTTCACTACATGTCATGGTGTTTACTCCAGTATGTGACAAATGAAATGGGAATTTACATTTGCATCCATTATATAAGACAGTTAATAAAATGTATCCAACCATTCACTTGCCAGATAGGAATAACGAATCTCCTCATATTACCCTGTGAACGCTGCTTGACTAATGACACGTTATAAAGCTGAAAAAGGATGATTCTAAAATCTGCTAAAAAATCGTACATTGCATCTCTGTCTTAAAATCATGTATAGCGTTCCATATATGGTACACGTTATGTAATTTGATACATTATTGAAGAAACAGAAGCTTGTTAAATATGCTAGCAAATCCTCTGAGAAACAGACAAGGTGGTTCTGTGGCTGATTACCTGAAAATGGGATCTTTTGGCCCAGCAGGCACGCTGAAAAGTAGCTCATTATTTTCCTGATAAACTTTGTACCTGTAAAACCTTACTGGAAAATGTTAACAGCAAGGAAGTATATCGGAATGTACTCGGGGACTATTTAATGTATGTGTGTTTTGAAAACAGCGGGGGGGGGAACAGTAAGGTCAAGACCAAATTCCTAGAAACTCACGTGGGTTTCAACTCTAATTTAGAATCAATTACTCATCTAAAACACCTAAACCCCAAACTCTTGGAGAAACAGCAGTTATTCTATTGTGCTAACCAAGTTTCTGATGGACAAATAGACAAGGTGGCCTGCACGTGATTACCCTGTAATGGGATCTTTTGCCCCGCTGAATGGAGCAACTCTGTGCTCATTATGTTACTGATAAACTGTGTACATGGCCACGGATCATTAGTCCAGCAGGGCTGCCTTGCTTACCGTGCCAGGGGAGGGTAACTGTCTGCATCCCTACAGAGCCCTCGTGACGAACACGGCTACAGACGATGATTTGGGATCCTGAGGAACACAGCAATAAATACTGATTATTATAGTAAATGTTTACCGTAAGGAAACTTGCTTGATGCTGATGAATGTAGCTTCATGTTGCTCTTTATCTCTGTGACTCCCAACAAGCAAACGAGTCGAACAGATGGCACACAGACATGTGAGACTTGGAATTCCTCAAGAGTTGTCTAGATAGTTACTAATTTATAATCATTCTGAATACTATTAAAATTGGTGGAAGTATAGCGTGCTGGTTGTTGTTGTTGACTCTTCAGGCTCTCTGGACTCCTCTAGGCTTTTAGGCTACAATCACATTAAGGCCTTTTCTGCTGATCTACTTTTAGCTTTATTTCTTTGACTTTTTAAGGAGGTTTTTGACCTGTTCAATGAGCCAATCAATAGTCTCGCTGTAGCAAAGTGGAAATATATGGGATAAAAAATAAACTATATGGAAATAAACAATCTTTTTGTTCATTCATTCATTCTTTTATCCATCTTTTATACCCGCTTATTTCCTAATTGGGGGTCACAGAGGGCTGCTGAACCCTAACCCAGCTCTCTGAAGGGCAAAAGGCAGAACGGGTACACCCTGGACATGTCGCAAGTTCATAACAGGGCCACACACACTCCTTATCTTTCTATGTAAAAAAATAAACAGTACCAATTTTTAGACGTATTTGGTGCAATAGGGTGGTCTAGTCTAGGATAGCACGGTCGCCTCACAACAAGAAGGTCCCGGGTTCGATTCCCGGGCCAGGGATCTCTCTGTGCGGAGTTTGCATGTTCTCCCTGTGCTTGCACAGGTTTTCTCCAGGGACTCCCACAGTTTAAAGCTATATACATTAGGTCAATTGGTGATTGTAAATTGTCCATAATAGTGAATGTGTGCGTGAATAGTTGTTTGTCTATGTGTTGCCCTGAGATGGACTGGCAACCCGTCCAGGTTGTACCCCACCCCTCGCCCTATGTGCGCTGGGATAGGCACCCTGAATTAGGGACTATGCAGTTAAGAAGATGAATGATTGAATGTAATGTAAGTGGTTGTTAGTCTGTGTGGCCCTGCGATGGATTGGAACCCTGTCCATGGTACACCCCTGCTTTTAGTCCTGTGCACTGACATAGGCTCCAGCAGACCCCGTGACCCTGAATTAGGGAATAAGCATGTTCGATGATGGATAAATGAGTGAATAAAAAGTGGAGAAGTGATAAGGTGCATGTGTGTCAAATTAAAACTTGGATGAGTGCATAGGTAAGAAGTAGGAACCTGGCGGACCTGTGACAAAAATCGGATTTATTTCAAATCCCTGGACATGAGACTTTTATATGAACGTTTGTGTTATCAAAACCACACTGAATGAATTTTAATTCTAATCTGTTGGTTGTCATATTACACTTTCAGTAGCTGAAGCTGATGTGAAAATTGTTGATAAAAAATCAGAAAAAAAATGTTCAAGGCTTCACTTCCTTGGTTTTTGTTTACTTCTGACTGGAGCGAATTTTGAAGAGAAGCCGAACAGCATGTTGTGATCAGTGTGAAAGTAAACTAGAGATTATTATGTTGGTGTTAATAAAGGGGTATGTTAGTAAGCAAACCCATAATTTACCGTATCATTAGAGAATTATAGAAATCTTTATACACGCTTAATTCTTTTCTACAGCTGAACATTAAAGGGCCTTGCTCAGGGACCCTCTAGTGGCTGCTAGTGGTGTTCCTGGGAATTGATTACATGCAATTTTATCACACCAACTGACCGGCTTACTCACAAAGAAAGTCATTTCTCATATTATTGATTCAAGTTTATTGTAGCAAAGCATGGGCTTAAGGCCCTGGACTACTGATCAGAATATTGTGGGTTCAGTTCCCTGCGCCTCTAAGCTGCAACGGCATGGATAAAATAAAAAAAGCACAGCGATATTAACAAGTTGCTCTGGATATGAGCGTCTGCCCAATGCCAAAAACATGAAGGTAATGTAATTGCCAGAGAAAGAAGAGTCCTGGGTTCTGTGAGGAGTTTGCATGTTCTTCCCATGATTGTGTGGGTTTCCTCTGGGTGCTCCGGTTTCCTCCCACAGTCCAAAAATCTGCAGATTAGGTCGATTGGTTATTCTAAATTGAATGCGTGTGTGAGCGGTTGTTTGTCTATGTGTTGCCCTGACCGGTCTTAGGGAATTAGGGAATAAGCGGGTAAGAAGTAAAAGGAAAAAAGCTTTTATTTGACTTTTTTGATTCACATTTGACTGGCTGAATAGTATGTCTGGAATCTTTTAGTATGTTAAACAATGTAAAAAGATCCTGGATAGCCTAATACCGTGGGAAGGTATTGGACCAATACCAATGCCTAGTGGTAAAGTATTGGACCAATACCAGAAAGACCAAGAGAGATCAAATGTAAGTCGCTCTGGATAAGAGCATCTGCCAAATGCCAAACTGTAACGCATCTGTAATACATCTGCCATAACTTGTTTCTCTTATAGCCTTTTGGGACAGGAAGTGTTCACAACTTTACTTGAAAACATTTTCCAACAATATCCTTCATATGTCACATGACAATTTCAAGATGGTGGAGGTTGTACAACCAAATCGTTCCTAACCATACTATATTGTATGTACTTGGGCGGTGCAGTGGCTTAGTGGTTAGCCTCACGGTCGCCTCACAGCAAGAATGTCCCGGGTTCGATGTACTTATTTTAAACAGTGTAAAAGTTTTTCTTCTCAACACATAGATTGTTTACATGCTGGGCTCAGAGCACAGGGCTAGCCATGTTATTGCACCCCAGTGGGTTAGGAAACGTTCTAGAGGACCCAACAGCAGCATCATAGTGGAGCAGAAGCATCAACCTTTGACTGCGTGAACCTTCATCAAAATGAGAGCTCAGATGTTAGACTCAGGATATGACAATTTATGGCTCGGTGACCTTAAACCCAGCAATTTCGACCTAAAAAAAAACAACAAAAGTGACATTTATGTCAATCTCGTAAAATCAGATAACGACCTTGGCAACTATTTTTTTTCCATATGTGTATTCCAGCTCTAGACATGATGCTCTTCTAAAATGTCTAATTGCAGCAAATTACCAATGCTGCAAAGTGCTCTTCATTTAAATCTGGAGCAGAGCAAGTGGAGGAGGTTCAGAGTGATGACATCAGACACACTACCTTCAAAACTCCAGCAAATAATGCGGTGCATTTTCAGAAAATGTGGTTCTTTCTATGATGATTCAAGACATATGAATGGTGCTTTATCGTATAAAGAAAACAGTATAGAAAGTTTATTTGAACAAACTAGTTTTTAGGTGGTACAGTACATGACAATTCGCCTTTCTAGCTCTCATCCCTCATCCCGTTCTTTCCCTCATCACATTCTTTCACTGAGCATGAGGACCTTAAATGTTGGAAACCTTTGAGGCCTATACACAAATGGTGTTTATATGGGTGAGAGGGGCAAAGTACTAGCAAATCAACAATGTGGATATATTAATAGTGCACCATTAAATACATTCGAAATGGCAAGAATTACTCATTCATTCATTCATTCATTCATTCATTCATTCATTCATTCATTCATCTTTTAATCCGCTTATTCCCTAATTCGGGATCACAGGGGTCTACTAGAGCCTATCCCAGCACACATAGGGTGAGAGGCAAGGGTACACCCTGGAAAGGTCGCCAGTCAATCGCAGGGCCACACACACACACACACACACACACACACACACACACATACACACACACATACACACACACACACACAAACACACATACACACACAAACACACACACACACACACACACACACACACACACACACACACACACACGTTGGCAATTTAGAAACCAACAATCACCTTAATGTGCGTGTTGTTGGACTGCTCAAGAAAATCAGAGTACCCAAAGAAAACCCACGCAAACGCAGGCAGAACCTGCAAACGCTGCACAGAAAGGCCTGAGAATCGAACCCAGGGACATCTTGCTGTAAGGTGACCGTGCTAACTATTACACCATTGTGCCGCTCTTGTCAAGACTATTGCTCTGGAAATCTATATTATTCTGAATGTTTTCCCTTGTTCAACCAATTGTCATAATAATAACTGACCAGTTAACACTGACTGCAAGAGGTTTCCTCCCACAATCCAAACAGCCCACAGTCCAACAACCATAGGAGTGTGTGGTTGCTCGGCTATATGTGGCCCTGCAATGGGCTGGCCACCAATATGTTGTAAAAATTTTCCGCCTTTTCCTGCTTGTTCACACCTATTTGTCTTTTCCAAAGCCTGCGCATGTTCTTGGAGAAGGACGTCTTTGTCTTCAGGAGCAAAAAGGTGAAACGGCATTAGGACAGAGGCTAAATGCAGCGATTACCCCCATAAATAATTCACTCCGGATTACCAAAATGCATTTCAGTTCACCGCCGACTTGAAGAATAAATAAAGGTCAGGTAATCACATATTAGAGTGCAATCGCACAGATCCAGCGTGGCGTCTGGAGAGCAGCTGCAAGAACGACCACCCCCCCCTACACACACACACACACACACACATCCTTACTGCCGCCACCACCATTTCACACACACACATCGTTCTTCACTCATTATAATCCTGTCACCTCATCATCTCTCATCAGGCACCAAACCACCGCAAACACAGTGTGTGGAAATCAGGCAGGCCACTTTATTATCTGTGTAATATTAGTGCTACAGCTCATACACAAGCGCGTGCGCACACACACACGCACTCATAAAGTGTTCCTGACGCACGTGAGCGCGCACACATACCTTTCATCAATCATCTCTCTGTTGTACGGCAATCATGTGAGATATTCCCCGATGTTCATTTGGAAGCACTGCGAACAAATTAAGTAACAAGAAAGCAGAACAGGAATCTTAATAGTGCCAAGCTTTCAAACACAGACATGATGGCAGAGGGTGTGTGTTGTTGGGGGCTGGGGGTATGGGGGGTGAATAACTAGACATATACTGAGTGATCGGCCTGAGAGACAGCTGTAATTTATTTATTTATTGGTTCCCCATTTCCTTATCTTCTTCTCACTCCTGCTTCCTCGTTTTTTCCCCCAAGCATTTGTATATCCAGGCAGGCTGCCTTTGAACCCTGGTGTCTTTGTAGTTCTGAGGCTAGCGGTGCATCATGTTACCTGCTAATGTTAATGCTAATGACAAAAGCCCTGTTTCCTTTTCCCACTGATGTACTCAAAAAAAGAACCATAAAAAAGGGCAAGATTTTTTTTTTTGAGGAAAGAGGAAAAACTAAATAAAATATCGGGTTATAACAAGTTATAGGGAGACATTGACATCTTGGGAGACAAACAGAAATATACCGTCTTCAGAAACACAACTACGACAAAGAGTAACACAGAGAATTGAATTAACAAACCTGTATTTGGTTTGTTTCTGCTTGCAGTGGCTCAGGCGATCAAATGCAAAGCAGCCCTGCTGGGCTTGGGTCTCAATGGCCTATGGCGATGCTAAGCACTCTTATAGCACAGCTTCAAATGGAGGCACATTGATGTCAAACGGAAAAGACAAAGCAGGTCAAGTAATAACTTCGGCAAAGCTGTACGAAAAAATGACTCGACCCGCTTCCAATTTTTCATTCCAGAAAGTGTGACTGAGAGTCAGGTCTAGTGGGTCTATCTACTTTTCAATCCCACCTCTCCAACACACAATCCCTGCTGCCTGCACTGCTCTCATTTTTGGTTTCTGCTGCTTCGGTTTAGCAGCTGACGATAACTGGCTCTTATTTAGCAATTAGTGCCGGCTTCCACAATGAGACTAACCGCAGGTCTCTCGCCCTAAAAATATAAACACATCAAAAGCGATTCAATTAACTTGCCCGCAAAACACAAATGGGAGATCATCACATTACGCAAATTAGAATGCTATGAAGGAGCATAACAACATGCTGGAACATGTTAATTAGAAACTTTCCAGCGTTACAGATCTGCAGGGAGATGGGACTGACCTGAAATAAACAGTTAGCAGAGCATTACACACTTATGTGAACAGTAAAATTCCACTTGGAGATAACGACACATTTTCCCATTTATGACCGAGAGCCAGATTATTAATGGCAGTTAGTGAGATGTAATGGCTTTTGGCTGAGATGGCTTGATTTTAGACTGGTTGGACCAATAAAAACCAATCCCCTGTAAGCACTCCTGAAAAAAGTTCTACACTAATATCATACAACCAAATAAAATCGAACCTCTTACACTTGTTCGTTTTCTCACATTTGACCTGTCTAGTTGTAATAAAATCAAATAAGCTGCCCGGGAACAAAAAAATAGCTTCTATCAGCTGAGTAAATGAGTGTGTAGAAATATTCATTTTAGAACCTCATGAATAATGCAGTGTCAGTGCAGATGAAATGAAAAGGAACTCTGATGAGCAAAGCTAGTGTTTTGTCTGCTTTATTTGTACCGGTATGGGATGTGTTGTATCGTGCCAAAGGGTCTTGGTGGGACGGTGCTGGTTATTGAGGGAAACAGTGTTGGGTCGATGCGAGGAGCAGTGATCGAACTGCGATTCATGTGCATCATCACTGACTTGTATAACATGTAGACATTAGGTGGCAGGTGGGTCGAGGAGGTGGTTGATGTGTAGCACAGCATCTCTGACAAACTGTTCATGTTTTAAAAACTTCAATTTCTTTTCTTTTTAGTAAATTAGACAAGAAACTAGACAAACAGGGTTGGACAGACAGATTTGTGGGTCACAATGGGACAGAATGACAGCTAGCTAGCTAGCCAAACAAATGGCTTAACAGACAGACAGACAGACAGACAGACAGACAGACAGACAGACAGACAGACAGACAGATAGATAGATAGATAGATAG
>JAOTRA010000036.1:3006998-3023871 GCA_026260255.1 Pseudolaguvia tuberculata | reverse complement strand
AGAGAGAGAGAGAGAGAGAGAGAGAGAGAGAGAGAGAGAGAGAGAGAGTGTGTGTGTGTGTGTGTGTGTGTGTGTGTCTGTCTGTATGCGCGTACGCGCGCGCGCGGCTTGGGATGAAGCCTACGCACTGTTTTAATATTTCCGGACTCGAAAGTTTTTCTTTAAGCTGTTTGAACTGCTACTGTTTTTCTTTCGCTACTGTTGGATGAAATATGAAACGCGAGATGGTTTTCTTCTTCTTTTTTTCAAGTAGAAATGTAATATTATCCAGACTTATCAGATGTTTTCGTATACCATATCGAAGGGAAGTAACTCTCCAGTCTCCCTCTCAGCTTAATGTCCGAAGCGAGTGCGCCAGGCCGTTATATAGCCCTCTAAAAATAGCTCACCTTTCACTGCCATGTATGGTTTGACTGACGGTAAGGTCTAGCCAATCGCGCTCTGCCATTCAAATCTAGTCCTGCCCCTTTGCCCGCTTTTAGCACCGCCTTTATTCGGTCTAGGCGAGACCGTCAGCCCCATTTACCTTATATGGTCACGCACGGAATTGATTGACAGCTCGTGCCACGCCCATCTCGCGACTCGCTCAGCTTCCTCTTACTCGCCAGAGACGCGGCTAAAGCGCGAGCGCCTTGGCTGCTGCTGCTGAACGGAAAGACTACCTGGATTTTACCGAGCGCGAGCGACAGTATAGCGATGCGGAATTAAAGAGACACGAGATCGGGGATTTGCAATTCGACTGACACGATATTGTGTGTGTTTTTAATTAACAACACACCTTTTTGCATTTTTTTCGCTTTGCATTATTTAGCAGGTACAAATCTGTACAAATTACACGTTTTCCGCGGGAGCGCGCTCCAGTACCGGATCTGAAGAGTTGTTGACGCTGGTGTTGTTTTTTTTCGGGAAAAGTGGGCACTATTTTGTTTATAACGGAATCTTTCTTAAGAGAATAAAAATGGACGTGTTGGCGAATTACAGTATCTTTCAGGAACTTCAGCTTGTCCATGACACGGGCTACTTCTCGGCGATGCCATCGCTGGAGGAGAACTGGCAGCAGGTGAGCGCGCGCGCCTGCGTTACTATGGCGCTGTAGTTACGGGCTACGTCTCGAATTTGTAAGGCCACATGGCGCACATTTGCGGCATGTTACCGTAACCCGCCGTTGGGTAAATGAACTGTAAACAGTTAAACGCTGAGGGCTTTATAATAACTAATGCCAGCACTGACTCAGGTGGAGCGCGTGCACCACGCGGGTTTCGAGTGTTTCCAAAACATGGCACGTGCCTCTAACGCGCACCTCTTTGGACATGCGTCTGTGCAACTTCTGCATTATAAGTTATGGGTTTTTTTAACCTCTTAATAAAGAACATTTTATTAAATAGCAGGAGGCATTGTGGGTAAATAAATAAATAAATAATATGATTGATGATCAGTTCAGGCTGGATGCTTCAACATGAGTGATAAAAAAACCCAATTCAAAATAGTTTCACAAGTTTCCTGGTTCATCATCTGGTCCCAGGGAACCGGGAACCTTCTACCAACTTTCACCAACTCTTCCAAGTTAGAAACAAGGTTCTGATAATGTTCTCAATAGTTAATTGACCTTCCTGTGATGCTGAGGGAAAGCGTTCTTGAAATACCATGCATGGACCATTCTGATTGGTTAACATCAGGTCTTGTGATGTTGAGACAGAAAAATGTACTTGGAACATCTTTATGCTGTTCTTTGTACTTTAATGTACAAAGGATTTTGCAATGTTTTAAATCCCAAAACAGAATGACTGAGAGTCTCTGTATCGGTTCACTGCAATGCTCATTTAAATGACAATAAGGCTTCATGACTAACCCTAGATTTACAGCATGGGATGTTAATGAACATGATTCGTTACTCGGCACCAGCTCATTGCCATTCCATGTGCTCAACTGCAGGGGGAAACAGTTTGTGTTTGTGAACTTAAAAGAACATCTCGGATCTCCCTTTAAACCTGCATGCACACACTGTCAGACACCAGCTGTGCTCCAGGAGATGTGATCTGAACCCTTACCATAGCGATTAGTACACAGCCTGGTCTCCTTCATCTGTTCATGCAGGCCTCCATCACCTCACATCTTGGATACATCAGACAATAGATTGAGTAATTAGCCAGTGATTTCAATGTGCAGGTGTGCATGCGTGTGTGTTAGAGGCTTAGGCACGGTGTCACAGTTTTTGCCTTTTACATTAGTTAATATGTTACATTAGCATATGTTAATGCATCATTGCAGTGTGTGTGTGTGTGTGTGTGTGTGTAATAAAAACTCTTTGTTTTTGTGCTGGGAAGTGTTAGCACAGGGGTTAAGGTGTTGGATTACCAACTTGAAGACCCATGATTCAATTCCCAGCACCACCAAGCCATCACTGTTGGGCCCCTGAGCAAGGCTCTTAACCTGTAATCGCTCGGTTGTATAATGAGATGTAGGTCGGTCTGGATAAGCGTGTCTGCCAAATGCTGCAAATGTAAGGTGTGATAGCATAAATAAGGAGATGTGATAAATTCAGATGTGTTCACATAGCAGTTAAATAAATAGTGTGCAGCTGCATGTAGCTGTAATTTCAGCTTTTTTGACAGGTTTCCTCACTCCTGGCACATGCTGTTGACTGAATGAACCGTGTGATAGGTTTTGGAAGGAAAAGGGAAGCGATATTCAGGCAATGGCACAATAAATGTCCATGTAAGGGTGAGATAGTGAAGCAAAGAAAAGACCTTGCTGGCTTGACAGGTGAATAAAAGAGGTGTCTGAATGGTAGTGCTGTAAAAATCTGATGCTTTTACTGGCAGTGATGTCTCGATAGCCTGACTTCAGCCATGGAAAATGTGTTTTAGCCCAGGAACCAGATACATGGATGCTCTCATTCCAGGTGAGTGGTGCATGAGTCAGACGTAAATGGGCACAATATGGGGGAATGAAGTTTCTGTTCTGTGTTTATGGGCAGGGCTGGGCAGCGTAGGAGGGAGGACAAACGGGGACCAAAGCACTGCACGACTATAATGAAGTTCTCACAAGGCCTGACGTGCTCTACATCCATTCCCCTAACGGGACCAGCGGCCGCTAGCATCACCCCCCACCCCTTCTTTCTTGAACAAAGACGCCATCTCTCATTGTCAAAAAGAAAGGAAAGCAAAAGCACCAGGCAGTTAAAGACAGAGCTAAGCGTCTCTGTGTAATCACAGCACGTCAGAATCTGCATAAAAGGTTACAATGAAAGTTTGTATTTCAGCAGTGACCCTTGAAGAAGGTTAATTTAAAGAGTGGCTATTTGTTCAACAAGGGGGGGCCCTGTGGTCTCTTGCTCCCTTCCCCTAGTAGCATCACCCAGAGGGGTCCTTTGAGCTCCACACTAGAGGCTGTCAGAGCAGGTAGAGAAGTCTGGGGAATCACTTGTGGAGATAAACATCGCTATTAGAAGCAGGCATGGCGGTCTGGCTAATTAGAAAGAATCACCTGAGAGACTGATTTTGGGTGTTTGGAAGGAGGTGCGGATGTTTGTTATTGTCTGTCCATCTGTCTTCCACAAACCATGAAATCATCTGATTTTTTTTCTTCTATTTTTATTTTTTATGTTTTACTGTTCTTTTATGCCTAGCAAGACTGACAATCAAATTAGCCTTTTTTTTTTCTTAAAATTTTGTGGGTTTATTTAGAAGGTTCAGGAATAGTACGAAAACTGTGAAGAAGCTATTTTTACCAGCTTTTCTTTCTCAGCGCATGATTTGTAGCCAATGGTGCTTTTTTTTCATTGAAAAGCAGGTCTTAGTGAGTAGTTATTCGACATCAGCGATCCTGTATATTCTGAAAAAAAAAAAACCAATAATATGGTGATAGACATGAAACCTGGTGGCTCCACTGGTCTGACCACCTGTTCTATTAACACCTTTCATATGTGTGCCACAAAGGGGCTTGATTTGGCTGAGAAGTTTACAGTGTGTCCAAATATGAACCTTAACAGGAAGTACATCCTCTAGTCTTACCACCGATGCAGATCTACAAGGCAGAAACGCAGAACCATGTTGTCTATATTTAGCGGGGCCATGTAACCCCAAGAACCAGGCCACAGACAGGGCAAAGCCACCACATGCCCTCATCTAGGGAGTTCTGCCTGTCTCAGAGAAGCCCATTTGACAAGATAATGAATCACCCTGCATGCATATTCTGCTCTGCAGTTTTTCACATTTCACAGCCTAGTAACTCTCAGAATGGTGGCAATGGGGTGGGGGAAAGCAAGTGTAAGAGCGCCCAATACCATTAAAAATACATTGAAATGGAGTCCGGCTGTGCGTCTGTGTTTCTGATGTTGTCATAAATCCCTCAACCCTCAATAGATAGCTAAGTCTACCCTATCCATGGTAGTATCCCTGTGTCTAGGCAGTGGCATGCTTTACATTCATTAGATGCTATTTGATGCCTATTGATGATTTTTAAGCTCGATTTATTTATTTTTTAACCTTACATAAAGAATGTTTTGGTTAAAACCAAATTATCATAATGTCAATCAGGGCACTGAGAAGTCCAGTCATAAACACAACAGTGTTGGCTGTTAAATCTACAGGGCTGGCAAGATATATGATTATTTCTTAGTCTAAGCGAAAATCTACAAAGACTATTGATATCTGGACAGATTTAGCATTCAGGCTACTGTGCATTTTTCTTTGAACTCTAGTGGAATTATGATGTTCTTCAGGTTTTGGACAAAATCAACTGTCTAGGATTATTAATGACTTACTTGTCCAGTATTCTTACCAGCCTCAAATATTATGAGGCCACCACACTGTCATACCTCTGACCAGTTTTGCTAGTTCTGCATATGTTGACATTCAGGCATGCGGGAAATGTGAAGCTGAGATCAAGTTTCAACATTCAACTTGATAAATCAGCTGTCACCAAACCATTTCATTGAGTGAAACTAAGGTAGGTGAACAGTCCTGACAGGCTTCTCAGTCCACTAGCTCTGACTTCGTACACCGTACAGATCACGGACTACGGGCTCCATAGCCCACAGTGCCATTTTTCTCGTATCAGTCCTTTGAACAGATTAGCATGAATCAGCATTAGCCAGACAGCGTTGAGTCACTTGGCATGATGTCATAAAGCCAAGTCATTGTACCAAGCATTTCCTGGGTTCACATTTTGTTTGCACAAATATCAGCGCAACTCTGGTTGATGTTGTTGTTCCACTCTACACCATTGTTCTCTTCTGTGATTTGAGACCTCGACTGCTCATTAATCTACATTAGAATATACAGTATGAATCCAGCTGACTCAATACACCCGTCCCCCCTAAAGACTCAAATACACTCCATCAGTCCAACCACAGACAGCTGACAGTAATTAGACCCCGGCATGAGGCAGCAGGCTCTTTCATGAACAAGGCTCAACCAGGTCTTCTTTGAAGTGGGGCAACTTAGCCTGCACGCTTGTGTTCCTTTTAAACAAGCATGTTGCTTGCATACTCGACTTTTTGCACAAGCCTGCAATTTTAGGACAAAATGAAATGTCTCCAACACACAAAAGAAGTTCAGCAAACAGCCTGCCACACTGAAAGCGTCAACTGCCTTAGATTTAATTAACCATGAAGATCCATTAGGTTAAAGGGAAGCAGCATGAATTGTACTCTATCGAAGTTCTTGCAGTTTGCACTGCCATCTGGACAGTGTGAAATTACCTGTACAATCTGCAGTTAAGAGAGCATTGAAATTTCACCCAGAGTGGTTGACTGAAAGCTGCTTGCAAAACATGAGTTGCTATAAGATTTGGCAGGTGTTACTATAGTTGATTCTCTCTCCACTAGATCAAAGTAGGTGTCAAATTGGTAGTCTGCAGATTGTAATCCAATAAGGTTTTCTGTATAAGAAACAGAGACTATAATAATTTTGCAGAATGGTCAAAAAACATTTAGGAGGGATTTTGTCCAATAGACTTAATTATGAATCATTACATTAAGCAAATAAAAAATGTTATACTTCAAATGTTTAAAATATTCATTCATTCATCTTCTTACCCACTTATTCCCTAATTCGGAGTCATGGGGGGTCTGCTGGTGCCTAGCCCTGCGAGAGGCAGAGGTACACCCTGGACGGGTGTTTGTGTGTATATATATATATATAATGTGTGTGTGTGTGTGAGTATATATGTATAATATGTATGTGTGTATATATAATGTGTGTGTGTATGTATAATTATGAAGTAGAAAGACAATCTATATATGCAATATAAATTTAAAAAGGCATATTTATAAAGTAGGTGAGTTGAAGATGTTGAGATTTTCATTTGGAATGAAAAGGATGGACAGAATTAGAAATGAGTTTATTATTAGAAGGACGGCACATGTAGGATGTTTTGGAGACACGGTGAGGGAGGCTAGGTTGAGATGGTTTGGACATGCAGTATATTGATGGACAATGCTGAGGATGAACGTGGCGGGCAGGAGGAAAAAGGAAGACCAAAGAGGAGGTTTATGGATGTGGTGAAGGAAGATATGCAGGTTATTGGGGTGAAAGAGGCAGATGTAGGGGACAGGGTAGTGTGAAGAAGTGATCCACTGTGGCGACCCCTAACGGGGGCAGCTGAAAGGAGAAGGAGAAGATTTATAAAGTAGGTGCATCTTTACTCCTTTGATTGTCCACTTTGATAACTCATATTTTTGAAGAATATATGAGAGGTCGTTACCATTTACAGGGATGGCAAGATCCATAAGCTATGCAATTCAAGTTTAGCTTTTAAAAAGCTTGCATATTCTCTATGGAATGATTTTACCCCACTGCCTGAGCTCTTAACAGTAGAGAAACTTCTCAGATGCCCTCTGATGAACAAAAGAGTGTCCTTCAGCAAGTGCTAATGACCAGTACCTTCATCCCCCTGACTCGGACTTCTTTCTGCTGTAGAGGATTATTGACCACCTAATTATCCCCTTGCCTATCGGGCACTGATAGATGTGGCCTTGAAGAGATTTGAAGAGATCAAGAAATATTCTGCCTTTGCATGTGTAATAGTGGTGCTTGGTTGAGATGTGAAGTAGGGGCCTCTTCCCAGGCTTCTCTTCAAGTGCCTGTTAACCCACACAGACAATGATAAGTAAAAAGATGGAGAAGAGAATGTCCCAGCCATTGTCCTCTAAATACATATGGGGTGTACCATGCACAAAAACAAATGACAGCATGATACTAACTGACAGCATGATGACATTATCTAAATGTAGGGTGACAAAATGCAGAATTTCCAGTTTGCTCCTCCATGTATTTTTGCCTGGAACAGCCTGGAAGCAAGGTGGTGATAAATTATAGATAATGATATTTTTGGTATTCCCAACCAGCTATAAGTAGCATGGCAAAATGTCAAAACATTTGCTAAAAAGAGAGAGCGAAGAATGAGAGGGAGAGGAGTCATGTGAAGAAGCGAAGGGCTTCTCTCAGCATGGCGGAGAAAGCTTATCTTTATTCAACCGCTGCTCTTCTTGGGAGGGATAGAAGAGCCTCCTATGTTGTTCTCCGTTTCATTTACTGGTCAACTGCTGGAAATTTCCTCCTCGCTTCTTTTCACTGCTTTTCCAGACACAAATGTGCTGGGAAAAAGCTTAGGACTGCTTTCACATTCACTCCTGCTCAGTTTCCGCAGCTGCATACGAGTGAATTCACGTAAATTCACATGTGACTTGCCAAATAACACCAAGAACTGTTATAAGAACTGTTTATTTGGTACTGATGATTCCCTAAGCCTCCTAAGCACAAAAAACAGTATAACCTTGAAAAGAGAAGGCCTGAAAGCATTTTTAATCATATGTGTATGTTAGTATTGTACACACACCAGAGCAGAACATGTGTTTGCGAGGAGTGAGAAGGCGTCAGACACATCACCGACTATATTGTCAAACAAAACATTCAGGAACAACAGGTGCTTTCCATTAAAGAGAATTACCCACAGGACTCCTTCTGAATCATTGAAATAGACCCTGAAAGTGAAACAAAACCAAACCACATAAAACCAAGGCCCCCATATGACATGCATTGCCTTAAATTAAGCAAAGGGTATTTTTGGATTTCTAAGCAATTTTTGGTTTTCGGAGAAAATCATAATGCTGCTTTTATAGATATATTTATAGAGCGTAAGTCTAATGGTTTGGTTGTACTGGTGTTCGAGTGTGTTATATTTGCTTATGTTCTGTGTCTTTGTGTTCAGTGACAACATGACCTGGCTGTTGTTCAGAGTCCCATTGTGTTGCGCCTGGCCTACTCAATTCCACTGACTCTCTCTCCCTTCCACTTCCAAACGGCTGCTGCAGGCGAGGTTGGCATGCGTTGCCCCATGCAGAGCTTCCTGCCTAACTATAACATGTCTGCCCACTAAAGAGATGGAGAGAAAATAAAAAGGGCAGATGCCCCCTTGGCACCCAATCCTGCCTCTCACTAGTGGTGACGTACATACAGTAACCTGTGTTCTTTTGAGCAGAAAATGCTGATAGAGTATAAACAATGTACATTATGTATAAGCATAATTTCGACATGGGACTTCCCCGTTCGAATATGCAAAGCAGACCTGAAGATGCTACTCCCTTTTTGGTTTTACTGGTTGGTCTGTGGCAGTAAAAGCTACATACCATATCAATCCTCTCTGTACTCAGGAAACCAAATCTATATGTTGGTTTCTTCACTGTAAATGCTTTTATTTCTGCTATGGAACAGCTTTAGGCATTGATCACATTATCTGTTTGTATTTTGAGGATCACGCCAGGTGGCATAATGCATGCCTAATATAGTCCTGGCTATGCATTCACCACTGCTGCTCTTCCCTCGAAGTGTCTGCATGCATGTGAGACCCACCTGTTCCTCTCTGCTGGCATGATCCAATTTTTCAGTGAAAAAGATAAACGATGGTTCCAGTATCCTCCACCATGACCTCACATTCAAACTACAGCGCAGCTGCAATCCATAAATTAGATATTGTTTAAATATATGGAGTCGAATGTTTGGGTTCCAGAAAAGCTGTGCTAGTAACCCCAAAATCCTTTTAAATCTCCTGTGATGTCAACGGAATTGATTCTCCTGAAGATTCTGAACAAGAAAAGGTCTATTTTTGGGGCGAGTGTGGCTCAGATGCTTTACTCAGCCATTAGGGCTTGTGTATGGCACTGTTAAGTGGGTCACATGCAGAGTGTTGTTGACCTTGGGAATTCGTCCTTCTCGCTAAGATGCTCATCCTCTTGTTTTGTTTTGTACAGCCACACAGAGACCTGTTTTTCAAGAATATAAAAAAGCACCCCATTTAAATTGTTGCCACATTTACATGCAAGAAAGGTGATAGAAGCTGATTTGAGATTCATTTGCAAGAGCGTTTGCAGTGTGTTAGTGCGATTCTTTTGGCACACTCTGGCTGAGAGATGTATGATGATGTTCACACCATCTGGTAGAGTCGCTTTAGAAACAGCACGAAACGATACTTGTGATCTGCAAGGTAGGAACCGGTGCATTGGTGGTGTGGCATGGTGTATAAAGTCTGTCTCTTTCAAAAGGGAGCCTGCACCAGTGCATAGCTATGTGGGTCGCCAGCTATTTTAATCTGCAATGTTGCCGGGAATACCTGAGGGATTGTCCAAGTTCTGTCGGAATGGGGGCTGATGGTGTGTGAGTGCTAAAATGTGTGCATGTCTATGTGTGTAGAAATTGCTTGTGTAGTCGAGAAAGTGTGAGAGACTGAATGTTGATGGGCCAATATTAAGCACTTACACCCCCCCATCACTGTCATGTAGTCAATTGTGTGTGCTTTTAGGCATAGATTCCTGTTCTTAGCCAGCTTCTATAGTTTTAACAGAGTTGGTCTCTTCTGCTTTGCACACAACAATCTGAATGCTCTTTCTATGGTTTTTCCACAGATAGGTCATCAGCTTAATTCTTCATGGGCAGTGGGAGTGACTCATCTTATTCAGAATTCCAAATGAGCTCTCCGAATATCTTTAAGTGCTAAGTGCTGCCCCACACTTTCACCGTCCCACCCACACTGTAGAATTCTGTAATAACAATGAAGTAATCTCTTTGACTTGTTCCACTTTTACTAGTCTTCCCAGCAACCATGCTGTCATTATAGATTTTTTGACCTTGTGGTAGACCAAACAATGGCAAGCAGGAGGGAATAAGACATTTAACGAGTGCATCATGTACGCAAATGTGGGCCCCCCGTGGTGCAGGCAGGTGTGACGGCAGCGGGGGCACCTGCTGAACCCGTCTGCCCTGACGTGGAGCTCAGTGGCTTCAAAAAAGCTCAGCTCAGTCTGGTGTTATTTATACACTAAACAGGTTGGGGCACCTCGGGTAAGCACGTCGACGCCAGAGGGGCAAAAGCTGAAACTCCACATGGTCAAACACAGACACTGCTGACTCCCCTGGCCTACCTTCACAGTTCACTCTTGGCAAAGGGCTCCCTTTTTGTGGCTTCCATTGTAGTCAGGAATTAATGGACTGCAAAGGCATTCATCAAGTCCCAGTTAGGTTTCCTTTTTATGTCCCTGTAGCAGTTGTCAGACGCTGGTAATTGGGTTCAAAGTGCCATCACTGTAAAAAGCTGTGTAGGTGTGAGTCAGAAGAGGGCGGGGCCTGAACCATCTCAGGTGACCTCACTCTCGGCCTAACTACTCTGAGAAGGGGGGTTGCCGGGTAGTTGTGGGTGGAGAGATGATGTCATCTTTAGAGCCTGCAGGAGGGATTTGTATAGACATCTTTGTGTACGTGTTTGCATGTGTAATAGACGCTGCCGGAAAGTGTAAAAAGACAAGCATATAACCCATTTTCTTTTGTGGATGTTAAATATAAACCAAAAAATAAATGGATAAATAATACTGGTGTATGTGTGTGTGTGTGTGTGGGGGGGGGGGGGGGGGGGGGGGGTGCGGTTAAAGCAGATTGAGAAACCAATAACAGAGAAACACAATGGGCTGATTCACACTTAAGACAGTGCTCAAAAAGGTGGCATCACAGCTGTGCATGTCTGGAATTCCTGCTTGTCAGATTTAGTGTGTCGTGGTATATTTGCACTCCTTTCACACACCCCACCTACCATAGACAAACACCCTGTCTCAGTGCTGACTAGCCGAGTGTCAGGCATTTTGTCTGGTGTTTAAGAGCAGAGATATCAGAAAAGGAAAGGACACCGTGCACAGATTAAGATATCACAACAAAGCAATGGCTCTTGTTTCTCTATTGCAAGCACGCAACAGAGTAGGATCAGACCAGAACAGAAATTTATAGAGCGACTTTCTCTTTTCGATATGGATTAGATTCATGTTTGAACACTTCTACAAACTTAATGTAGCAGACTATGTATAATTAAAATAAGAGCCTTGTTGCTCCTGATAATATTTCAGCAGAATATTTTTCAATCATTACCCTTTCTTCATCCTAACAACTGCATGAAAATAAGAGCACAGGATAGAGCAAAGGAGTTTGGTGTCCCATAAAACATGAACTGAGCTCACTTGGTGTAATTACCATTCTGTGAGATAATTATAAAGAGGACAGGGCCAGGGATGAAAAAGTCATTTCTGTGCTCCTTAGTGAGCGACGGCAATTTTACTGAGTTGCTTAACCTGGGAAAACTTGGGCCAGGATCTCATGCAGTTATCACCCAAATCGGAACGCACCAGATATCTGGTATGTCTTAGAGATGACCTACAAGCAGGACTGTTTAAATTTAAGCTTTGACGAATCAACATTCCTCATTTTGTCATCCTGTCTTTTGTGCATAAAAAATCCTAACAGCACAAAAGCTTTTCAGGTTCAGGCTATGAGATTGTTAGTGGTGGGATGGAATATGCATTTGGCAAAGGGAGAAGGAAATCTGGATTCTTAAATTGAAATGTTTTGCCTTAATTGTTCTAAGCCCTTTTTGTTATCTTAAGCAATATGTTTGGTAAGGGGTAGTGATGCCACTCTGGAATGCACCAGACAAGGTCTTTTATGTGTTTGTGCTTATCTGGAGGATAGTGATCAGGGTAAGAGGCAAACAAAGTATGTCATAACATATTTTTAGCTCTAAGTCATCTGTGGCATCTGTCAGGCCTCTGAAGCCAGACTGGCTACGGCATCATCAGACAACAAACCTGCAAACTGTCTGTACTACTCAGTCTTTTTCAATTGGATAAAATAAAAAACAAACTCTGATGCATGGAATGTGTTTCCTCTTCGTTAGAGCCTTCTTATCAGTGTTTACACTGTGATGTGCTACATCCTGTCATTGGGTACAGAGAACTATCCAGGGTTTATTTAACGGCGACTCCGATGGCATTCTTGTGCGAGTATAAAAAATGAAACGTGGAATACATGGTTGTGCTTTAAAAGCATCTATAAAGAATGTTTATTTGATGCAGATGTTGTGTCCCCATCATTGTTCACCCCTCCTGATGTTTTATTGTCAGACGTTTTGCCCCCAAGGTTGCATGACGCACATGCTATTGTGTTGGCCTTCAGCAAGAAAGCATTCCTGTCTGGATAAGTAACACAACCAAGAATCTAAATTTGCACCACAGTGACATAACTTTGAATCAGGTAGCACTGCCCACTGGTCCTTACACTCAGGTAATTTTAACCTCTCTCCATGTGACTTCCCATTCCTAGTAAAAAGGATGAAAGTGCAGAAGTGTGTGTTGGATAGCATCCCAGAAAACGTAAAAAGTGAAAGAGCTCAGAGCTGCCGTTTTAGTGTAATGGCTATAGCATATTTCTTTCGATAATGGGTACATATACAAAACCCCAGAAAATTCACTTAATGCTTGGCACTGCATTCTTTAAAGAACTTAGCCTGATAGTCATATGACTTTTCTGTGCTCGTGTGTAAGTAACATGAGCTATACACAATACTCAAAGGAGAAAGGGTTCATCTGAGACAAAAAAGCCCCAGAGTCAGCCCCCGCCTCCAGCTCTCTCTTTCTCTTTGTTGCCCATCTCCTTTTGTCTCGCCACACTCTCTCCACTTGTTCTCTTTTGTCTTTTGGTCTTGTATCCCCCTACACACCCGCCCAGACACTGATCTTTGGAGTGACTAATGAAGATTAGCCTACACAATGGAAACACCCCCACAAACGCTTGCACACTTACACACACAAACACACTTATTCAGAACCTACCAGTATCCCTCACATAGTCTACTGAATCTTATAACAAGTTGTTAACCCCACTTAAAATGGTCCCCTTTCAATCGGCTTGTGATGGGAATAATCCTGCTTGAGCGATGTAATGTAAATTGCTGTATCCTGATTAGCGTACTCCAATGCCACCAGCCAGAGGTCATTAGCCGACCCATCTGCAGATAAACAGCAGCTTGTCCTCCAAATCCAGTTAGAGAAGAAGACGGGGATAAAGCTTTCTCTGCCTGTTTACACTCCATGCCATTTTACTGGCTTTCTTATTATAATTGTCCTACATTTGGCATCTTGGCACAAATCTTCACATTCTCATACTTTCTCAGTGTGTCATGAACTGCTTTGTTGTTGCTTTATAGAGCTAAGGTTTATAGACCAGCCATGGTGTGGAAAACAGATTTTGACTTTTAAATAATTTGCTCTGAATAAAAACAGATTCTTTTCAAAATCTTTAGTTATAGGGCCTTGCTAGTCCTGCTAGTTGTGCAGTTTTTTTTTTTTTGACACAATAGACAGAAGACAATTCCTCTTTTGTCCCTCACTTTCCTCTACCCCTCCCGTGAGTAAAATGTGTGTGACTGGATGGTAATGGGACCTGTGTTGGTTAGGGACCTGTTCAAAGGGAAATTTGTTGCTTAGACAAACACTCACTGATAAACAAATGAGTGCAGGGTTTCTTCTATCACAGCCTTTTCATATACTATCACACATTTACCATTTTGCAAGCTATATCAATGTTTGTAGCATTCAGTAAAATGGCCTTTGGTGGCCACACAAGCGTATGTATTCATTAGCTGCAGCTGTGCAATGTCAACCTTATAAGTCTCCTTGTGTATTTAAGTACAGATGGAGAAGTTGGCAAAAGTGGATCTCCAGTGGCACTGGCATTGCCCATTTATTCTTTAGGAAGCCCGTCACTCTTTACTTTAATTAAAAGGTAATAAGTTATAATAATTAGCACTGGCAACTCTGTCTAGACAGGGATTATGCCAGCAGACCATTAGGGCTTAACGGCTATATGGAACTATGGAAGATGAATTTTCAGATCTTACTTCGACTAGTGACCTTTTCCCCCATAACCTGTAAGCATTGAGCACATTAACCCTTTTGACCAGCGGAATATAGCCCTATATCAAACTATTAACTATTTTGGTGCCAAGTCTGTATTGGTCCTGTGAAAACTGGCTTATCAGAGTGCTATTATGTTGAGACACACATCTGTATGTGTATAAGTAAGCACCAAATATAATTTGTACTAACTATCAAGCGATCAGACGCTTTAATCGAGCAAGTCATCTCTCGGTTCTGATATTGCAAGCTAGTATGAAGATACTTACTGTTGGTAATCCCTTTCTCCAAGGATTTTAATTTACAAAAGTGATTACTATCTAAAAGTATGCCATGCTGAGCAGTTTGACAAATGTTGAAAAATGAGTCATGCAAATTTGAGTGAAAGAGGCTACAGAGAAATAAAGTGTAATGAAGTTCTTCCACAACGATTTCTCCGGTCAGTGCATCCACATTTTAGCGTCAATTAGATCAGGTGAGGTTTTTTTTCTCCTTAGGTGGCAATCTTCAGAATGCCTCGGGAAATCTCATGTCATAATAAACCTGTCTCGGTTATGTCATAAACCTGAACAAGGGCCCTAATGCACTGTCAAGGACTGCCAGCATATATCAGCTAATGCACACCTCTGTCTAATGAAGAATTTTCTGTCTCTTCTCCTGATTCCTGGCCAGAATTCTCTGAGAAAAATACTTTTCAAGTCATGTTTTTTTAGTAGTAGTGCAACGATTCTCCTCTCATCACATCACGGTTTTTGAGTCACAGATCAAATAATTTATTTTTTATTACAAGAAAACATACATCAATTAACATTGACGTTTACAAAAAGTACCCTTTAGCAACTATGGTAAATCTAAAGTAAATTAATTAGCAACTTGCATTCAGATAATGCATTCAATCAACTTCTAATCTGCCTTATTTCCTAATTCAGGGTCACAGGGGTCTCTTGGAGCCTATCCCATTGCACATTTAACAAAAGGCAGGAGTACACCCTGGGATATGTTGCCAGTCTATTGTAGGACCACACACAAACTCGCTCTTATAGGCAATTTATGATCACCAATCAACTTAATGTACATTTGGAAATAAAACTGGAGTACCCAGAGAAAACCTATGCATGCATGTGCAAATTCAGCACAAAAAGACCTTTTGCCCAGAAATCGAACCTAGGACCTTCATGCTGTGATGCAATAGTGCTTAAATTTGTGAAAGATGAGCAGTCACTCTGTCATCTGCTGTGGATAACAGCCTTTCGCTACAAACCAATATTTCTGTCACTTTTATTTTACTTGCTTTCTGGCATCAACTGTGGTCACATCCCACTTAGCGATAAACTTCCAGATAGACGTGCTTATTGCTTTAGTCTATGAAGGCAAAATGCTCCTACACATGCAATTTGAATTAAGCGGAAAGCTTTTACATCATCTCTTCTGCTAGCCATCATAAACAGTTTATTGTCATGTAAACATTAATTTTAATCAGGTTTGCTCTGTTCAGCTAAAACTATTTGAATAATATTTAAAAGTAAAATAAAAATATAAGGTTAAAAATTGAATAAGTTAAGTTAGCAATTAATCCGCAGGCCAAGCCGAACCGCGGATTGTGACCCATTGCATCACCAGTTTTTATTACTGTGAGTTTTGGAAGGGATTATAATATCTTTAATTCCTAAAGAATTTTAGTTGTTTATGTAAACAATGTACAATAATAACAGTAGATTAAGTAAATAACAAGTCTAATCCCAGTGGATTGTGTAGGAATCAGGAATAGAATAGTCTGAATCCCAAAATAAAAAAGAAAGTAAATGTCTCATTCAACATTTTTTGTGAATAAGCACTTAACACTTAATCGACCTAAACAAAATTATACTTTCTTTTATAATTATTTACAAACAAAATCCCAACAATGTGGCTGCCATGGAAACAGCTTCAGGGTCTGCTGTGCTCGTCTGAGGCTGAGCCTCTGTCTGGATTTGCTCTTATGTCCCAGAGGAGCTGCCTGGTGCTCGACAGCCACAGACCCAAAAGAGGAAGTAAGATCTGGAGTTCAGCCACATCACTGCCTAAGATGGCCAGTTCCACAGCGCAGCTTTCAGCGCAGGAAGCGCTATAGAGGGTACACAAAGGATAAAGTTGTGATTAAACAATACATTTTTCATGAAGCATCTAATTTCACATAGCACAATGAGTATGCAATTAGCTTTTTGAAAGCGGGTAAATATTGATACAAATTAATGAGTATGTTGAATTTTTTGCATAATCTAACACCCAAAGCCAGTCTTAGCCTTTCACAGAGAGTGCGTAGGAATATCGCATTCACTCCGTTCTACTGGGGTGCTTTCTTTCTTAAGTAAGTATTTCATTTTATTTTCATTGCTACCTTGAGGATGTGCTGCTCCATTTCCTGCAGAAATTCCATTCCTTTCATGAACATCTGGCAGCAGCACTGTAATCAGGCAGAAAATTCTAGCGGGTTATGCAGAGGAACATCAGGAAAATGACAGTAATCATTATCCTAATTGGCATTACATTATCGAAGGTAATGTACGACAGAGATTGTCATGTAGACTGATAGCACACACACACACATACACACACAAGATCATGGCATTCAATGGATGGATGGATGGATGGATGGATGGATGG
>JAOTRA010000036.1:2969822-2981745 GCA_026260255.1 Pseudolaguvia tuberculata | reverse complement strand
TGTGTGTGTGTGTGTGTGTGTGTGTGTGTGTGTGTGTGTGTGTGTGTGTGTGTGTGTGTGTGTGTGGTTGTTCGTATTGTTCAAGCTGTCATCATGGGTCCCAGAGCAAGACCCTTAACCTCCAATTGCTCAGATGTACTGTTATGTCACCGTGGATAAGAGCGTCTGCTAATTTCTGTAAATGTAAATGGTTGTTGATCTGTATGTGGCCCAGTGTTGGACTGAAAGTTTGTCTAGGTTGTACCCCTGTTTTTCACCTAATGATATCTGGGATAGACTCCAGAAATGTTTGGACTTTTTTCCCAGACTGTATGTCCTTCCGCTCATGCCCAGTCTTGATTTAATTAGTGGGGAAATGTCAATTTCCCAGGAAATGAATGGCTTGTCACAGGAAAGTTTTTTGTTTTCATTCCAGGTTGATAAATTCCTATACTACAGCTCTCACCAGTTTTTATTACGAGCATTCGACTCTTCAGAAGAGGGGAGGGGCAGGAAATCGTTGGCTCGTAGCAAAACCCTGAAATAGCAAAATTCCCCTTCTCACGTCCCGTCTTATACATGCTCTTACATGATATTATAATATCATCAAGCATTTGCTGAAAAGTGGTTCCATCTGATTTTGCCAAACCTTTAGGTGGGCAGTTTAGCTGGAAAAGATTCATGAGAAAACATTTACAAATTGTGGAAATATTAAATGTGGATAAAGGTAGTAAATGCCAACTGTATATAAGCTTCTGTTATATGAATTAGCTTTAGATTACATTCATTCATTCATTCCTTCATTCATTCACCTTCTTACCCCATTTTTTCCCCTAATTCAGGGTTACAGGAGTCTGCTGGTGCCTATCCCAGCGCACACAGGGGTACAACCTGGACAGTTCGCCAGTCCATTGCAGGGCTACACAGACAAACAACCACGCACACACACACATTCATTCCTATGGGCAATTTTGACTCACCAATCAACCTACCAATTTCTTTATTAACATTATTTACATTTTGCAGGTTTAGCAAACATGGGATGAAAATCCATGACCCTGACCTTTGCTATTTTTGAAAAACGGAAAGCTACAACTATTACGTCCATGTAGATGTAATGCCACTTCTCTAATTCTGCCACAGCTCTAAACAAAAACAGAGAAGAAAACTTGGGGTAAGCTTACACAAGTATTTGACAAGATGTGAGACGATGACAATCATACATTTTCCATCAAATTTGGATCTTTTTAATAAACTAAGACACTGTTTTAAAAAATAGTCCCCGAAATTGTAGTAACAGTCTAAACGTGCCTCCATGTGGATATAATCTAATTGTACAATTGATGACTGAACAGCTTGACTTTGCTGTTTAACATCTACCGTATTTTATATTAGTGTTCATTACGTTCACCTCCACCAGCCACAGTTTAATGTACAACAAACTGCAAGCTTAATCTGCTACTTAATTAGCTTAGCAACTTAATATCCATCTTGCCCTATTTATCCTGGCAACCCCAGGTAGGCTTTGCAGATCCAAACTGACTTGCCAACTGGACCTGAGATTAGGAGAAATGTTTTGCTAATTTTAATTGTTATGAGGAATAATAGGGAAAAGCATTGGAAGCAATGAATGAAGCAAATAAACCCCCTCATTCCCCCACTTCCTCCTTCATTTTGGCATCCAATTTCATGATCGACTTCACTACGATTCTAGTATGGAGTAAGAGCTTTTAACCATGGTGATATCTCCATAAAGCAGGCACATGGCTGTTCGATCCAAAGATGGAGGTTTTTCCAAAGGTCAAGACTCAGCGAGGTTAAGAGGTTAGGAAGGGGTCACTTGCTCTGAGCACTTTGGGGTCAATCTTCTTAGCACTTCTGGACCAGCTTATCGCCGATAAGTGAGGCAATTACACGGGGTAGTGAAGAGCAATACACAAGACATAGAAAAATCTAAATCTCACAGTCAAGAGAGCTCAAGTGCTGCTCTGGACTTTTTCATTTTAGCATTTATGTTCTCTAAGACATACCTGATACACACACACACACACACACACACAAAACAAAGTTACCTACCCACCAACCGTGTACTACACATCCTTTGTGTTTGTTTTTGGAAACAAAAACATATTCCGGCTAAATGTGTGTCAGAAAAAAAAGCAAGAAGTAATTTCCCCTCTTGTCTGTTTAATTACACGAGCTTATCATTTTCTGTCTGATTTGCTGTCTACTAAAGAAACTGGTTGTTGTGGCTACATAGCCTACACAATCAAGCCAGCCCACCAACCTTCATCAAGTCTTTAACTACCTCTAATTGAGTTTTGATTGTTACTGAACATTTGGACTAAATCTGCTAAAACTGTTCCAATCCCAGGGTTGCCAAATGGCCTTTCTGGTTCTACAAGCATAACATCGATACCTGGTGCTTATATTTCTATCTTCTTGCTGCTGGAACCCTTTCCTGTGGCTCTGTGTCGCTATCAGACGGCAGCTGGAGTGTTGTTAAATTTCTTAGCGTAAACACATGCACATCTGAAGAGTTTCGAAGGAAGCTTATCTCAAATCCCAGCCTCTTGTTTCTTTCCTCTCGATATCTCTACAGCAGTCTCACCCCACCATCAGCGCACAGGCTCAGGAGTATCTGAGGCTGTCAGTCTCTATCCTCAGATCATTGCGGCTTTATCGCCCGAAGCTGCCGGTTCTACCGACCGACTCCATCATCTCCTCGATTGGGATTTGCCTGCAAATGTTCCTTTTTTTTTTTTTTTTACTATTGTAATGCAATACATTACCGACGTGCTGGATTTCATATCCATATTTTTAAAGTACACCTATACAGATACAGGTCAAGAGTATTAGTTTAGCTAACCATCAGATGGGCTGGCTTTAGATTTGAAAAAGTGTTACCTTAGTGGTTAAGGTATTGAACTGATAATGGTTCAATTCCCACCTTCACTAAGCAATCACTTTGGGCCCTTGAGCAAGACCCTTTTGCTCAGGTCCTAACCCCTAATTGCTCAGTTGTACAAAAAAGATCGAATGTAAGTCGCTCTGCCAAATACTGCAAATGTAAATCATTACAAGTGAAAATTAACAGCCCTATGTTTGCTGGGATAGGCTCCAGCAGATCCATGTGACCCTGAATCAGGGAATAAATAGGGTAAATGAATGAATGAATGAATGAATGAATGAACTCTTATTCGTGACATGAAAGATGGTGACACACCCATACGGTAGCTAGGACTAATTTATGATATGTTACTGATACGGTAGATAGCGCTTACATAAAGTCTGAGAAAGTGGTAGCAGAGAGTTTACGTTGTTAGACTGCTAAATGAAAGATCACTGTTCGATTCCCCACCATCACTGATGGGCGGACCCCTGAGTAAGTCCCTTAAACCCTAATTTATCAGCTGTATAAAAAATGGATATGTGAGGGTTTTTTTCTCTAACTAACCAAATGTAAGTCGCTCTGGATAAGAGCATCTGCCAAATGCCAAACTGTAACTGTAACTGCAAAAACGCATAATTCTGTATCCAAAAATTTAAATTCTCTTATCTGGACTGGCGATTGGGCGACACAGTGGCTTAGTAGGTCTTTGGTTTGATTCTTGGGAAAGGGGTCTTTCTATGTGAAGTTTGCATGTTCTTGCTGTGCTTGCGTGAGTTTCCGTCCAAAGTCCAAAAACATTAGGTTTATTGGGGAGTCTACATTGCTGTGTATGTATGTGTGTGGCTGTTCATCTATGTGTGGCCCTGGCGTGCTGTCCAGGGTATACCCTTGTCTCTCGCCTATATATTCTGGGATAGGCTCCAGCAAACATTTGACACCCAGAATTAGGAAATAAGCAGGTTAGAAGATGAATGAATGAATGAATGAATGAATGAATGAATGAATGAATGAATGAATGAATGAATGAATGAACTGAATAGATGGATGGATGGATGGATGGATGGATGGACGGACGGACGGACGGACGGACGGACGGACGGACGGGCGGATGGACGGACGGACGGATGGATGAATGAATGAATGAATGAATGAACTGAATAGATGGATAAATGGATGGATGGATGGATGGATGGATGGATGGATGGATGGATGGACGGATGGATGGATGAACACACAGGGGCTGCTAAACAAGTGTATTCTCATGTGTGTGTAAAAAAGGATAATATAAGTTATGGAGTATGCGTAGATTTTGTTCCATATCTTTGATGTACCAATTTGAATTTAATCTCCTTTATTGAATTTATATATTTGTAATAAAAAAAATCAGAGCCTCAATAACCACTAGTCTCACCACTCAAGTCACTGTTATAAAGAAATCCATTTAATGTCTTATTTTTCAGAGGACATGGTTAAGACGAGGTGACCCGTGATGCATTCCGACAATGATAGTTTAACTGCTTGTATGAGTCAGGCCTTTGAAAGCAGAGTTAAAAGGAAAGCTATTTCCTTTCCTGCTCGTAAGTAAACATCTCAGCAAATACTTGCACAAGGAGAAAACCAGTGTTCGGCTTTTTCTCTGGTTTTTCATTTTCTGAATAATGGAAAAACACAAATCACATGCATGTGTAAAAATGCAGAGTAGGCTCATAAGAATAAGTTTAGTGTCAGGATAAATAAAGACTGTTTGAGTCAAATTTCAGGAAGAAACACATTTTTTTTCTTTCAAACCCATAACAAAAAAAAAGAAGAAATAGGGTATAGAAATATAGACTGGCAAAAGAAAAGGCAGGGCAGTCTTGGGCAAGATCCAGTGGGTTTTTTTTGTCCTGTGATATTAGGCATACGAGAGAAACGGAAAAGGAAGCCCAACACACACACACGCATGCACGCACGCACACATTTTCTCAGTGGACCAAAAACGCATTTCCTCTGCATTGTTGCTGTCGCAGGTGTGGACCTGGGGGCATGGGTTGTAGCCCTTTACCTTACAGCCTGCAGAAAACACATATTCCAGCTGTGGTGAACAGTCTGACACAGCGCACTCGTCTTCCATTGTTTCCTTTTATAGTCATAATCCTCACCCCTGATTTAACACGGTTATATTTTTTACACAACTGAACGTCAGATTCACCACAGAAAGTAGATGAAAAGGAAATTTTGCCTTAAGACCTGCTGTCCTTTGCATTTCAGCAACAAACGCTGCAGGAAGTCTCCCATGGCGACGGTTGCGTATCATGTGGATGAAGGGACTCCGAAGCTTCCTGCAGCGTAGCAGACAAATGTAGGTTCGATATGCCTGCCTGATGCCCCTGGAGTGGCCTTTGAGAAGCTTTTTGTATGTTATCACATGACTGCGGAATGAGAACGAGCCACTATGACAGATCATCAACTCTGGCCGCCAGCCCTTTTATGACAGTTGGCCTGGTTTTTACTACACAAGCACAAACACCTACATTTTCCGGCCATCCTTTCTGGAGTCCTGTGTGCCCTTGGCTGACTGCTCTGAATAACTCATCCCATCTAACACCTCGGCAAACAAGGCAATTTAGGCATGCATATAAGCAAAACAGGCGGGGCGGAATTAGGGAATAAGTGGGTAAGAAAATGAACGAATGAATGAATGAATTAATATAAGCAAAACAATTTTAAGCTGTAAATGTCAGACCCGTAAACAGATTCGTGAAGTTAGTGAGGACTTCATTTGAGTTTGAGAGAGGACACTGTTGCTTTGACCAATACCAAGAGTTCTAACGCTTTAGCCAACAGAATGAAAAAAGTATTCATGTGTAATGATAATAATAACTAGACATGGCTTAGGCTAAATCAGGAAAAATAAAACTAGTTTTGTCTAAAGACTACTTTTACACCTAAAGAGTACCTAAAGTTCACTTTGATAAATGATCAAGTAGGCAAGTATAACATTCATTCATTCATTCGTTCATTCATTCATTCATTCATTCATTCATCTTCTTACCCGCATATTCCCTAATCCGGGGTCATGGGGGTCTGCTGCGCCTATCCCAGCTAACATAGGGCAAGAGGCAGGAGTAAACCCTGGACGGGTCGCCAGTCCATCTCAGGGCAACACATAGACAAACAACCATTCACACACATTCACTCCTATGGACAATTTAGACTCACCAATCCACCTAATCTGCATGTTTTTGGACTGTGGGAGGAAACCGGAGTTACCGGAGGAAACCCACGCAAGCGCAGGGTGAACATGCACACGCCGCACAAAAAGATCCCCGGCCCAGGATTCGAACCCAGATCCTTCTTGTTGTGAGGTGACTTTGCTATCCACTACGCCACTGCGCCGCCCGCAAGAATAACATATGCAGTCTAAAAAAGGCAATGCTAAGCACACAACTTAAGTACATTATTATATGCTTGTGGAAAAAAACTGTGTGTTGTAAACTTAACTTCCTATACTGGCCTATATAACAAAAAGTATTCAGTGCTGCCATCTGTTGGTATGTCTCAAAACCTTTTGATTTTAATGGTTGCATATATAATATTATATAGTTCGAGTTGCATTGCAAATATAGTCTATGTAAAAGTTTTTACTATTTTTAATAAAAGGTTTTTACTATTTTACTAATACACCACTAGTTCATTGATACTAGTTCTTGGATACTCACTACATAAAGGATTCAAACTAGAAATACACTTAATCTACTGCTCTTACCTACTGTTTATGCCAGTTCTTATTAGAGAACCATATATTATACTGACCTTTGAACAGAGTTTAACACCACCCTCCAGAACCACATCACTTCTGATGCCTATTCCTATCATGACCTAAATGGTTAAGGCATTGAGTTGTGTCTCTGAAGATCAGAAACAGCCGTAAGCCACCACCAGCCTCCTTTAGCTCCTTAGCCGTTCCTGCTCCAGGGCTACTGTATAATAGCTGACCCTGCACTCTGACCCCAACTTACAAAGATGGGCTATGCTAAGAAAGAATTTCATTTTGCTGTAAAAAAAAAAAAAAAGGTACTTCACAAAATTAACAAACCTTTTTTTTTAATTAACCTAACTACACTTTATTTCCAAAAGCTTTTGGTCACCTTTTGAATTGATTCCTATTTTTCTATTGGGATGAAACTCTTCTATTCTATTCAGTCTTCTAGTAAGACCTTTCAGTCCAATGTTGTGCTTGAATGTGAGATATCTCTTCATTCAACTCCAATAGTATTAGTGAGATCAGACACTAATGTAAGGAGGTCTGGGGTGGGTCAGTCGCCATTCCTGTTCATCCCAAAGTGATTCAGGGGTGGTAAGATCAGGACTTTGTGTCAAACACTGGTGTTTTTATCACTCTAATAATAACTCAGCATGTGATAAAGGTTTTGTGCTCAGGATCATTGTCATGTTGGAACAGTGTTTGAGAAAACAGTGTTTTCCAGTGTAGAAAAAATTTAATGCTGCAACCCACAAAAAACATTCTATACCAACTGTGGGCTTCCAGATTTTAACAAAAGTTCGAAGAGAAACCACAAATGGATCTGATGGTCAGATGGCCAAAAACGTTCGGCAATAGAGTGTATGTGGTGTTTGTGAAGCTTTTCAAAACCAGATCAATAACAGGATTGTCACTAAGCATGAATCTGTGAATGTGTGTAAGGGTGAATTCCTGTTTTACTCTCAAACTGCATTCTACAGTGGAAGCTCCGCCCACCTACGTCATCAGTTGCAGGCAAGATTTGCAGGTCGCTTCCTAGCCAGGATCTGAGAAACTGGTCCAGGACTTTTTTTCAGAGGAAAAGCACAGCCCGATTACCAATTGAGCACCAGTTCTGGCACCAACCCCAGTGGAAAAGCGGTCAGTGTGTAAAACAGGAATACACCCTCATACATGTGCACACACATTCACAGTCGTATTTTTTTAGCTAGGGTCAATCCACCCATTGATATGTCTTTGAAAGCTGGGAGGAAACCAAATAGAATATAGACAGCAAGCCAAGCTCAGAATGAAACCGGGAACCCTGGAGCTGTGAGATAGCAACCACTTTTCTCTGCCAAAAAATCTGTAAAAATTCTTTACAGTCACTATTTTCACATACAAGCATGGTCGACTTCACAAAGGAAAACTTGAGCAGAGATCTCAAGTAAAAACAATGAACCGCTCTGTCAAATGTAACATCTATTACAGTTCACTGTTCTTTAGACCTTAAAAAACTTTTTATTTCTTTTTTTTTTTACCTTATAAAAGCCAGAGTAAGGCCTGAAGCCTTACTCTGGCTGGTCATCTTCCTTTTTTGCCATCACACTGTTTTCTGGTTTAACAAAGACAATGGTCCAATTAAGTGTCAGCTTATTGCTTATCTCCTGCCTGTAGCCTGAAGAAGCGACTGGGCTCTAATTGCCTTTCTTAATTGCCACGCCAATACCCCTGGACCTGGATCCAGATAGCTGCGAGCCTTGTGCCCCTTCTGCAGCCACCGTATGGAGATTATCGGCTAATGAAGTTGCAGGGTAAGTCTGCGCCCTGACTCTGACAGCAAGGTAATCCAAATCTAGAAGGAATCACAGCTTTCTGGGGAATTAAGGCTTACTAAGCTCCAGGCTCCCAGTAGAGTTTCTCTCACTCTCTTTCTCTCTTTCTCCTGGTTTCAACTCCTTTGTTCTCATCAGCTCTAAGAGTGGATTCACCTTAACCCTATTATTTCGGTTGTCTATGCACTCAGAGGTGGCATACTTAATGGATTAGCCCCGCAGGGCTTTTGACACCTTTTCCACTAGCAGAATGACCGGTGAGAGGTAGCATTGATTTGAGCATTGATTGGGGTAAATTTGAGAATCACATCAAAATAAGAGATCAATAAAGATTAAGCAAATAAATAAAAGAAATTTCAACGCAAGGATCTGATTTCTTGTAAATGTGACTTTGAAGACGCAAATGTTGCTGTAGCAATATCTGAAGCGGGTGTTTTCTGTTATAAATGAATTACCCTCGATGTCAGCAAGCTTTGAAATTGAACTTGAAACGACTTGCTATTTAATGCATTTATTTGCAGTAGTGTCTCAAAAAGCAGCTCTTTACACCATCATATTGCTTTTTAAAGTCAAAGGTCCAGCCAAGAAGCTTTTATTGTCATTTTGACTGTATAAACTTGGTGAAGTACAGTTGTGTAAGTAGACAAAAGCTGGCTGTTATTTTGCCCTTCTTATACAGGGTTACAGTGTTAAAGTGGTGTGACCGGGAATCTGAATAATCAAAATAAAAATCATATTGAAAAGTGAGTGACATTGAAGCATGTTATTCATTCATTCATTCATTCATTCATTCATTAATCTTCTTATCCGCTTTTTCCCTAATTCTGGGTCACGGGAGTCCGCTGGTACCTATCCCAGTGCACATAGGGCGATAGGCAGGGGGTATATCCTGGACGGGTCGCCAGTCCATTGCAGGGCAACACATAGACAAACAACCATTCACAAACATTCACCCCTATGCACAATTTCGAATCTGCATTTTTTTTGGATTGTAAGAGGAAATCGGAGTACCCGGAGGAAACCTATGCATGCGTTGGGAGAACATGCAAACTCCGCACAAAAAGATCTCTGGCCCTGGAATCGAACCCAGAAGCTTCTTGTTGTGAGGCAACTGTGCTATCCACTATGCTACCGCGCCGCCCGAAGTATGTTATATCGTGTAATAATTTATAAACAGGAAGTATGACAGAAGCCAACAGGTTGAATATTTTGGATGGAAAAATTTTAATGTATGGAGAAAACCCTAATGACACTGTATCCAATAAAAAACAACCTGGTGGAAGACAGAAGCGTAACGATCGTTGTCATGATGCAACATGAAGTTAAATGGACTTCACTGAAAAACCCTTGCCTTTGAATTTTCTGTCAAAATCAGTTCAAACTGTGTTTTAAGTTTCCTCCTGCTTATCGTCCGCCGTGTTTATTCGTAAATCTTGATGGATGCTGCTTGATGGGCACCAGCAGACCCCCGTGCCCCCGAATTAGGAAATAAGCGTGTAAGAAGAGTTTTCGTATTCTCCCAGTCCAAAAACATGTACATAGGAGAGATGCCTCCATCATAAAAGACCCCTCACACCGACAACAAGGACTGTTCACACTTCTCCCCTCTGGCAGGAAGTACAGGAGTGTGAAGTGCAGGACCACCAGACTGAGGAATTCTTTCTTTCCATCTGCCATCAGACTCCTCAACAGCTGACAGGAGTCTGTAACAATAGACTGCACCCTCGCACCCTTGCACACTGATATTTGCACTACTGTCTACACTACCACTGTTCTTTATTCCTGTTCAATTGCACATTCACATTTAATAACGGTGTCAGTGAAAGAACACTGTCAACATCATTTGCACAATTTCATTCATTCTCTGCTAAATTTGCACATCATTCACATGTAACACAACTTACATATTTATTTAGTTGATTTTACTCTTATTTTATAGCCTTTATTTCTTACGTTTCTTACTTTTTTACCATCAAATTATTTTGTAACTTTTGGTGTGTACGACAAAGTAAGAATTTCATTGTACACGGAAAATTGTTTCCTTTACTGTGTACATGAACACAAAATAAACAATTTGAACCTTGATTAGTTTAATTGGTAATTCTATCATTAGGTCTTGTCCATAGGAGTCTGTGTGTGTGTGCTTGTTTGTTTATGTGTGGCCCTGTGATGGACTGGTGATCTGCCAAGGGTATACCTCTCACACTATGTGTGCTGGGATAGACTCCAGCAGATCCCTGTGATACTGAATTAGGAAATATCACAGCATACATAGGGCAAGAGGTGGGGGTACACCCTGGATGGTTCGCCAGTCCATCTCAGGGCAACACATAGATAAACAATCATTCACACACACATTCATTCCTTTGGACAAATTAGAATCTGCATGTTTTTGGACTGTGGGAGGAAACCGGAGTACCCGGAGGACACCCACGCAAGCGCAGGGAGAACATGCAAACTCCGCACAGAAAGATCCCGGCCCGGGATTCGAACCCGGGACCTTCTTGTTGTGAGGCAACTGTGCTATCCACTACGCCACCGCGCCACCCTAATAAATATTATATTATATTATATTATATTATATTAAATTATATTATATTATACTTCTCCTTTCGGCTGCTCCTGATAGTGGTCGCCACAGCGGATAACTATTCTCCAGCCTACCCTGTCCATTACATGCGCCCTCTAATGAACTCATTTCTAATCCTGTCCATCCTTGTCACACCCAATGAAATCTCAGCATCTTCAATTCTGCCACCTCCAGCTCCGCCTCCTGTCTTTTTGACAACGCCACTGTCTCTAAACCGTACAACATCGCTGGTCTCACTACAGTTCTATAAACTTTCCCTTTCACTCTAGCTGAAACTCGTCTATCACAAATCACTCTCACTACAGTTTAAACTTTCCCTTTCAGTCTTGCCAAAACTTGTCTATCACAAATCACTCCTGTCACTCTTCTCCACCCGCTCCACCCTGCCTGAACTCTTCTCTAACACACTCTCCATTACTTTGCACTGTTGACCCTAGGTTCTTAAATTCTTCCCCGTTCACTACCACTTCTCCCTGAAAACTCACCACTCCATTGCCTTCCTGCTCATTCACAAATATGTACTCAGTCTTACTCCTTCTAACTTTTATTCCCCTTCTCTCCAGCGTACCTCCACCTTTCCAGATTCCTCTCAACCTGTTCCCTATCCTCACCACATATCACAATATCATCCGCAAACATCATTGTCCATGGAGACTCCTGTCTGACCGCATCTGTCAACCGATCCATCACCACTGCAAACAAGAAAGGGCTCAGAGCCAATCCTTGATGCAATCCCACCTTCACCTTGAACCAGTCCAACATTCCTACTGCACACCTCACTGATGTCACGCTGCCCTCATACATGTCCTGCACCCCCCTCACATACTGCTACACCTGACTTCCTCATACAATACCACAACTCCTCTCTTGGAACCCTGTCGTACACTTTCTCCAGATCCACA
>JAOTRA010000036.1:2940238-2950267 GCA_026260255.1 Pseudolaguvia tuberculata | reverse complement strand
AAAGAGAGAGAGAGAGAGAGAGAGAGAGAGAGAGAGAGAGAGAGAGAGAGAGAGAGAGAGAGAGGGGTGGGGGAAGCATGAATGACCAAAAATGAATTGTGGTTCCTCTTTTCAAGGTCAGACTCAGAACTGGACACACACACACACAGGAAACATAACAGAGAATGGATCCACCCACACACATGTTTGGCGCAGAAACACCCGGTCTGTGTATTTGGGAGCTATAGCGGACATCTGTCCTTTCTTCCTGACATCTTTATATTTTCTCCAGCTTCAACAATTCATCCGTCGCTCCGTTGATGTGCACCGGAAGGCCTCTCACAATCCAAGCATAAACGTTATGTTTTTATGATAATAGACTGAAAGCTGGTATCGATTCCACGGTATACAGTTGCACGTTTCCCTCCAGCTTCTTCTTACGCCAGGATACTGTCGTAAAGATAATTTCACATATTGGACAAATCTGTCACTTTCCCCTGAAGACTTCCGTCAGGCACAAATTGGTGGCTGTTCGTTAACGAGGCAGGGGGTCAATTCCCCAAACAATGTGGTTGGTGTCACAATAAAAAGCAGGTTTTATGGGTTGTAGCAGTGAAGCACTATTGAACAGATAAAACACGCCAAACTGGCATCTGGAGGATTATAAAAGAAATTGCCATGAAAAAAAAATAAAAAATCTCACACACCCACAGCCGAATCCGTTCAGAGATAGAGGTGACTGAGTTCAGAGCAGCAATGAACCCTGTGCTGATAGCGCCACCTTTAGGACGCAAATCACAGAACAAAGGGGTTTTTTTTTTCTTTTTTTAATCCAGCAAAGGTTTAATGCTGCCCCCTGCTGTCAGAAGTAGCAAATAATGTGTTTTATATAACTTCAAATAAATAAATAAATAAATAAATATTAAAATATGAGGGATGCTATGAGGGATGTATAAATATCTTTTATTATTAATATTACTATGCATTACTGTAAAACAATGGAACATGCAATAGTGCAACAAAGAAAGGAACACGTTTGTGCCTTGCTCACCTTTCATGCCTCTAATAATATGTATTGTTTATTTATGACTGCAAGATTTTCATAGAAGAGCTGTGAGTCAAGAGTGCTATCAAATCTAGCTTAAAAAGCAAAGCAGAGTGATATCGAACCCAACAACAGTCCGCTCAATGCTATAAATGTAAATTTTTTATAAGTATTGATGTTTCTTTTTTTATACTCTGTTACTCTGCACTAATGCTTATTAGAGCAAATATTTTCCATACCTTGCCTGGGTATGGAAAATATGGACATCTTTTTTTAAATATTATATGTTGTATATTTCTAAACATCATGCATTCAGGTATATAGAAATAGAATAGAACAGTAGAGGAATAGTATTTGCACTTGTCGCCTCACAGCAAGAAGGTGATAGGTTTGATGTTCTCCGTGCGCTCGCGTGGGTTTCGTCCGGGCACTCTGGTTTCCTCCCACCATTCAAAAACATGTTCATTAGGTTGATTGAAGATTCTAAATTAGCCATAGGAGTGAATGTGCATGTGAGTGGTTGTTCGTCTATGTGTGGCCCTGCGATGGACTGGCAAACTATCCAGGGTGTACCCCTGTCTTTCGCTCTATGTGGGTTGAGATGGGCACCAGCGTACCCCTGAATTAGGGAACAAGTGGGTATGAAGATGAATTAGTGAAGGAATTTCCTCAAAGAGACGCCAACCAAACCTGTCTTAATTCATTTTTGATTCTTTTAATTTTTTTGTCCACAAAAACATTTAATTGTTAAATGCTGAAAATTATCAGATAGGCTAACAGTGGAAATTTGTTGATTCTGAAACATTTTTCTGACCATGATGATTCCTGGATTAACATTAGATCACAACATAAAGTTCTATTTAAAAACTATATTAAAGTAATTCATAATAATCCAGGGTGATGCAAGAAGGTTTAGGGTTCAATTCCCGGTCAAGGGGTCTTTCTGTATAAATTTGTCTCTGGTTACCACTGTTTCCTCCCACAGTTCAAAAACATGTAGATTAGGTTGTTTGGTGATTTTAAATCGCTCATCGGACTGAAGGTGAGTGTGTGAGTGGTTGTTTGTCTATGTGTGACCCTGAGATAGACCAGGGTATACCCCTGCCTTTTATGTATACTTAAATAGGCTGGAACAAACCGCCGTGACACTGAATTAGGGAATAAGCAAGTTGGAAGATGAATGAATAAATGAATGTTTTGAAACGATGAACCTTTCTTCTTTACAATCTATTTTTACAATAAAACAGGCATTATTTCGCTAAATCTCAACCTGTTATCATTTAAGAAATCCAACCAGAAATTTGAAAACATCAATGAATTTACTTTTTATTCATACACATACAAAAAAACTGATTTTACTGCAAACACACACACACACACACACACACACACACACACACACACACACACACATCTATTTTTAGTCATGAAGGTGAGAGATATGTTCACACATTAACTAAACTGCACACAGATGTATACAAGTGTTCAGTACAACATGGAACAGATTACAGATGTTATTTCATGATATCTCATTTAATAAATACAGTACATTTATAATTATACATTATATGGTAGGTTACACCTGCTGGAGCTTATCCCAGCACTCGGATGGGTAAAAAGCAGGTACACCCTTATTGTGGGAGGAAACCAGAGTCCTTGGAGTAAACCCATGAGAAAATTTCCACTCCACACTTCCTCTTTTGGAAAATCAATAACCACTAAGCCAGCAAAACTTTATATTTCAATCTTACATTCCAGGATTGTTTGATTGATTGCTAACTCAGTGGTTAAGCTGTTGAACCCTGATCAGAGGATTTTGGGACCACCAAGCTGCAACTGTCATGATAAATAAAGAGTTTAGATTAAATACAGTTGTGGCTCAGATGGTTAATGTGCTGAGTTGGGTCCGTGAGCAAGATCCTTAACCCTTAACCTTGCACCAAGGCCGCTGACCCTGCACTCTTACCTTCCAAGGTGGGATATGTGGGAAAAACTATTTCACTATATGTTGTATTATATGTTGTACTGTGTATAATAATTATGTATGTGACAAATAAAATTTGAATTTAAAAAATTAGTATGGCCGCATAATGCATCATTTCCGATAGCAATCACAAATGCATGCATTTTTCAGGCGAACTGTCCTGGATGCAACCCTGCCCTTCGCCCTATGTGTGCTAGCTTAGGCTCCCGAATAAGCGGGTTATACATGTATATATTGTATAATATATTTTAATAGTTATTTTATTCATGTATTTTTAAACGGTTTCTTCCTACAGTCCAAAAATATGATATATACATTCGGTTGGGTGGCGGTTTAAAAAATGAATGAATGAAGGGCAGCGTTCGTACATTCCCGCTTACGCTTGCTTTCACTTCGTAAATCTCCGTTTCTTGTTCGGTAATTTCCGCGAGCGCTTCGGCGGTCACTCGGCTGAAGTTCGCGCTTTTCTCGGCTTCCCGTCTCCCGAGTTCCTCGCGTGTCGTTGTTGTTGTCGGTGACGCGGCGGAGGTGTAGCCTGACGCGCGCTCTTACGTGTCGGCCCGAATAAAAAGTGGAGCTCCGAGGGCTCGCGAGTGACGGAAGGAAGTGTGTATCGGTAAGAGAAGACAAAGCGTCCCGGCGGGGAGGGAGCGCGCGGGCATGTCCCGGATAAAGGACAGAGCTCGGCTCGGTTTAGGGCTCGTAGGAAACAAAGAGATCATGGCGGCGGCGTCGGGGTTGTTGTAAATGCTTGAAGGGAGGGGAGTGTGTGGAATCCGAGAACAGGTTGTTTTACAGGGCAGAGGGGAACCGCACAGTTTAGGACACAACGAGGAAATGAGCAAACGACGACGATAGTGGATGTGCGCGCGCGCGCACGTGTGTGTGTTTAATCTCTTGTCATCTTCGAGTGTAAACGTTTCTTCAGACTAATCTGACTAGCCACCTTTCGTTAGCCGCCTAGCCATCATTCGAACCCTCTTACTAGGTCACCAGGCAGCTAAATTAGTCGATTACAATTTTATTTATTTTTTTTAACATTTTTTTGTTACATTCGAAGGACGAAAGTTTTATATTTTCCTTATAATAATTGACTTCGGAATACGACTATGATTATGACTAGCCAACTGTAAAGCTAACAGGCTAATTTTTATTTAACTGCTTTTGGAGTTATATACTGGAGCTGAAATAGCAGTGGGGTTTGTTAATGGAATAAATAAATGCTCACAGTGTGTAGAAGTGTGTTATGCAATGTTTATTTTCCTCTCGTTACGTAGACCCAAGTAAAGTAAGGGGGTTAAAGTTGGGGTGACGCCTCATTTTTGTCTGTGAAACGCGGTTCCTGGGACACGAGTATTATTCTTGTTAGTCGGTTAATCGATGGTCGTTAGAACGGCGTTGCCGATTAATCGGCACGAATTCTGTTTCATAAAAATGATCCAGTTGCACAGACTGTATGTTATACATGCAACATGGAAATCGTAATAAATGTTATTAATCACTTATTATTATTAATCTTCATCAACAATTGTTATATAAGCATAATCATTCAAATTAAATCATAATCAATTCTTTAAACCAAAAGAATTTTTTTCCTCCTGAAAAAACGAAGGAATACTTAATTGTCAGCATATTTCTGTACACTTTTATAATTCAACTGGTTCCGCATTGTTTACTTGTAAGTGTAGTGCTGTTTTTTGGGAATGAATACTGAATTACCATCTTGTGTTACAGCGCCACTCTGATTAAACCATGCTATTACAAAATGATATACCAACAATATCTTTTTATTGGCGGTGTTGTCATTTCATATATAAATACATTTAAATTTTTGTGTAGAATGTCAATAGTAGGGTGGTATAGGGGTTAGCATGGTCACTGTGATTGTGTGGGTTTTTTCCAGGTTCTCCGGTTTCCTCCCACAGTCCAAAAACATGTAGATTAGTTAATTGGTGATTTTAATTTGCCCATAGGAGTGAATGTGTGTGTGTGGGGGGGGAAGCTTAATGCTTAAGGTGTTGGGCTGATAGCAAAAAGACCCCAGTCCACCAAGCTACCAGCTTAACCTCCTTTGGATAAGAACATCTGCCAAATAATGTAAGTGTTTTGTGTCAGTGTGGCCCAGCAATGTACTGGTAACCTGATCAGGGTGTACCCCTGCCTTTCATCTTATGTGCACTGGGATAGATTCCAGCAGACCCCTGTGACCCCAATTCAGGGAAAAAGGTTAGAAGATGAACGAATGCTGAAAGTAAAATTTTATGGATATCCACATTAGGCTCTTTAACACAGATGATGTAGCAAAATAATAAATCTATTGCAGAAAATGTTTTTAATCCTGTCCAACAAAATGCATGGGATTTAGTTTTGTGGTTCATATTTTAATCATATTTCTATACGTTTCTTCGGGTCTTAAGAGAATTCATTTATCCTATGTCACTCCTTTGACTTAGTTCAGCAATTGCTTATACAGTACGCTCCCATCACCAAGCATGTCCCACCTGTTGTACAATGAGACGAGTCTGAATAGTACGCTATAATTTAATAACTGCTGAGCCAAAAGAAAATGTGCAGAATCGAGGTTTAACTACAGTCTAATTGTCAGTTATTTGAAGAAGGTTTCTGTTCCACTGCATCAGCAAGTCATTGATCTCTCAAACCAGTATTTTTTAGTACTTATTCAATTAGCCATGAGTCATAATATTTTTCTTAGTTTCTGACCAAAATACATGACCCCTTTCTTTCCCACTATAAAACCTATAGTATACTGGGGTCCTTGCAGGATTTTATCCAGGATGTGGGTTTAAATTTTTAACCCAGACTTAGTCGTAAGGATAGATGGAAAAATGTGCTATCATTGCTTAGTTAAAATTTACGGAGCTGCTTTACAGTTCAGCAAGGTTTAAATCATCGATTTGCTGTGGTGCCTTTTCCAGGCGGACAGGAGGCGCCGTCAACCGGCGTGGGCTTGTGTGTAGGTTGAACAGATTGCAGCTATAAATAACGCTGGATATTTAGAAAGGTGGACATTTTGGAAATTAGTGGTGATTTATAACAATTGTCTTGTCCGCTTCCGAGAAAATGATCCTCCCAGCCGGTGTGTGTTCATTTACCTGACAGTATTTAAGCATGCACAAACACACTGTCCAGACACTGTCCCTGACACCCTGAATGTCAAACACAGCAGGAATGCTGATTTTCTAGGTTGGAATACTTTGCATAACTGTCATGTAACTAAAGGTGTGTATATTAAAAACACACACAGTTTAGCCACTGTAAGGGGGGGGGACTAAACAGATTCTAAACATGTTCCTGAGCTTTAATTATGTTTTTTTTAGCAATTTAAATAGGATGTTAACTTGGGTAAAGTTATTGTTCAAAAAGTGTTTGAGGGCCACATAACTTTGATTTCTGGGTCCTTGAGCAAGGCCCAAATAAATGAATGAATCTTGGTGGTCCTGGGATGTGAACCGGATACACTGAGCTACCACTTTCTACGTATATTGTATCTGGGAATGGAGAGGTGCGTTAGTGGTCCTATCCCACTCGCCCCTCGTTTGTGGGTTCTGAACATTCTCTGTAAGTGCGGGTCCAAGCAGACTTCATTTAAGAATATTACCCAGAATTCATCTGGTGGTCAAACTAATGAAGGGGAAAACACAGTTTTTGTGGACTTTTCAGGAAAAAGCAAATATAATAGAAAAGGGTAGGAAAGTTAATTCTAAGTAAATGTTCATTCATCTATTGATCATTCTTAGCAGTAGTACAGTGCAATGAGACCACCGGAACTGATGAGTGCTGTTTCGGTGGTTAGTAATGATGTTTGATGCAGATTGGTGGTGTAACTTTTCTTACAATTCTCAAAATCAGTGGACTTGTTCCCTTGCGCACCTTATCAACACGTGTGTACCTCCAAATTAGAAACCTTTGTGGAAGACTTTAGGCTGTATTGTGTGTATTAGAACAGGATCATATAACCATCTGTGGCCACCTTGAAATTGATGCTTTCTGATTAAAAATGTCTCGGGAATGTTTTAATGACTTTTAACTTGATCAAAGGAAGTTTTGATATTCACAGGATTTTGGAATATGGACTAAGTGTCTGTTTGGTTGTGAGATCAGAAACCGATGGGTTGGGTGATGTCTGGGGTGCAGTCGCTGCTCCAAGTCATCCCTGCCTTGTTCAGTGGGGTTGAGTCCATTGTTCTTAATATTTTGAAAAATATTTCTGGACACAGACTGAAATGCATTTCACAGGTGGGGAAGGTAAGATAGTAGTTCCAACTCCCTGTAGTGACATGAAGTGTTTGTGTCAGCAGATTACTCGATGACTATGGAGGTGGGAGCGGAGGCCCAGCAGGGTGCAGACACGGCTGTGGCTGAGACCGAAGCTCATCAGATCACCCAGGCCCAAATCGCCACGCTCGCTCAGGTAATTACAGACAACCCATGTTATCATGTCAGTTATGCTTCATGGATTTAGACTAGTTACTAGCAGTTTATAGGACATTCATTTTTCAGTCAAACGCTAACTTACATGGTGGTTAATCGTGTATACCTTTATTTGTGGTTGTAGGTGACCGTTGGTGCGGGACACGCTAACACCACCCCCACAGTCACCCTGGTTCAGCTGCCTAATGGGCAGACGGTGCAGGTACACGGAGTGATCCAGGCAGCACAGCCTTCCGTCATCCAGTCCCCTCAGGTGCAAACAGTGCAGGTCAGTCTCTTCTGTCAATAAATTTAATGACCCAAGCACAGTGTGAGGAAAGATGGTGTGTTATAATAATGTGTTTGCACTGAGTGACAATAAAGGTGGAAAGGGTACATTAGCATATTCAATAAGATTTTTTTAAACCTCATGTAGGAATGACTCGTGTGGGACCTAAAACATCGAACTACAATTAATGGTTAATGGATTGATTGATCTATATAACAGTAATCATAATTTTTTTCATTAATCAGATTTCATTAATTTATCGGAGCAATAGAAATTATTTATATAATTTTCACCCATATGGTGATAATTTACAGTGGGTACAGAAAGTTTTCAGACCACCCTAAATTTTTCACTGTTATCTTGCAACTTTTTGCTAAAATCATTGAAGTTCATTTTTTCCTCATTAATGTACACACAGGTCCCCATATTGACAGAAAAACACAACTGTTTTACTGACATTTTTGCTGATTTATTCAAAAATAAAAACTTAAATATCACATGGTCTTAAGTATTCAGATCCTTTGCTCAGTATTTAGTAGAAGCAGCCTTTTTTGATCTAATACAGGCAGAATTTGGGGATCTTCTGCCATTCTTCTTTGCAGATCCTCTGCAGCTCTGTCAGGTTGGATGGTAAACGTTGGTGGACAGCCAGCGGCTTTGGCTGGGCCATTCAAAAACAGTTATGAGATGTTGTGAAGCCACTCCTTTGTTATTTTAGCTGTGTGCTTAGGGTCAGTGTCTTGTTGGAGGTCCTGAGAATTCTGGAAAAGGTTTTCGTCCAGGATATCTCTGTACTTGGCCGCATTCATCTTTCCCTCGATTACAACCAGTCGTCCTGTCCTGCAGCTGAAAAACACCCCCACAGCATCATGCTGCCACCACCATGCAGCAGTGCTGTGATGAGCAGTGCCTGGTTTTCTCCATGCGGGCTTTCATGTGTCTTGCACTGAGGAAAGGCTTTCGTCAGGCCACTCTGCCATAAAGCCCTGACTAGTGGAGGACTGCAGTGATGGTTCACTGTCTACAACTTTCTCCCATCTCCCCACTGCATCTCTAGCTCAGCCAGAGTGATCTTTGTGTTCTTCTTTACCTCTCTCACTAAGGATTTATTCCCTGATTGCTCAGTTGGCCGGACGGCCAGCTCAAGGAAGGGTTCTGGTAGTCCAAAATGTCTTCCATTTAAGGATTACGGAGGTTTGTAATCTTTGCTAGATCCGTGTTCTGCCACAATTCTGTCTCTGAGCTCTTCAGGCAGTTCCTTTGACCTCATGATTCTCATTTGCTCTGACATGCACTGTGAGCTGTAAGGTCTTATATAGACAGCGGTGTGGTTTTCCTAATCAAGTCCAAACAGTATAATCAAACACAGCTGGACTCAAATGAAGGTGTATGTGATATTTCAGCTTTTCATTCATTTATTCATTCATTCATCTATCTTCTTACCCGCTTATTCCCTAATTCGAGGTCATGGGGGTCTGCTGGTGCCTATCCCAGCGCACATAGGGCGAGAAATGGGGGTACACCGTGGAGGGGTCACCTGTCCATCTCAGGGCAACACATAGACAAACAACCATTCACACCTATGGACAATTTAGACTCACCAATCCACCTAATCTGCATGTTTTTGGACTGTGGGAGGAAACCGGAGTACCTGGCCAGGGAATTGAACCTGGGACCTTCTTGTTGTGAGGCGACCGTGCTAACCACCATGCCACCCATTTCAGTTTTTCTTTTTTGATAAATCAAAAATGTCAGTATGTTAATGATAAAAAAAATTTACTTAAATGGTTTTAGCAAAAGGCTGCAAAATATCAAAAATTCTAAATTTTTTAATTTTTCTGAATACTTTCTGTAACCACAGTATGTGCCTGGTAAATATATTGTCATATACATATACATCTCAATACCGTACATATCTATAGTTATTTTGCTGGCTGGAAGCTTTGAGCAACTATTATCGGCAAATGTTCTGAGTTGAGTCACAGGTTCAACTTTAATTTCTGTCTGTATTCAAATTAAAGACAGTAGATTACATCAAACACACTAGATCACTTTAAAAACAGTCATTCACATTACAGACAATAGATTACATTAAACACCAGTTCTCATTAGGTGCACTAGATCACAGTCGATCACACTGGAGACAATAGATTACATTAAAACACCAGTTCACATTAGGTGCACTAGATCACAGTCGATCACACTGGAGACAATAGATTACATTAAACACCAGTTCACATTAGGTGCACTAGATCACACTGGAGACAATAGATTACATTAAAACACCAGTTCACATTAGGT
>JAOTRA010000036.1:2900992-2918479 GCA_026260255.1 Pseudolaguvia tuberculata | reverse complement strand
ACACACACACACACACACACACACACACACACACACACACACACACACACACACACACACACACACACAAACGCACGAACACACACGCACGCGCGCACACACGCACACACACACACACACACACAGTGAAACGTGTCTATAGGGATAATCCCTATGCTGAACTGCCCCTGGAGCTGGACAGGTTGGGTGGGGTTTTCCTGGTCAACAGCCCCATAACACTATCATGTGAACGGTTATTGATGTGATCATTGATGTTGTTATTGTTGATGTTGTGATTGTTGTTGTGATCCATTCATTCATTTTCTTTCCTGCTTTTCTTTCTCTAATTCGGGGTCACAGGGGTCTGCTGGCGCCTATCCCAGCGCACATAGGGCAAAAGGCAGGAGTACACCCTGGACGGGTCGCCAGTCCATCGCAGGGCAACACATAGACCAACAGCCATAAACACACCTTCACTCCTATGGACAATTTAAAAATCACCAAATCAACATGTTTTTGGACTGTGGGAGGAAACCGGAGTACCTGGAGAAAACCCACACAAGCACGGGGAGAACATGCAAACTCCCCATTCTTGGCTTGGGAATCAAACCCGGGACTAGCTTCTTGTGAGACGACCGTGCTAACCACTACGCTATCGCGCCGCCCGATGTTGTGATTGTTCATATTGTAAATGCTGATGTCATGGTTGATGTTGTGATTCTTTTGATCGATGATGATGTGATTGTTGTTGCAATCATTGAATTTTTCGATCAGTGATGTGATAGGTGATGTTGTGGAAGTTCTACTGGAAACTATAGACCTGTATCTGAATTCAGTTGTTTTTTTTAGGTCCTTTTGTTTCTGTTACATCCCTTCAACAACAAATTTGCCTAAGATTGAATGTTTTGTACCCAAACATCACTGCACCAAAGACATGTCACCACAAAAGACAAGAAACACTCAAATGTGTGTACAAATGTGTGTGCGTGTGTGTGTGTGTATGTGAAGTAACACCACCAAGAAGAGATGGGTCTGAGTACCTTCAACCTCGGGCTGTCAAACAGTAAGAACTTAATGGAGCATGGGATCAGTAAAGTGACTCCTTTCTAAAGTGACTCGTTCACACACCACACACACACACACACACACACACACACACACACACACACATACACACAGACACACACAAACACACACACCACTTCGTTCCAGTTTTAGACAAACCTACACAATAACAGAAACACATACACACACACACACACACACACAGATCGACATGTTCCAGCCCATCGGGTGGAGTTGAGATCCTGGTGGATTACTGTGTCAGAGACGGGCTTTAGAGCGCTTTAAGACTGGGACAAATTGTTGCTTGAGGGCAGGAAACAAGGAAAAATGTGGTGGGGGTACAATTAAAGTAAAGTGCAGAGAAACAGTGTCTGGGTGGCCGAACGCTGGAAATCTGTTAACAAACAAGGACGTTTGTGTTGAATATTAGCTAACGTTTCCATTGATCAATACTTCAATCTGATTGGTTAAGAAAACAATAAGCAAGAAAGAAAGAAAGAAAGAAAGAAAAATGAACAGAGCGAGAGGAGTGCAGAAATGAAGAATAATGATTTGGTAGACACCCTTATAAAGGTCTTATTACACCAATTTGTGTGCAACCTGTAAGGACCTTGTTTGTTGATTGTTCTTTAATAAACGAGTCATTACAACATGGATCCTGCCTGTTTAAATAATATAACGTTACACTACCTGACGTTACACCATCAGCTTTAACTTAATTCAAAAACATTCCACCAACTTCCAGAAACATCTTACTAAACGCTTTACTTTCATGTTTTTGGAAGTTTCTGGAGTTCTGTAATGGTTAAAGAGTTTACAGGAAATTCCTTAATGCCAGCTACCAGAGGTGGGTAGTAACGTTACCTTCACTTGAATAATATGTCCTTTTCAGTGTAATGGCTGAAATGAATTTTTATTAAATGTTAATTGAGGGTGGCGCGGTGGCGAATGAATGAATAGCACGGTTGCCTCACAATAAGAAGGTCCCGGGTTTGATTTGCGGGCCCGGGATCTATCTGTGTGGAGTTTGTACGTTCTCCCAAAAACATGCAGATGAGGTGGATTGGTGATTGTAAATTGTCCATAGGAGTGAATGTGTGTGTGAATGGTTGATTGTGTTGCCATGAGAAGGACTGGCGACCCGTTCAGGATGTACCCTCGCCTCTCGCCCTATGTGTGCTGGGATAGTCACCAACAGACCCCCGTGACCCCGGATTAGGGAATAAGCGGGTAAGAAGATTCAATGTTAATTGAATTGACATAGTTTCGTACATACGTGTAGTGGTTAGCACAGTTGCCTGACAACAAGAAAGTTCTAGGTTCGATTCCAGGGCAAGGGCTCTTTGTGTGTGGAGTTTGAATGTGCGTGGGTTTTCTCTGGGCACTCCAGTTTTCTCCCAAAGTTCAAAACATGTACATTAGGTTGATTGTAGATTCTAAATTACCCATAGCAGAGGTTGCCCTGACTGGCAACCTCTGTGCCTTTCGCCCCATTTGTGTGGCATACCTTTACCCTGGGAATTATCAGGTAAAAGATGAATGAATGAATGAATGAATTATTCTGTGAGATCTAATAATACGTATAATAAGCCTGCTCACTATAAACCTGCTTTAGTCCCTAATTTAGAGACACGGGGGTCTGCTGGAGCGCATCCCATCACACATAGGGCGAAAGGCAGGGGTAGGTACACCCTGGGGACACACACACGCTCCTATGGGCGATTTAGAATAACTACTCAATAACTCACTCAGTTTTTGGACTGTGGGAGGAAACCAAAGTACCTGAAGAAAACCCACGCAAACGTGGAGATAACACGAGAGAACCAGTTGCAGTCATTTATTTGCTGAGTATTATATGACTATAAATATATGAATAACACACTGACGTATGTCACCTAGCTTTAGGATATTCCCTTTGTTTAATCCGATACAAAGTACCGTAGTTTCCAGACTATAAGGTGCACTTTTAAAATCCTTCGATTTTCTCAAAATCATCAGTGCGCCTTATATATTCATTGACCTCCAATTGATTTTATGTGGTACACAAATGCTTAATAATCTGTCCAAATGTTTTAGTACAACCTTTATAACCGCAGACAAACGGGGCTAAACGCAGCCACCACTCGATCGCACCTTGTGGACACCTTGCTCCGCGGTCTCTAGGTTCAGTCCAAATGGATCAGTCCATATGCAGTGCAAAACCCTGATGTTTCATCTGGGACGCACATATCTCCGCCTTATGTATGAAAATACACCGGTCCAGAGAATACGGTAACAACTGCCTAGTCGTAGCATTTCAGACTGTCTTACTAAGTTTCAACTTGAAACATTCCCACTTTTCCTACACGGTTACTTAAGTAAGATAAGTGATTACACTGTTTTTAGATTGTTGCCTAAACCTCTGCTTGTTTTCCTGTAAATCCCCTAAAAACACAGAACTCATCACTGAATCATCTTCCCAAAACAAGTCCGAGACAACAATGGCTTTGTGCAATTGGCTATTAGAAGATTGATCAGTATGACCGACCAGGCCAGAAGGTGCCGAAAACTCCCCCCCCCCATCGGACTGGTTACAAAAGGTTGGTTCAATCAATTGTACAGACTACAGGTTATTTCATTTGAATTTACTTCATTCATTCATTCATCATTCTAACCAGCTTACTCCCTAACTCTTAGTGGCTTAGTGGTTAAGGTGTTGGACTAATACCAGAAAGACAGGGGTTCGATTCCCAGCACCACCAAGCAACCACTGTGGACCCCTGAGCAAGGCCCTTAACCCCCAATTGCTCAGAACTAAGTTGCTCTAGATAAGGGCGTCTGCCAAATGCTGTAACTGAACTGTAAGTGTACTGCTGGAGCCTATCCCAAAGCACAAGGGCGTTTACCCTGGTCACCAGTCCTTCACAGGGCCATACACAGATGTGCAAATCACACTCACTCCTACAGGCAATTTTTTTTAGAATCACTAAATCAACCTAATGTACATGTCTTTGGACTGTAGGAAGAAACCGGAATATCTGAGAAAAACCCATGCCAGCGCAGGAAGAACATGCAAACTCCGCACAGAAAGCTCTCCTGACCCAGGAATCGAACCCGGGACCTTCTTGTGGTGAGGCAACCGAGCTAACCACTACGCAACACTAATAGCAACTTTCATTCCTTCATCATCTTACCCGCTTATACCCTCAATCGGTGTCACGGGGGTCTGCTGAAGCCTATCCCAGCTCAGATAGGGCGAGAGGCGGGGGGGTTTACACCCTGGACAAGTCGCCAGTCCACACACACATTTACTCCTATGGACAATTTACAATCACCAATCCACCTAATCTGCATGTTTTTGGACTGTGAGAGGAATATCGGAGTACCCGGGGGAAACCCACACAAGAACATGCAAGCTCTGCAGAGAAAGACCCGTGGCCTGGGAAACAAACCCGGGACCTTCTTGTTGTGAAGCGACCATGCTAACTACTACGCCACCGCGTCTAATAGACACTTAAACTAATGAAATAATGAATGAGCCATTAAAGGTAAAACTGAATTAAAGCAGAGGTTATTTCTCAGGGACAAATATCCCGAAATGCATCAACTCACAAAAAAAATTACAAGCTTCATGCTGTGGTTCCTGACAAGTCAAAAACCCAATACAAGCTTGTGGGTTTTAATGTAGGATTTAGTGAATGAGTCAGAACTTGGACCCTTTTCCTGCCAGGCCAGTTTCTAAGCACTGGACGTAGGCAGTGATGCATTTGTTCCACCCAGATACCAAAGTGATACCTTGGACCCAGTTTAGGAAAGAAAGCAGACCAAGTTCTGATTATTCCACTGAACCTGGAGTTGCACTTAAACTCTACACAGAGTTTGTTAGATAACTTAATAACTTTATTCATTTTACTGACAAAAAAAAAATTGAAATAAGCAACCGACACAGAAACACTAACATTCTTTTTATATAAGTAATTGTGTTGAGTTTCTGGATGACAAAACCAGGGCGGGGAAAAAAAAAGAGAAAATAAATAGAAAAATAAATACAATAAATAGCGCTTAAATTAACTGCTGATACAGAAGGCTGGATTATATAGAACAGCGCAGAGCGGGATGGATGAAACCTTTCCGAAATCATGTATCACCTGTACAAAAGGTTTTTGTGGTATCCAAAAAGGAATGAAAGTACATCCACAAGTTCTTGACTTATTTCATCTTTCAGTATCACTATTTTCACTGCAATTTAAATCCCTGAAGATAACTTTACAACAGTGCTACTAAGTGCAATTCCAGTCCAACCGATAATACTACAGGTCGTGGTGTGTATCGACACACGCAAAAATTAAGCTGCCATAAAGAAACTAAAAACTACAAATAAAATAGGATATCAAATAAAAGTAAAACATGATGAACAGATGAAGCATATGGTCTTATTGACTTTTATCTGGAGGGTATCTTCTAGTAGAAGTTATAAGGACTCACTAAATCATATTCCATGTCCACCAATCTTACTAGATCAGCAGCAGAAATATCAAAACACCAAATCGCTGCATGAGCCCAGTGCAGGTCCAGAGCTGTTCCGCTAACGTTTATTGTTTTTATTTGGAAATTTGTCACCGGTATAGCTAAACAAGGAAGTCAGGTAAAAACAGGTACACAAACTGGGATGTAGTAAAAGTGCCATGATGGAAACGTCTGTCTGAACTAGTGATTGAATGATAAGAAGACATTCTAACAGATCTCTGTATTACAATTATTATAAATTCCTACTATTTATGAGTATTTATAAGTGGAACTACAGTTCTATTGTCTTAGCTTTTCCTTCTATTCTTTCATGTCAAGTAAACAAATGGACTCTTGGTGCAAAGAACACAAAAGAAAACAAACTTAAAAAAAAAAAAAAAAAAAAGCTGTAAAACACATGATGTAAACATTTTTACAATTTAGTAAACAAATAAAAAAAATGATAATGCCATAAATAAAACTATGTAGACATCAGGTCTAAAATTCTGTAGACTTCATCTGTCTATCCATCATCATCATCATGATCAGCACAAGTTGGAATAATAAATAGTTTGCTTAAGCTTTTAGAGAATTGTTAGACTGCACTAATGGCTTGTACTCTGCTGGTATGGCGTTTGGAAAGGAGCGCCTGAGCGCTGATCCCGACCTCACCACTGTGTTCAACAATGGAAGATAAAAGTAGTGGAAAGTTTGGGGATTTTTAAGCACAATAAAAAGGTCACTTAGCCTATCTTTGCATAGGGGGGAAGAAACTGAAATTCAGGCAAAAGCAGGTGTGGTTTTACATTGTCAGAGCATTGTCCCTTTGGAAAACGATGATGAGAACCAAAAGGTCAAATAAGGCAGCAAAAAAAGCAAAATGACTGATATTATTGCCAGTGCTTAGTTCAAGTAGCCGGAAAATGGAGTGTGAACGAAACACCCTGTGCGATGAGCCACTGATATGGGTCCAGTCCTGTGGTAGGAGCGAACGACGTGAGTAACGAGTCCGTCAGCTGGCGGGTTTTCTCCGCCATCCGTGTTGAACCGGGTCGACCAATGTTAAACAAAGCCCCAGCGCTCGGTACTATAATTTAGGACTTTGTGGCAGACGGTGGTTTGTAATCAAAAAGCCACCAGTTGGCAAATGGACCATGTGCTCAGCTGCATATAAAGGCAGTGGCACCGAGCAGTGAAAAACTTCAGTTCCAGCTGTATGGGACAAGATGGCAACCTTTCTTAGAGGTGCAATTGACTCAAATAGGCCAAGAATCATTTTTATAATAGTTCAAACCTTTGCGCATGTTTTGGGTGTGTGTGAGTTTTTTTACATTCCTCTAAAAAAACACTGGTGATTCCCCAAGGCTTACATTTGTGTCCAGTGATAATTATGGCACTAAGCTTACTGCAGGAACTGCACAGAGAGGGTCGGGTGTAATGTGGACATTTGTGTTGAGTCTATAGGTGGAACAACAAATCCTACGACTTTTTTTTCACTGCTAGAAGCATTTTTTCCCCACATTCAAATGTAGCTTAGCCATTAATACATTAGATGCCCTGTTGTGCAGTGAAAATGATTTGGCCTTAGATTTCCAGAGACTGTATTATTTTGTTTCAGACTGCTAGTGTGTGTTTACATGCTAGTATGACAGAGTACTCCACTCGGGTTCCGCATTTGCCGGTTGGCCCGGCTGTCATTTGGTAGATGAAAGGAGAGGGCAAATTGGTATCATTATAAACCTCTCCTCTTCAGGAACTGAAGTATTGTCTGCGAGTCCTCTATCTCTCAGCTGAGAGGAGGGGGAAGAGAGAACGAGAGAGAGAGAAAGAGAACGAGAGAGAGAGAAAGAGAGAGAGAGAGAGAAACAAGAGAGGGAGAAGAGAAAGGGAGAAAGAATTGATTGAAAAACCAAAACAATGCAACCTTTCTGTTTCTTGTCAACAAATACAGAGCTGTCCAACAGGTAACTCGTAAATGCACACATGCGAAGGACTAGCCATAGTTAGCAGTTAGACAGTAAAACAAGCCTGCCGGCGCGCCACAGTTGGGTAGAAGGTTTGTTGCGCTTAGAGATTTAGATCAGGTGTCCAAATCGAAGCAGCAGTCATCCTCAGGGCTTTCGCTGTGATTGTGCTTCTTCCAAAACGAAGATGGTTTCTTGTGCAGCTCACGTCGAACACAGCGAGGACAAGGCTGGGCACGCATCCGGCACTCGGCATGAAAGACCGCGCCGCATCCCTCACACCTGAGCAACAGACGGAGAGTGATAAACGCATATATATATACACACTGAAATCGTTGCGTATTGTAACATTTCACGTTACTACGGATTTTTTGAAAAATGCTTCTAAAGGTTATCTGACCTCAACATCTCAAAGTCGAGTAAAAATCTGAGCCTTGTGATAATATAGTTTACTATAAAGCTCCTTGACCTGAATCCATAAAGTGTACAGATAGCAGGTGGATGTGTGGGTAGTGTGTGGGTAGTAAAGGAGAAGCAGGTTTTTATGGGTTTACAACAGGGTGTGCAGGTACCTTCTGCTGCAACAGCTTTTAATGGCTTGACGCAATCATATTTTTATGATGCCAGCCTACTATTGAGTAGTGACCTGAACATAAAAATCAAATGTATATTTTCCAACTTATTGTTCACAAAGAACAGAAGCAAACAGGTATATAAAACAGGCAAATGGGTGGTCCTGAAGGCCAAAGACAGGACCTGTAGACAGCAATGGTGACCCATAACAAAACAAAGCAATCAAAGAAACAATTAGTCAACAGATGATCGGGATTCTCAGCACATTTCTATTCATGGCACATGAATCTGCAGTCTTGCCAAATAAGTGAAGAATGTCACACCAACAGTGTGAAGTGGTGCAAGTATCTTATCAGTAGTTAGCTGTAAAGTGGGCCGGGGGTAAAGGAGCTGTGAGGATTAACTCTGTTTTAGCTATAGGCGATCCGTTACTGGCCGAGAACACCCCTGGGTGTGATAGAATACATGACAGAAGCAGCTTAACTGAAGAACATTCCAGTAGAGTGATGCGTGTGGAATTCACCCATAATATTCTAATCTCATATGATATATAACCACTGACCACAAATCCAGATTATTGCTATTTATATTGTTGAACCATTTGTGGATGAGAACAAGAAAAAGAACTGACCTCTTGGTGGCATTCTCTTGGAAAGGGTAGAGGATTCGGCCATTGTGGCAGAGCTCGCAGATGAAGCCTTTCTCTCGACACAGACTGCAGCTGTACACGTGAGAGCTGGCAAATTTGATAACTTTGGAGAGGAAGGGAGCTAGTTTTCCATCTATTACCTGTACAGAGCAACAAATAATTTAAAGTGCCTAGAATAGTGGCCATACGACAGAAAAGAGAACAAGGTGCGGAATTCTGTTACAGCAGGACACCAGAAACGGGAAAAGAAACGACTGGAAATATCAGCCTTATCTAATTATGTGGATTTTTTGTGGAAAAACAAAAGCTTTTTAAAAAAAAAACCAAAAAAAAAAAACCACTGCAATAAGAACCGGGACAAAGAAAGCAGAGTTCACATCAGGAATCCAGATCAAAACTAATGAATGCTCGTGAGGTTTAATGGGTGGACGCAGGGGGTTAACCGGGGCTCGAGGTTAGGTGGGAGAGTGGGATAATTCCTTTTAGAAGACTGTTCGCAAAAAATAATATGTGAATGCCATTTACCGTCCAGAATAGTTAAAAATCGGCATTGGGCTTTGAAAGTGCATTGTAGGCTGTTGAATAGGCCAGGGGATGGGGCCCGGACCTCCAGTGCATATTCACCAAGGGGGAAGAGACAAGTGGCTACACCTGGCAGCGCTGTGGTACACCAATTAAAGGGCTTGCCAGCATTCTTCGGGCCTTACACAAAAAGCCAGCCAAAGAATGGGGGGACAGAGATGAGAACAGAGGAAGGGTAGGGGGTGAGGGGCTAGAAAGTTGGGGAAGTAGGTAAAGAGGAAGGAAGAAAAAAAAAAGAAAAAGGAGAGACCACCGCAATCTCCCACAAAGTATGAGCGAGTACGCACACATGCACACACACACATACACACACACACTCAAACATATGCACCCGGTGTGAAGTGAGTGAGGGTAAAAAGAGGTTTTTGTGGGGGCAAAAAGGGAGGCTGGATATTGCGTGTTATGGGTCTGAAACAGGAACCAAGGGAAAGCACAGCAAGTGTAAAGCACCGAACAAAGTGTTTCACTGTGTCTGTGCCTTGTTAATATCCAGTGGGACTAATTAAATGCTGTATGTAGTGTTTGACTCTTCCGGCCACCAATGGTGCACAACCCCCCCCCCCCAGAAAGTATAGAACTAGACTGTAATTCTGAAACAGCAATTCAAAGGGGAAAAAAGCTACACAAATTGAAATACGTTTAATAGTTCCATCTTGCTAAGCTTAAAGGCCTTGTCGAGAGTTAGTAATATATCAAAAAACTATCGTAGGTTTGCCCTGAGGTAGCAAAAGCAGTGTGGTGTGCAGCGGGGTTGCTGTGGCCCAGTAATCAAAAGAGACGAGGGCTAGCACATTCACGGCCGCCCAAATAACAATGATATATGTGGCCCCTAATCAGTGCTGACAGAAGAAGTAATTAAACATCTCAATAATTTAGTGAGGGCTGAGAAGGGGAGTGGGGTGAGCCCTCTTGGGGAGCTCTGCACCTGGGCTAGCACTAGTGTAGAAAAACAAGGCAGCCGTTAATACTCTATATAGTTTGCTGATAGAGTCCTGAGGCCAGAAAAAGGTCTCCACAGCACTCCAGATTATTAAAAAAATGACAGAAAATCTAGCATGTAAGTGAATGATTTATACTCCCAAACACAGCAAAATATTTCAAACTTGTCACATTCGTGCAACGAAAACAAACCGACGGCACGGGTGCTGGCTGCCGTTCCAGTCTGCGAACCCCCCCCCAATCTTTTACCTCGGTCCCGTGTGTGCTTTGTTGTCCATGGCCTAATCCCTTAAAAACTACTGTTTAACGTGCTCTACTTTATCCCCTCCTCATCCCAGGCCCTCATGGCATTGCGTGCTCCATTAACAGGCAGAGAAAGGGCAAGGATTAGACAGATAAAAAGAGAGTAAGTTCTGTTTGGATAACACCCTCCCTGCCAGGCCCTGGCAAAACAGGATTATCACCAGCACGCCAGCATGTACGTAAGTGTGGGCAAAGACAGAAACATGTCAGAAAGGAAGTGGGGGAAGAAGAGTTTGTACGTAAAGGTACACAAGACACAGTCATGTTTCTGTAGAGAAAATGTGTTAACAGAAGCATAAACAAATGACTTCAGGCACGTACACGAAAAAAAAAAACTGATCACAATCAGCTACCCGAGAAGAGATGTGTCACAATATATCACAATAAACGAGATCTAAGGCCTTATTGCTAGTGAGCCTTGTCAAAAATCACACTTCATGCTAGAGCTGTGATGGGACCACCAGGGTTTTACAGTATTTACTGTACTTACTGGTCAGGCACATCTAAAATATAGACTGCTTTGCCAGTACGCCATTTTAAAATGTCTTTGAACAAATAATATAAAAGTATCACCAGTGAGTAGATATCATTAGTAATTGATGATTTGGATGAGCACCACTGTTAAAAAGTATGTCAATCACATCAGCATTGATGTACAAAAGGTTGTGCCTAGTCTCCTGGACCTTTTGCTTTATGACACCTTGTTGTCCTGTACTTTCAATAGAGACTATGTGAGGGGGAAAAAAACGAAAGTGTTGAGTAAATGACGGACTCTAGATGGACGAGACAATGCTAATACATACTGTAGTTCTATTAAGTGCGTGCTGAGAAAGTGAACGGAGTGCCAAAGCGGCGCAACCAGAAGTCAATTTTTGCAATGTTGTGTGTACATGAATAATGTCCCAAAGTCACTGAATACTTCTTTGTAGCTATCCACTTGTGTATAGGTCACTGGCAAGGCTTAACACTGTAACATCGACTAGTATTGCATACAAAACAATTAGCATTTCTATGGTGCCCTTCATGTGGGCCATCTTTAAACTCTTTCATTTGTAGAGCTCTACAAAAGCCAGTGCCTTAACAAGACCTGTATCGGGGCAGGCCTTAGGCAAACAAGTCTACCAAGAGACTTTTCTTTTAAATAAAGAACTGGTAGTTGTTTGCTGAAATTGAATAGGCAAGTGCATGTGCTTTAAGACTATCGAGTTTCTGGTGTCTCGGTATTCGGCATTCAGTGACCTCGACATACAGGGAAAACATTCCCGGGGAACGAAAGAGCTGGCATTAGGCAGCCAGGCTAAAAGAAAATGGCTCCTTAATAAGGTAAGCCAATTAGCATGGTCAAAAGAAGCTCAATGTGACAAGAATAGGAAATGTCTGATGGAGTCAGACAGGAAATTACTTCCTATAGTAAAAGAATTTTACACTATATTATCAACAATTAATAAAACTCAAACCGTAACCTTAAATCTTGTGCATTTCTCTGGAAGAATGCTCCAAAATACCAGCCCATTTAAAAGTGAGCTATTTGTTAAACTTCTCTTTACATGATCAAGAGGAACCGGGATGAAAGGCAAATTCAGCAGGGAAGAAACAGAGGGTGAAAGATATCAAGAGGAGAAAAAAAAAAAAACCACCGAGTGTGGTAGTGTCAGGGAGTGGGATGCTTGGGAAGAATGGAGGCCTGTCACACTTTGTTTTTCTGCCTGTTGCTTCTGAATGCCACTAATTAGTTAGCTGGGTGGGAGGGAACACAGGGTGAAGAAGGAACAGGCAAAGGGACTCCGGCCTCCTGCTTGGAAAAGAGGAACTGAACACAAAGTAACAGTTATGAGGCGAGGCAGGGCAGGAGGAGCTGAGAAAAAGAATGACAAAAATTCATAGGCGATAAAAGTATTTGCGCTCAAAACAATATGAAATCATCCGCACACAGCCACTAAACTCTTGCACGTTCTAGATTTGTTCTTATATGTACAAAACGTAAATATGTGTATAAAAAACATTTTGTCGATTCATTTTGAATATTTAATTTGATGGGGGTTTTTTTTAAGGATTTAAGGGAGGGGAAAAATCTATTCTGGATATTATGGTCATCATTCACGACGCAAACCAATGCCAATACACTGATTCGTTCATTTCATCCATTCTCTAACCCATCTGCTTGTTCTCCAACACCGGGGTCTGCTGGAGCCTATTCCCAGTGCACATGGGGTGAAAAGGCAGGGGCTACTCCCAGGACAGTTTGTCAGTCCATCGCAGGGCACACACAGAGAGAAACAACCCCTCCCACACGCATTCACATTTACCTAAGGGTAATTTAGAATCACTAAGTTAATGTGCATGCTATGTCTTCAGAAAAGTCAGGAGCCTATGCGACACTAATATACTCACATGCTTGAAGGTCAGAGTGCAACTGTGATTCTATAAGCCGTGTTAAGGTCCGATATACTGTGTCCAATAGTGTGTCGTGATAGTTGGACGTCTAATATCAATGCGATTGCTAAATTGACACTAATTGTTTACTTAAATGATCTCTGCGTCTACTGGGAAACTGCGATCATTTCCACTCACGCAAGCGCGGACCATGGCCATCACTGCTCTAAAGGTTTGCAGTGTGTTATAGTGAAAGCAAATACACAGATTTTATAGAATCAGTCATATAGAATCAGTAACTTTCTAAGGTTTCAAATGAGTTTCTATAAGAAGTCACATATGTATTTCCTTCCACCCTTGGCAATAAGAGTTAAAGGCCACCACTTTTATGCAACACATGGATTATTTAAACATATATTACGGATGGGGCAGCGCGGTTGTGTAGTGATTAGCACGGTCACCTCACAGCAAGAAGGTTCCATTCTTGGACCAGGGTTCTTTCTGTGTGGAGAGTCTGCAAGTTCTCCATGCTTGCATGAATTTTCACCGATTTCCCCCGGTTTCCTCCCACAGTCCAAAAACATGTACATTACAGTTAGGCATTTCTTATCCAGAGCAACTTACATTTGGTCTCTTTTTTTTTTTTTTTACAACTGAGCAATTGTGGGTTAAGGGCCTTACTCTATAGCCCACAGGGGTTGCTTGGTGGAGACCCCAGTGACCGTGAAATAGGGAATAAGCGGGTTAGAAGATGGAAGAATATTATTCATACAAGATATTTTCGATTTCTGCCATTTATAAAGACATTATCATTTCTAAAACTGAGTTTAATTATAAGGGTCTTGTATCAATCATTTCTTAGAAAGAAACCCCCAAACTCCCAAAATAGTGTGTGTGACAGTAAGATATATACAGATATAACTGTTACCTGCTGGAGGTCGGCCAGTGAGTACAGATGAATGTGTTGTAACAGGTATTCCCGTGGAAAAATCCTGTGAAAACATGGGAAAACGAATGAGATAAATCTTCCAGCGATACACTAACACACACTGCATTGTAAGGACAGTATGTTAGGTACACACTGAAATGTTAAACTGCACTTACACGGTCACACCACACTGCTCAAAGATTAATAAGTTAGACAGACACATATACCCATCCTGATCCCAGAACAAAGTCTAGCCCATCATTACGCTCATGTATCCATGACAGCATGAGACCATATTACTGGGGAAAATAGAGGTTAATTTAATTGAATTGGGGAAAAGTCTGTGAAATAGCCATTTAAAAGCACTCTCCCTTATTACATGTGAAGTGGGGTGGCTCACTCCCCCGCCCTTTCTCTGCCTGCCTCTCTGTCTGCCTGTTCATCTCTTTTTCTCTGCCTGTCTCGCACTCCGTGCCTGCCAGTCTCTCTCTTTCTTCTGCTTTCCAGGTCTCTCTTTCTCTCCCTCACTTACCCTACCCCCTCTCTCACTCTACCCCCCTCTACCTCACTCACTCCTACAACCCAATTGTTCTCACACACCATTGTTCTCGCACTTCGTTGCTCTCTCTTCCATATTTTACTGTTCTCTCCTCCTGTCTTTCTGTATGGCTAGGTATTATAACCCTCTGCACTCCTCTCTTCCCTTGAGCACACTCAGCCCATGCGCTCTCTCCACTACAACGCCTACGCTTGCTCAGATTACAAATCAAGAGCCTGCAGTGGCATCCGGAAATAAATAGGGGAAGGGAGACAGTATGGAGGAGAGGAATAAATGAATAAAATCAATCGATAAAGATGATGGGTAGAATGGAGACTGGCATGGACAGATGGAGAAACCAGAAAGGGACTAAAAAATTAACGAGGTTCAAGAAATTTATCTTGACTCTTAACCAAGAAAGAAACCGGAAACACCTCACAGTTGTGGCATATCAAGATGCTGATGCCTTAGGCTGGCCACAAGAAAAGGCCACTCCAAATGTGTCATTTTTTTAAAGACAAAAAGCAGTCAGTATCTGCTATGACCAACATTTGCCTCTCACAATACAACACATCTCCTTGGTTGTTGATTGTGGCCTGTGGAATGTCGGTTCACTCCTCTTTAATGGCTGTACAAAGTTGCTGGATATTGGCAGGAACTGGAAGACGCTGTTGCATGCACTGATCCAGAGCACCCCAAGCAAGCTCACCGGGTGACTTATATAGTGACTCTGCTGGCCATGCAAACACTGGGATGTTTTCAGCTTCCAGGAATTGTTTACAGGTCCTTGCAGCATGGGGTCGGCCATTTTCATGCTGTAACATGGGGTAACAATGGGTCTCAGGATCTCGTCTGCGCATTCCAAATTCCATCAATAACATGCATCTGTATGCCTGCCCATACTAAAACCACATCACTGCCATAGGCCACTTGATTCACAAGCTTTACCTAAGCAAACCGCTCATCCACATGCTGCCTATATTACAAAGAGTTTTATACAAGGTGTACATTTCAGACACACCCTGGCTCCTGACAGGAAATAGGAACAGATAGGGACAGTAATCTCTGCATTCGAGACATGCTCTCCTACTATACAGACAACTACTTGAACAGAGCATAATGGCGTTTTATGATCGGAGATGCCACGTCGGTGCATCTTATGCTTTCCTCAGTTAATAGCTCCCCACTTCCACTCTGCAGCTGAGCTGTGTCATTAGCAAGGCTGCTATACAGATGTTGGGCAGGAAAAGGAATGTACGTGTGTGGGTGTGGGTGGTGGGGGTTGGCAAGAAAAGGTTCCTAATGACACGGATGGGATGAGAGAGGGGACCGGCTGACAAACTGTAAGCAGCAAGGGAGTAATTTAATGTAAATAGTGGGGAGAAGTTGGAATAGCTGAGGATGTATAAACTTAAGCAAGAGTGAGTGCACATAGGGTGAGCGACCCGTCCAGGCCTCTCACCCTATGTGCGCTGCTGGCGCCCATCCCAGCGCACATAGGGTGAGAGACCCGTCCAGGCCTCTCACCCTATGTGCGCTGGGATGGGCGCCAGCAGACCACCATAACCCTGAATTAGGGAATAAGCAGGTTAGATAATGAATGAATGAATGAATGAATGAGTGCAAACATGGTGCATACAAAAAACTATGGGTTTTAATGCCTTTTTTTCCCCATTACAGCTTACTCATCGAGTAATTATTAAAATTAAAAAGTGTAATAAGTGATACGGTGCATAAGCAGCTAAGAATGAATAATTTCCCAATGTTTTTCTTCTTTAAATGTCGTCAAGCAACAGTAGTTTTGTATATGTGAGACTGAAGATCTGATGTATGGTTTTGCTTGAGTAGCAGAGCAATAACACTTGTTATTCGAATATTAGCAGCAGTAGAAAAGAGACCAATTGTTATCTATATAGACTGATAAGTCGGAATGCAGAACCAAAAACTCTTTGTTAGACCGCTGCCTTTGGAGTCTTAAGAAATTGGTTGATATTTAATTAGGGCAACATCTGGAAAATTTTCCAGTCAATCAGAGCAGCAGGGGTTCGAAGCTTGTAAAACTCTTATTATATTTATTTGCCCTTGCATTTACAACAGAACCCTGAAGTACCTGAGCATAAAGCATTTACCTCTGACATTTGTTCCAGTCAGAGCTTTTGCCGTTTGATATTCGGACATGAACAGAAGAGTTACGTTACTGAGCGTAAAATCGAGCTATAAACAGTTTTGAAAAAGGTTTCCTACCTATGCAGTAAATTATCAGATAGCAGGAATGACGGAGGGCAGTGACCCTTTTGTTCAAAGCGCCGCTCCGGTTCTCATTAACCACAGCTGCTATATTACTACACTAATCAGTCTAGACTGAGGCCTAAGTAATGGAGGAGGCTCTTTTGGAGGAGATCTCTGGTGGGCGGTGTAATAATCATAAGGCCAGACAAACAGAGAAAAAACGATTTTGTTTCAAGTTACATTTACTTGCCTGAGCATTTAAATTAAGAATAATTAAGAAATAATTAAGCAATGATCTGGTGTGGGACATGAGGACATCGCTTAATCCCCAAACAAATGCATGACTAGTTTAATAAAAGGAAGTATGAGACAGGAAAAACCTAGAGTGCACCATAGACATTATATTATTATAGCACTAAAACCAGTTCTTGCCTTTGTTATAAGTTATAGGTCTTGTTTAGGGGCCCAGCGTAGCCAGCTCGGCGGTGGTGGGAATTGGACCCATGATCTTTGATTTGATAGGCGGTTCAAGACCTTAACTACTGACCTACCACTTTTCTACATTATCTCTACTTGGATCTTTCTCTCTTTATACCACAAAGTAAATATATTTTCCAGCCAGCAGTGTTTGTTGGTAGTTGGTTTGTTGGTATCCAGCCGATAACGCTGCATGACGATAATAGGAACAAGTCTGAATAATTCTGAGAACGCGATTTGGTTAAACAATGCCAAGATCGCACACACGCACACACGCACGCACGCACACACGCGCGCACACACGCGCGCACACACGCGCGCACACACACACACGCGCGCACACACACACGCGCGCACACACACGCGCGCACACACACGCGCGCACACACACGCGCGCACACAC
>JAOTRA010000036.1:2873348-2898229 GCA_026260255.1 Pseudolaguvia tuberculata | reverse complement strand
CACACACGCGCGCACACACACACGCGCGCACACACACGCGCGCACACACACGCGCGCACACACACGCGCGCACACACGCGCACACACACACGCGCACACACGCGCCCACACGCACGCACGCACGCACGCACGCACGCACGCACGCACGCACACGCGCGCGCGGGGGAAGGGGAAGCATCTCTTTCCATGTAAACAGCTTAATCAGAATTGAAAATGATCGAAACAGGAGAAACCTTTTAACAACCCGATTTTATAAAACTATTTATTTTAAATACTTCCAGTAATGAGACAAATACCTGGTTTTGTTACGAATAAACTATAAAATATTTTAAACTACCATAATGCTACCTCTTTAAAAGGATTTTTAGTACTGCTGCACATGTGTGAGGCTGAGCGGTGTGCGTTCTGAAGGCTCTCTCTTTGCTCTTCAGTGTAAACACTCTCCATCCTCCTCAGAGCCACTGAGGGGCGATGGACGATGGGGGTAATACTTTGGTGGCATTGCCCTCATCAATCCTGCAGTGTTTAGAATAACAGAGCATTAGCCATTGCCGGCGCATAGCTTGGCGGTAAACACTGGACCTTGACGTTGGTCATCACCGGTGTGGCCTGTGTGCTGGTACAGCTGGGACAGCTCCACAATTGAGCCATGGTGCAGAGGTGGACCTCCAACAGATGGCTAAACTAAGCTAGCCCTTTGTTGAGTGCCTCGTCTGTACTTCAAAGGGGTGCCCGCAGCCTAGGTCACCACCGAGTTCAAAAGAGCCAACGAGGAAAGGCGGAGCGGCTCGTTCAATAATTCAATGATTCAACCTGACGTATTAGCTGAATGAAGAAAAAGAATAGATGTGACACTGGTTTGGTTTTTGAGGAGTCTTTAAAAGTGGTAAACATTCCTCTATTATTAAGTCTACAGTTATTCTTCCGTTCCATATGTTTTAGGCTTCACCCACTATTCTTTCTATTGCATTCGCCACATTTGTTCAAAGAATTGTCCAGGACGTGTATTGTCATAGCTTGAAAATGCGTTTAAAGAAAAGCAACCGCATGCTCTCTGTACATGACCATGACCTGGAAGAGGGCGCAGAGGATCAGTCATGGAGACAGACCTTTTAGCGAGGAGTCCTTCAAATAAACATAGTCCCCCTTACATTTACACTTAACCCAGACTGTAGGAATTCAGCCTGGCTCAATAATTCCAGCTGTTTATTTCTGTATTCTAACGTGCTGGACATTTGAATGGTATTGTGTCTGTGTAAAAGAATTTTTTTTTTTTATATTTCTGTTTTCCCAATACCACTTTTCAGAATTTTACCCTGATTCCTTACCATTCCCTCTATGCGCTCACCTTCGGCGTAGGTCTTCAGCTACTGTGGCTCGGCAGCTAAATAAGTAAGCCCTGAGGGACTTGAGTTGCTGTCGCAGCTTGAGCACGGCAGCCAGAGGTTCCGAGTGTTCGTAGAGGCCTGGGTTTAGCTGCTGTATGTCCAGTAAGGGCTCCTCATATACAAACTCCAGGAACTCTTTAGCTTGTTTGGACACCTGATTGAAATGATAAATGATAATTATGAAAAATCAGTACAGATATTGATGTAGTACTGAGGTCTTTGTTTGTATATCTTATATAGGAGCTACATCTTCTTCCTGTATTGCAATGGAACTGAATGAACCATCTTAAATAACGGCATGATTGCTTGCAGAAGATGCTGGAAACGTCTAAATCACACACTAATGTGCCATTTTCTGGTGTCAATAGGATACCAACTGCAACCTATTGGTGTCAATAGGATACTAGCTACTTACTGCAAGTAGAATAAGAACACTTGAGGTATCAGGATGTTGCACTTCTATAAACTGAATGACCAGTTTGACAATACTACACTTAATTTTATACTCGAGTCGCATACTTACAATCGTTTGTAGTAGTGTCCCGTAAGATGAATGTCACATTATGGACACAGAAACCGCTAGGTTAGAACTTTTGGCTCTGGGTTTGAGGATTGTTTTTCACTATCAGGTTAAATCTGCTAATCAAACTGTCTAATGCTTATCCCAGTGCACAAAGGGCAAGAGGCAGAGGTACAACCTGGACAGGTCGCCAGTCCATCTGAGGGCTACATATAGACTAACAACCACACACACATATTCACTGATGTGGGTAATTTAGACTCACCATTTAACCTAATGTACGTGTTTTTGGACTGTGGAAGGAAACCAGATTACCAGGAGGAAACCTATGTAAGTGTAGAGAGAACATGCAAACTCCGCACAGAAAGATCCCCGGCCCGGGATTCAAACCCGGGACCTTGTTGTGAGGCGGCCGTGCTAATCACTACGCCACCACGATAAGGCACACCTAAAATCTGGTCATTTATAATCCCGTGCGCCTTAGATATTAATGCTGGATGTGCTTATTGACCTCGAACCAATTGTATGTGGTACGAGGTGCTCAAAAATCTGTCAAAATGTTTCAGAATAACTTTTGTAACCGCAGACGAAAGGCTCCATGGAGCTAAACACAGATTTTTTCTACGTCTGTTTTTTTTCTTTTTTTACTGCTACATGGTCTGTTGCCAAGTCCTAACGTTACATTTTTACCTTTACGTTTAACTTTATGTTTTTATTTTAGATGTTTTATCAGATTAATCCTATTATCTAAATTAAAAAAAAAAAAAAAAAAAACATCGATGGGGAAAAAAATTGCTATATTAATTCTGAAATATTTCCACACTTTAACCATGACAAACTGTTCAGATTGCCAGAGACTTTGTGGAAGTATTGGGCCCAACACCGAGACTAGTTCATCGCTAAGTACTAAATAGGCTACTGAAAAACAATATGTTGTAGTCGTGTGCAACAATTGGCAAGATGTTCAGCTAGATTACACCCACTTTATATTTTGTTTATTTACCTCTCAAACAATGTTATTGTTTACTTGTCAAGACCTCCTTGTATAACTTAAAAAACGGAACTGTTTTGCCCCTGGAGTGTGACTGGAATGGGGCACCTTATGCTTGTTTATGTCCCAGTTATGCAGCAGTCGGGCAGGAATAAGGAAGAGGTTGTCTTGGTGGCAGCTCTGGCAATAGTACCATCCGCTATAGCAACAAACCTTGGCTTTGCCTCGTGTCAAACCCACCGGCCTTTGACATCCTGTAGGGGAGGCAAAAAGAAACAGTGGTGTAACCAATATTAGGACAATATAAGTATTGTTTCTGATTTTTATTAGCTTTACTGTATATATCAGCTATTACCATTAACACAGTGTAGAGACTAGACTAGAATTTCATGGAAATTGATAAAGACAAGTAATAATCGTATCTTTTCCTGACAATCATTAACTAAAGGTTGACCAGGGTTGAGATCAGACAGACTAGGTGTTTTTTTTTTTGTTAATAAGTTCAAGTTTATGGTGTGAACCTTGGTCGGCTGAAGATTAGCAATCATACTCTATAAGTGTCTATTAGAGAGAGAAAAAAAAGATAACATGAGCTTTGAATCTTTCAAAAATCTCTGATAAAAAAATATAGCCTCAACAAAAAAAGCGACGAGACGGAAGTCTCATTCAAACAAACTGATAGCATATGTTATGCTTAGTCTTTCACACTTCTTTTCTTGCATGTATTTCCTCCTCCCCCCCCCCCCCAAACGTTTGGACTTACAAGAAGAGATTCATCCTGAACAAGCAAAACAGGTGATTGTTAGCTTGGCAGATGTTCCTTATCCAAGTCATCTAGAAGATACTACTTTAGGACTAACATAGAAGAAGAAAGGAAAATAATATGAAAAGAGCAGAGAGTTGGGGTATGCAGAAAAACACAGACGAGCATTACGGTCAGTGAAGCATGGTGTCGGCGGCGTACTTCACAGGCAGAGAAAGAGAGATGAGAGACAAGATAGAGAGGAACAAAAAAGGTCTACTGTGGAGGTCTACTGATTCTTCCCATCCGAGAGCCACTGGCCAAAGAGAAAACAATTCCTTGATCAGTGTGTTATTGTTATGATTGTCGGATGTCGGTTGATGTGTGGGGGAAAAAGCTGGGTGAGGTGTGGCAGCAAGGCATGTTTTACTAAAACACTCTTTATATTTTTTTAACTAATAGCTCTTTTTTTTTTTATTCAACTCAGTTTGTAATTTTAGCAAAATGAAGCAGACACACAATCTTTTTCATCTTATTAGTAAGGACATAGTACCAAATCCCAGAACGACATTAGGGACGATTAGATGCATTCATAATAGTCAATGTTCATTCATTCATTTATCTTTTAACCCACTTGTTCCCTAATTCGGGGGTCCCGGGGGTCTGCGGGAGCTTCACATTCACGCTCATTCCAATGGGCAATTTAGAATCCGTATTAAACCTAATGTACATGTTTGGAAGACAAAGGGATCTTCTTGCAGTGAGGCGACCGTGCTAACTATAGTGAATGATTAATGGGCTTAAGCTTTTACCCACTTTTAATTCTGGTCCTTCATGTAATAATAAGAAACGGTAGGGTGGGGTTCTCTTGGCACCTCACAAATGGATTCCGACATTACACAACAATTACTAATGCCACTTTTGTTTTAATACACATTCTTTTTTTTTTTTTACTGTCTGACTAGAAGCGTTCATCCACAGGAAATGAAACATCAACCGGTAGTAACGTCCAATGTAATGAGTTCAGTAGGAATGGCCACAATAGATATATTGTTAGTAAGAGGTTTCATCCGAAATCACAAGTATGCACTAAATACACACTTTCCAAATGTTATAAAACATTTTAATTAATTTAATTCTTTCATTCATTCATTCATTCATATTCTTACACGCTTATTCCCTAATTCGGGGTCACTGGGGTCTGCTGGTGCCTATCTCAACGCACATAGGGCAACTGGCAGGGGCACACCCTGGACAGTTCACCAGTCCATCGCAGGGCAACACATAGACAAACAACTACTCACACACACATGCAATTTGTGCACTCACCAATCAAACAGACATGCTCGTTTTTGGACTGTGGGAGGACACCGGAGTACCCAGAGGAAACCCACGCAAGCGTGGGGAGAACATGCGATCTCCGCACAGAAAGATCCTTCGGCCTGGGAATCGAACCCGGGACCCTGTTGTTGTGAGGTGACCGTGCTATCTACTACACCGCCCAATATTAAATAATCAGTTAATATTGATAGGCAGAAAATCGATTTTGGACATTAGTAAATCAATTTACAATCGTCCATGTGCACATCATGATGCAGCTAAGAATCAAATCAAACCCTATACGATAAGTGCAGTTCGTCATTTTTCCATATTATCCCATAATCCACTGAGTGTTTGTTTAGGAAACAGTTGCTGACCCTCTCCCAACCCCCACAGCCACACAAACTGCTATAGGACTACCAGCCATTTCCAGTGAGCAGACTATTATTTTCACCGTCCACGTTATCTAAAATAGCACTGCGCTCAAACAACTCGCTCAAAAATGTCCTTTCCTCTTCAGTTCCCCACTAAAAGCTCTTCCATCCCATCCCATCCCGTCCCGTCCCGAAACCAACATGCATTTGTCTGTTCTCACTGCGCCTCAAAATCAGGCATCGTGTATAGTCCTTCAATGCCAATGTAAACCTGAGGTTTGCAGAGGCAGGGACCCCAGACTATAAAAAGGCTAAGCTGGTGTCCCCCTTCTTTAGCTTCACCACTGATGGGTTCCCGATCGTAGAGTCGAGCCACAAACCACGCAACGGGGTGTCGTGTGTCATGGCTGCCCTGTAATCAGCGGACATGTGCAGCATGAACCCGCAAATACCGCCCTGCTCCATAAATAGCACATCACTGTACCGCTTGCTTCACGATCACTTGTTGGGAAAACTATTATTAAGAAAACTTTTGCGTAAGGCATATGGCTTAAAGAATTTGTGCTTTTATGAAACAGGCAAAAAAACAAATCCTAAAGGGGCCGGTGTGTCACGGATGAGAGTAAAACGGTAATGACAGGACTGCGCTTCCAAACTCAAATGGACAGCCATAAAAACCAAATCATGGGCCTTTACAGGCTACAAATCACATGAAGCTTGGCTTTTTACATTAAACATCCTCAATCCCTCAAACTGTCAGTGAGTATAGTTTAATAAGCCAATATTTGAGTGGACTCAAATGTTTCTCAGCTTCAACCGTGTCCACGATGGACACAAGTCTGAAAAAGGACATTTGATGCCTAGAATTTGTGTCATTTCTGGGAAGAAACCGGCCTAAGAGGCACCATATAACCTCAGCGTCTTGAGTACATCACTACATATACAGAGTCCGTTTTTTTTTAGCTGGCATATAAATCATATAAATGCATCTTGGTACATGAAAGCCTGCAGAGAACACATTTTTAAGGGGAATAATGAGTTAAACCATCCAAACCAGCCCGATGCTAGCTTCAAAAGTGTGTCTCGGACAAACTGAGAAAAGACATGTAAAAAAAACAGGACAAATGGTAGAGTGTGGGAAAGCAATATGTTTGATGTGCTTTCATCACATCCATGGCTGCGTGGACAAAGCGAAAGAATTAAGGGCACTTCTAGGTGCCCCCCCATACTATAGATTGTGGTAGAACAGGCATGTCTGTTCAGGTGTCAGGTCACCCTGTTCCCCTTTTCCGCCAGGGTTCCCACTCTTGCCGTTTTGAAGCGAGCTCTATAGGGGTACAACGAAGAAAGAATTGGTCAGATTGGGGGGGGGGAGGGGGGGGGGTTCTCCACCACACAAGAGGAAAGACACCAGAGCTGCTGCTTTGATGTTCTTCATTCAAGCTGACACCCACTCAAAAAAAAAAAAAAAAAAAAAAAGGATGTGCACGATGAGGTGAGAATAAGGGTTTGTGCATGTGTGGTGTGTTTGCTTCTCAGTGTGTGGGTAAGACAGAGAGAGAGCGAGAGAAAGAAAGAGAGATGCGCTGACCATGTGTTTGATGTAAACAGTAGTTGCAAAGCCCACCACCTGACCCTGTGCCTCACTCCAGCTTCCAGGCTTGCTTCCATTGTCCCAACAACAGCTGTAACCTTCTTATTTGATCTACCGCCCTTGTATTCTTCTACAGACTCCTTCTTGTGCGAAACGTTCGGACAGATAGATAAGGTCCTAGCACGAAAAAGGAGGGGAGAAAAAACGCAACATTTTCTTACGCTTCTTGCATGAAAGATCTGAAACTGGATGAAATAAAATTGCCCCAACTCTAATTTTGTGCTTTCCATACGCAGCTGGTAAACAGATGGGAATAATAAATCAGGTTGTTTTGTTTGGCAACCTGTGATCTGTTTCCTAGCTCTAAACCTGTAACAATATGCACTATACATAATCAAATCACATTTTAGGCCCAGACTGAATTTAAACCAACAAAGCAGTTTGGAGTCTAATCTGTGATGACCATGGTGTCATCCTAATACTTTTATAAGTGATCTTGATCTAATGCATCTCATCCAAAACACACTTCACCAAGCAGTCTTCTAGAGTTCGGGTCATTTTGTCTGATGAATCAATGGATGGACTGTCAAAGAGAAAGGGTTGTAAAAACAATTGCTGAGAATGTGCACCTCTCGGGAAGGAAGCTGACGGGTGTGTTGATTTGTATTCAGAAATTTGATATTAATCTGCAGTCCAAATAACACTGACAGGGAAAGGGAACTGAAGGCAGGATATAGTTGGGCCTAAACATAAGGGTATAATTATCTGCCCACTTAATAAGCATTACAAAGTATTTTAAGAATAAAAAACATAAAGACTATATACGGTTGCTGATTACTGGGTGAAACTGATGTACCTAAGGAAACTAAACCACTACGCCTTGTTGCAGGGGGAAAAAAACGTTTTATGTGCCACGACTGGTCAATGTACTGCTTATGCAGGCATGTGAAGTCAAGCAGTAACCGGCCTCTTGGAGGCAGAGTGGTAGTGTTATGTGTTTAATATTCAGTGCCAAGGCAGGACCATTTTGCTGAAGGATTTATTATTCTTGAAAGAGCCCATCAATAAAAATGGGGGTGGGTGATAAACGTCAGGCTTCTATTTAATAAAACAGCGTTTCTTCATTTACTTTTGCGTTCACATGCTGCTGCTTTATAAACGAGGGTCAGTCGAATGAAGCTTTTGAGTTCTTTGTGCACCTGTTAAACAAAGTAAGTGTATTTTGTTTCCTAAGAATCTTTACAAACAACTTTTTCTAATTATGTGCTACAGCAAGTTTCACACTAAACTTTTGTTTAGGTACAACTAAAAGGTCAAGTTTCCATGTATTAACTGCTTCATATTATTGAGGAACCAGGCGGGAGCCAGAGATAATGAGTCTCGGCGAGACGCTTTATTGACACGTATGGAAGGCAGGAGGAGAGGAAAAGGGTAGCTTTGATGCTCTGATAAATCTGGACCTGGGTACTCAAGCTTTTGACAAGAAACAGGGAACCAGGCCAGCAAGTCAGTAGCGGGATGCTATATTCATACATAAAACCTACTAGAGGAGGCCGAGTAAAGAGTTTGGGTATAAAAAAGCAGGGGCAGTGAGTGTGATCTACTGATGAGGTGGTGGTAGGTGACAATTGATTAAGGAGATGAGTACACACGGTGCACGTTGTTGGTAGATAACAGAAGCAATAAGTAATAATAAAACAATACCAATAAAAATGTGGTAATATACACAGTGGGTATGGAAAGTACTCAGATCCCCTAGAAATTTTAATTCCAAACAAAGCCGGACTCAAATGAAGGTGTAGAACCATCTCAAGGATGATCAGAAGAAATATACTGCACATCAGTGTTACATCAAAGCGTCCGAATACTTATGACCATGTGATGCTTCACCAAATCAGAAAAAATGTCAACAATTCCGTGTTTTTCTGTTAATATGGGTTGCTGTGTGTACATTCATGAGGAAGAAATGAACTTCAATGATTTTAGCAAATGGCTGCAATATAACAAAGAGTGAAAAATGTAAGGGGGGTCTGAATACTTTCCATCTCTACTGTATTTAACGTATTTATCATCAAACTTGGGAAAATGTGCATCTAAAAGGCCCTTTAGACCTGTGAATGTATGTTATATTAAAGAATATAGGAATTGTAGGCGAGTACTGGTGACAGTCGAAACTAACTAACTTTTTCCTATTAACCTGAAAAAGCCAATATTTAATCAATATTTGATTGTATCGCTAAAATATATGATTATATCTTTAAATATTTTTGAAAATAAAGGGTTGAACTGTTAGAAATGAAATAAGCTTTATATCTTTATTATTAAAATAAAAACCTGACATTTTCTGATATCAAGGGGACCTGCTAGCACTTGGGCAGAAACCATTTTGTTTTGTTGCCTGTTTGCCATTGTATCTTTCAAAGCCTTGAGTCCCATTGAAGCAAATAAAGAACTCCACAATCTGTGGCAAGATAGACAGTCAGAGCAACCTTTTGTGGGTGCTAACAAATTGGGGGCAGGGAGGGATAATCAGGGGAAGAAAGGGCAAATGGGGGTAAAATGGTGCTTAATCAAAGACCACGACGGCACACAGAACGCAACAGTAATAAGACGAACACCCTCCTCCTATTCGAGAAACACCATTACTACCTTTCAGTCCCCCTTCCTTAAACCTTCACTGCGTCTATTGTCCTGCATGTCATGCATGCAAGGCAGATCGCTGTCTGGATAATCCGTCTGCATGTATCAGGAATAAAAACATTAAAATCACATACGTTTCTTTTGGACTTTTCTCAAACTCGTGTCAGCATGTGGGTTGGCTAATTAAAATTGTGCAAACGTGTGTATGCATCATTGAAGGCTATGGGGCTGGTGTGTATTCTGGGATTGTTCTCACTTATTCATCATCGTTGTAAAAAAAGGCTCAAACCCTAACTCGAATTTTAAAAGGTTACTAGAGAGAAATGATTGATGAATAAAAAATAAGAGACAGGACATTCCAACACAAAGCATTTCTTTTGATGATATAAATAAAAATAATGGCGGTGCGGTGGCATGGTGGTTAGCATGTTCGAAGGTTCGATTCCCAGGCGGGGGATCTGTGCGGCGTTTGCATGTTATCCACACGCTTGTGTAGGTTTGCTCTGGGCTCTCTGGTTTCCAAAAACATGCGTATTAGGTTGATTTGTAAATCTGAGAGTGTGTGTGTGTTTGATCGTCTATGTGCGTCACTTATTAGGGAATAATTGTATGACCGTACCCTCGCCTCTTGCCCTACGTGCGCTGGGATGGGCGCCAGCAGACTCCCGTGCCCCCGAATTAGGGAATAAGAGGGTAAGAAGATAAATGAATGTATGAATCTTTGTTAAATCCTTTTATGGCCACGTTTCTGCTTACCGTGTGTAATAAGGGTTTCAGTACTGCTGCTTCAATACTGGCCATCATGTTACACTAACATTCTTCGGAAAATGTCAGCTGGTGTTAAAATGAGTCCGTGCTGTACACTTTATTATCAATATGTAGAACAAAAATCCCATATTCAAAGAAACCTGAATTCAAACCATAGTTTCTACCTAAACTTCTGAAGCTGCCACAACAAAGCAAAACCACCAGCGCCACCACCAGACTATGAATAATGCCACGTTGTCATGAAGCAAAAACATAAACAAAAACAAAAAGCACATGGAGTCGAAGGATAATACTCGTTTCCAAATTACAGACCAGTGCTAAGGATTCACCACCAGCTTTTTGTGAGAGAGCTACTTGTTTGTTTGAGTAACAGAAAATGATTTTGTGTGGTCTTGGTTAACCAATGTTGAAGAGGCGAGCTCTTGATGACGTCACTGGATGAAACAATGGAAAATCTCTGGAGTATTTTTACCGGTCAGAAGCGAAAAAAAAATGATCGGTACAGACAATTAATTTTGCAAAAATCACCTGCCACAAAGCTGTAACCTAATTCATTACAAACAAATAGGACAGCCAGGGGATTATCAATATGCCACACATTTAGTTGGGGTAAAATAACAAGGCAAAGAGGAACACTAACAGGAAGTTCAACAATATGCATACATAGGAGGTGTACGAGATGTTGTTAGTTATATGTACTTGTAAATATAGTTTATCTGTAAAATAATAAAGAAAATGTTTTACAGTGTGAACATATGGTACTTGCCTGCACATCTGAAGCTTTGCGTAGTCATGCCTTTTTCTACAGCTAAGCAAGTGAGGATGCTGAGAAAGCTTGTTGTTACAGACTGACGCTTGGCTCTTTGGGCCTCCCTTTGGCGACGTTCCCGGGCTGGTCTACTTCTCATTAGAACTCCAGGTGGCGCTATACGACCTCTCTCCTCTTGAGGTCTTTGGGCAGCTACAGCTGCTCGCAGGGCCTCCACCCAGTCCTGGGCCTGATGCTCACTCTCAGCACGAATACGCAATACCTCGTCAGGGAAGATAGCTTGGAATCGAGCACAGACACCTTCATCAGCCTCATCCCGCTGCACAGCCAAGCAGGAGGCAAGAGAGAACCGCAGCACAGGCTCGCACACTGGACCTCTGCCCTCAGTTTGGAAGGCCTGCAGGTGGGTGCGACTCAGCACAAAGGTGAAGGCGCTCCAGTTGTTGAGGTCACTAAGTTGGTACAGGAGGCCTACTTTAAGCACATCGGCGCAATGCTGGGTGAACAGGGGCAGGGCCTTTGGACGGACTAATGGACGTGAGGTTGGCAAAGAAACAACCTTGGCATCCAATTCATTTGGGTTTGGAGAAGCAGCAGAAGACGGTTCGCCAGCACGGGCAACAAGGACACGTTCCCAAAGGAGTCGGCGCCACTCCAGAGCCTCCCACTGGCAGGGAGCACGAAGCTGCAAACGAGTGCTGTTGAAGAAAAGAGCCTGTAGCACACACCCGTCCTGAGGCTGAGGTACACTCACGCTCTGGCAGTGAGACAGCGACAGGGCTGTACACAGCTGTCTGTTCCCACTGCTGTCCAGGCTGTAGACCCGTAGCTCACAGGGTGTGAGTTCCACATAAGAGGTGTTCCAGCGGCCCCAAGGACCCTCCCTGTGTTCCAAAATGCCCTGCTTTACTAGACTTGTGTTGCCCACCTTATTACCTGGGAAGCCAAAAAGAAAACAATTTACTTCAAAATCAAATAATGCACATCGTGATATCAAACGTTAAATGTTTAGTTCAGTAAAACAGCTGTTTTCTATTTTTCCCCAACTAGAATATCTTTCTGAATGGCCACTGCCATCTAGAACACTAGTGTCTTATCAACCATATCAACCAAACAAAGATTGTCTTTCTGATGAATTGCCTGTTTTTACTTTGTGTATCAGTCAGTCAAGTTGCACAAGTCTTTTGTCAACAATTCTTTGGAAGAAAGAAATATCACAGTGTGCACGGATACTGTGCAAATAAAATGGGCAGAGTGTAACCCCTAATCAGGGGCACTCCTTTTCATTCCTACCTGTCAGCCATTTTTTCCTGCTCCTTTCTTTATCTCAAGTCACAGCGACCTGCTTCTACATATTTCGTTAACTAGAGCGCTACCAGGTTTCCGCCCAAGTGTATTAATTCTGAGAAGGTGGAGGGAGATTGGGCCCAAGATTTAATAAGCTGAAATTTGACAGAGGTTAAGTATAAGGTTTAAAAGCTTTCTAAAGCTTTTTAAAAGATTTCCAAATCTGATCTGTGGTTGTACATTCCATAACTCCAGTGCATATAATAAGCAATCCTATGGGAATCTGTAGGCAGAGCTTATTTGGTGTGTAATCTTTGGACTTTTTGTCTAGGATATAGTGCACCAGGTTAAAGGTCATTATTCATTTAAAGCCAGTGAGAAAAATAAAATTAAGTGAGGACAAGAAGGCAAGTGCTAAGTCACGAAAATCCCTATAAACCCCCTGCACTGGGAACAGAGCGTAGAATACTTGAAGAGAATCCCATTTCATTTATTTTATATATGTTGAAAGTAATGGATGTTAAACATACAAGCGCGTATGATTCATTGTGATTCATCGGCTCCGTGGCATAGACCAGTGATCCTTTTTATCACCACAGACCGGTTAACGCTTGCCAATTTTACCGCAGCCTATATTGTTAATATAATAATAAACATGAATCCACTATGTACTCGTATGTAACGTTATTAACAGCTTTTTCGTAACATGGTGCTAATAATTAAAATATCATGAGTATAACTTACAACAAACAAATAAAGTTTGAAGTAACAAGGCTTCATTGTGTCATTAGAGATCCGGTCGCCGCCTGCTATACACAGAGGGTTTTGGTGTCGCCATAAATCCATATTTCAAGACTGACTCCTGATATTGTCCGTTATAAGTTGTATTTTTCTTACCTCTTCACTATTCACTATTTTATTTCAAAGTAAAAGATCATTCAGACTCAGACAATAAATAAAATATACATTTTTAATGATTTCCGTACCAATCCTGATCCACTATGACCAATTGATTCAGTATGATGCACTATATAAGTGTCGAAAGACCGGGGTTTGATTCCCACCTCCACCAAGCAACCACTGTGGGTCACTGAGCAAGACCTTCAACCATAATTGCTCATTGCTCAAAAAAAAAGTTGCTTTGGATAAGAGCATCTGCCAAATGTCCCAAGGGTCGCTAGGTAAAGGTTAATGGCCTGAATTTTTGGATTACTAACAAGGACACCACATAGAATGAACCCAAGACAAAACCTGCAATCAAAGCGACCTTTTTGTTAAAACCAACAGCACAGCCACATGTCAGTCTCCCAATGCTATAATCAGACTCGGAGAGCATTGCTCACCAGAAAAAAAAAAACCCATTGAAAAACAGTAGTTTCAAATATGGATTATAATCGTTATAATCTTGAATTTGGGAAACATGAATACCAACATGCAACAGTATGTGGTTTATGTTACTACCACAGTGACTCTCAAGTTACAGTCATGATGAGGTTTGCAAAAAAAAAGTCCTCAAATAAAGGCCATTTGTATGGGAAACTGAACTGGCTTTTCCCATTAAGGTTTGCCTGAGTGAAATTACAGTCCAATTCAATTAACAAAGAAGCTACAGCTAATAAAATCAGATGGAAAAAAAATTATAATATGAAAATGAGTGCTGTTCTATTACTATTCGAATCTGAAGCAGACAACACGAAAGTCCTGTAGGCATCGGCTCCTAGTTACTTGGCCGTGCTATTCCTCTTTTCCATGCAGTGCGTGCAAACAATAACCAAGGAGTTCACATTTGTCTTAGTCAAATTAAGGATGAGAAGTGACGAGCGCTACCAGGCAGGTGTAATGAAGCACTTGGAGTCATACAAATGGGGATTTATTCTGAGGGCTACAATTAATCAATTCTACCTGAATGAATAAGCAAAGGATTAAGCTGACACTGTACCTTCGAAGAAAAAGTGACACTGATTATAGCAGCGTTGAGCTGCTCCATACCGTGCAATTACCTTAATGAAGACTGGTTAGAACAGTTAGCAGGACTGCAGTGCTTTCCCTAGAAGCCCAGCTTGGTGTTCCTGCTATTCCTCATGCTGACTAATGCCTTTTTACTCAAATGCTAATCCTCTTAATATCAGGGCTAATTGGGACCCACTCTTTCACAGCATTGTGCCCATTTTGTCACAGAATTGCATTATCCTGCTATTACCATCTTTGTGCTGGGTTCTCTTTCAAATTCAGATTATGCGCTTCGCCCCAAACAAATGAACGCAGCAACAAACAAACAAACACATGCTGACCAAATCCAGGCACTCCACCGCAACACTGCTAATGAAATCGAACCAACTCGGCCCTGACCTCGACTCGTTCCAATTCCTTTCTCTCGGAGAAAGACGCATTGGAACGATTGTTATTGGAGAAGCAGGTGAGAGACTGTAAACAGAACTACAGACATGACAAAATGCAGGTGTGTGTGTGTGTGTGTGTGTGTGTGTGTGTGAGATGATTAATACTGAGAATGAGGCTCATAAGGCTGATGGTCTCAAACCTGTTCACGCACGCACGCACGCACGCACGCACGCACACACACCCTGTAGTTTTCCAACTGTAATGAAATCCTATAAAAGCCAATTTCAAGTTCTTTGGGTCTTTTAACAGTTGTCGCAGTATTTGCACGACATTACTGGCGCCCAATGTGTGGCTCCCTGTCTGGTGATTTTCAGAGAAATCTCCAAGATCGATGCGGAGTGCATCCGGAGGCACGTTTCTTTCTGAGAACAGAGCTAATTGACTACTCTGTGTGAGGTGATCGAGAGGAAATCACTGGGACTATCCCAGCGTTGGAGCTCCTTGTGCCTGAAACCCCATTGAGAGGTAAATTTCGAGGACTTTGTAGCTAATATGGATGACTAAAACACAATATGGATTTTCTGTGACTAAAAGAGTTGGTAAAGACCCCGTATCACAAGGAGGGTACAGAAATACACAATCACTGGTTCACTAAAGGGTTTCTAATTTTCTCCCCAAAATTTAGTAAATGTTGTCTCATTTTCACAACAAACAATACAGGGAGGGGCGTTAAGGTTCTTCCAGACGCTCAACCACAACCTCCATTCCAACACCTGCAAATAGATTTCATTGAGGTTACACCAGCAGAGGGTAAGAAACACTGTCTGATGATTGTGGATATGTTTTCTACATGGGTAGAAGCACCGGGTGCATCCAGACCGTGCTTTCATCTACGGTGCACAATACAAGGTATCAGTGTCTGGACGTCAACCGAGGCAGGGAAAAGGCAGATACTGTAGAATTACCTTTTATTACTGCTTTACCCCAAAACAGCCTTAGCTTATTTAGCTTAGTCTTTGAAGGTCTGATCTAAAGTTTGCTCGGATCAGTGGTACTTATGTATTCAGAACAATTCTGTTCTAATTTTTTTGATTCACTTTTAGGATGTAGCTGTATAAATTTTTTTTTTTAATAAGTATGTTTTGCTAGAAACAAGAGGGAGGGATGTATTCTTTTATGTATTTTGTCTCTTACCAAAGGTAAACTGTGATTGTCTTGAACCTTTCTGATTCTCACACTGACTATTGCATTATGAGGTAGTCTCAGTCTGTGCATAAAATAATGAAAGCTTCCTTTATTTACTGTAAATAGACTTGGGTATCCGTATTCATTTTTGCTCTTAGTTCTTTGAGTTTCTTTATGATTGAGAAGGAGGCTGATGGGGAATAATTACTCACTGGTTACATGAATGGGAATTCATTTTTACTGAGCAGGTACATAAAAATCTAATAAATAGATGACGTTATAATTCAAATCTTACCTTCCATTTGATCGTTCAAAGCCATGTTTTTGATGGCGTTCTTGTCGATGGCTTGCATGCCGTTATCGGTGTACGACCGATAGTTGACATCTGACCGTGATCTGTTGTGCCCTCGTTTAAAATCCCCACCGGATGAAGTGGTGGAGTTGGTCTCTTTGGCATGAGCTGCCAAATCATTAGTAGAGCGGGCTCGGTTTCTCTTCCCATTCTTAAGGTCCAGCACGCTGAAAGATTTCGTCCAGGCTAGATTGTGCGATGAAATTTCTGTTTGTTGCCCAGTCAACAAACCCCAAACCCCACTGGAGGTTAACTTGTCTAGAGTCGACACCTCTTTATGTTTGGAAGGGCAAACTTGTCCAGTTTCTAGACCACTGTCCATACAGTGGAGATAGTCTTCTGTTGCCTCAAGGGCTGGACTGATGTCATCAACCTCTGATCCTTCCATTAGCTCCACAGTCAGTGCACCGGAATAGACAGAGCTGAATTACTTGTACTTGGAAACTCAGGGAGAGGATTCAGAGGCCTGAATGCTATGGGGATAAACCATCTGTCGTCCAAGAAGGAACCTGGAAAAATCAGCTTCACTTAAAGACTGGAAGCTCTTCCAGACCTGGTTACAAAGGCATGTCCCGTACTGCAAACATTTGCGCCATTGCAGTTTCAGTAAAGTGGTGGTAACTGAAAATTTAATCCTGTCATGACACTTTTCAACTGAGATATTGCAGGTCAGGAGGCAGCAATATCTCAAAAAAGGGGACTAAAAAGTGGTGCCTGGAGCAGTAGTCCACCCAAGGCTTCAACATCCTGCATATAAGGAAATTGAGCAAAAGCATATTAGAGACTACAGCTGGTCATTATAGGCTCCTATTCAAGTTCTATCCATCAAGATCTAACATAAAAAAATATTATAATTGACGCTACTGCAACAATCAAGCACCGAGGCTTGATTCAATCATTTCATTTGCCTTAATGCCGTAACTGGAAGTAGATAAATACTTTACCTGTGTTTGGATGTAGTCAGATCATCCTGTTGTACAGGCGTGGGATTCTCAGTTGCTATTTCTTTCCATCTGACGCCGTGTTTTGCCCAGATATTTGCAGGTTTCCCTTACTTCCACACTGACAACGGTTTCTTCCGCTTGTGCTTTCTGGCTCATATTCTTTCACTTTCTTAAGGTCATGCATTATTTAGAGGGTATTACATCACCTCTGGCCAATGGCGGAACAGTACATTCAGGATCCCTAAGGGTTGCATGTGAGAAAGGGATGGATTAATGGATAAGAGATGAGCTCAGGAGTCTGCAGCAGCACAGGAGTTTCTTTATTTCTACTGAGCTCAGGACTAACAGAGAAAGGTAACACAATCTTCTGTCCAGGAAATCATTTGAATCTCACACTCATCTATAAACTTTTAGGTTTTACAAGATGACACATGATAGTATCAGCTGCAAAATAAGCCCCAGCCTTAATACACCCTGGTCTCAGTCAATAGTATGTGGCAACATATTTACTCACATTGACAGCATTGACACATCAGACACATTAGACTGGCATCGAAGCATCCTGTAGAGATTCAGTTTCTGTTTTTAGCTTTCTTGCAGCACATATTCCCACACATCACAGCAACCGTGACAGAGCAGGGTTCTATTACACATATCATTCTTATGTTTTGACCAATAAATTCTAAGAAGGAGAAACACAGCATTCACTATGTGCTCGAAAGCTCTTGGCTGACATTTTAAAAGGCAATTGGATTGGTTGGATCCTACATAATGCTGAAAAAATGCTGATTGGTTGCTTTATCATGTCAGTCACATGGTATCACAGTGACTTAGATTTGCTATGTAACCCAGACATTCTGCCAGTAGACTTCTTCTTCTTTGTCCTTCGGCTGTTCCCGTTCGGGGTCGCCACAGCGGATCCATGATCCGCACATTAGACTTGGCGGGGTTTTACGCTGGATGCCCTTCCTAATGCAACCCTCCCATTTATCCGGGCTTGGGACCGGCACTAAGGCTACTCCCTAATGGCTGGGAATTTATGGACTCACCAATCCACCTAATGCACATGTTTTTGGGCAGTGGGAGGAAACCGGGGGAAACCCACGCAAGCGCAGGGAGAACATGAAAACTCCACACAGAAAGACCCCAGACCCGGGAATCGAACCCGGGACCTTCTTGCTGTGAGGCGAGCGTGCTAACCACTACACCACCGCGCCGCCCACATTCTGCCAGTAGACTAAATGAGCTAAACAAGGCAAGTGTTTGAGTGTGATTAGTCTTGTGTAGTTAAATCGACAGACTGACAGCAAAAGCTATGAGAGAACATTGGCTGATTTGAAAGTCTGAATTTATGCGGCCAAGAGAACACATGAGTAACGGGTAAAGCAACCAATGATGTCTTGTTTTGTGCCATCATCTTTAGAGGTAGGGGTACACCCTGGACAGTTTGCCAGTCCATTGTAGGGCCACACACACTTTAGAATAAACCAGCAATTTAGAATCAGCAATTAAACTAAATGTACACTTTTATGTAAATTTCAGACTGTTTGAGGAAACCTGGAGAAAACCCATGCAAGCTTAGGGAGAACATGCAAACTCCACACATTAAGGGACATTTAAGCATTTATAAGTTCTTGATTAACTCTCAGTGCTACTGATGTAATTATGAATTGACGTAATTATTAATACCCATGTTTACTTCTTCAATTAGACCGCTTTGGGCTGTTTGCAGGCAGACCAATCAACCTTCAACCTTGAAAAGTGTCCAACCAGGTGTGCAATGTGCATGAGATGTTCATGGCCAGTGGTTGGTGAGCATGATGTCCAAGACTCCCTGCGCTTGCATGGATTTCCTCCAGGTACTCCGGTTTCCTCCCACAGTCCAAAACATGTACATTAGGTTGATTTATGAGTCTTAAAAACCCAGGGTTGCACAAGCCAGTGCATCCTTAGTGCCGGTCCCAAGCACGGATAAACGGGAGGTTAGCGTTACCAAGTCAACAGTGCGCATCACGAGGGTGAGCCACTGTGGCAACCCCATGACGAAAGCAGTTTTTGTGGTGACTGTAAAGATTTGTACAGTTTTGGCATTTGGCAGATGTTCTTATTCAGAGCGACTTATATTTGGTCTCTTTTTTAAAACTGAGCAATTGTGGGTTAGGGGCCTTGCTCAAGGGCCCACAGTGGTTGCTTGGTGGAAGGGGGAATTCAAACCCGGTCTTTCTGGTATTAGTCCAACACCACTAGACTGCCACTTTTCCCTTTGTAGTGTTTCCCATGTACGTTGCCAATTGAGATTGACATGGTCTACACAGCATTAGTCTGGATGTGATAATCTCTTTTAAAAGCCAAATTCTATTATCTATTTGTCTGCAACAACTGCAGGTGCCTCTGGCTTATCAAGATTAGCTTGCCATGAAAACGTTACGGCTTGCTGATTGTCTTTCGCCAAAAGAATATCTAAAATGACAACTCTACATGCCAGATATTTTACTATCGGCATCGACCTAAAACGTTGACCATACATTGTAATTTAAAGTGTTAAATGGCTCATATATCGGATACCATACCATAATCACCACATCCATAATTCCTTTTAACAAAAGAGAATGGGGTTGTTTTCAGCATCTAGCAATAGTGACTTGCTTACAATACAATAAAATGAGCAAAGGGCATAGGTTTTTTCCCCATTCAGAAATTTTAGGATTAAGCCAGGCCTCATTCTGCACAAGCACAACAGCAAAAAAATCATAGGCACAGACTCTGTGTGTGTGTGTGTGTGTGTGTGTGTGTGCGCGCTCCCAGCTCAGACAACGGTGACCACAGACTAAATCTTAGGTCTTATGTAGAGGTTGTCTGATGTTGGTGATTTTACAGATACAGGTTAGACTGTACTTGCCGATAACCGATTGATTAACCTAGTTAACCATGCTATCCATGCAGAGCGCAGTATCAGGTGTCAAAGGTATATAATTTATGCCTATTGATGACGCTTTTGCCAAAGATTTTATTGAAATAAAATCAAAGACTGACAGTCATACTCATTAGCTATTTGGTAGGACAGTTATAGCCAATTAAGTGCGCACAATCAATCAGCAGGGTGGAAGTGTCTTTAACGCCCAGCATTAAAAGAACAAAGTGGGCGTGGGATTAGGGCTTCTTCCAAGTCAGAGAAATAATTTCACCAATGAAAACCGCCAAAACAGAACTTCTATAAAATTGGGTTATTTCGGCTTTGAAGTGAAGCTGTGTGAGGAGTGTGTTGCTAAAAAGTCCTCTTAAAAGTGATGCTAGTAACTATATAGTTCATTCATTCATTTATTCATCTTCTAACCTGTTAATTGCTAACCCTGTAATTGTTAACAGGGTCACAGAGGTCAGCTGGAGCCTATCCCAGTGCCCTCTTATAAACAATTTTAGAGTCACCAATCAATGTAATGTACATGTTTTTGGACTGTGAAAGGAAACTAGAATATCTTGTAAGTCGCTCTGGATAAGAGCGTCTGCCAAATACTGTAAATGTAAATCTGGAGAAAATTCTGGAGAGGGAAGAGCATAAAAAATCCACACAGAATTACCCCAAGGCCTGAAATCAAACCTGGGACCTTTTTGCTGTGAGGCGGCCGTGCTAACCACTATACCACTGCTTGGTCAGAACTGTTTACAGCATTTACAGCAAGAAAAAAGTTGTTAAAAATCACCATAACCTGCTATACCGCTAAAGACATAGTGCCTTTTAATGCAGCAAAAGAGGGATTTTAAAACCTCATCCTTTCTCCTGTATGTTACATATACACAGTGAGTTTATTTCATAAGTTCTCCTACTCAGAAATCATGGAGGAGCCTAGAATTTTATATAATATCTCATTTTTTTTAACTTAAATGCATTTAGGCAGCAAGAAACTATCATTTCAAACAATTCAGAAAGTATTAAGTGTAAATGTAAATTAAATAAAAGTCTGTAAAATAAAATCATTTATTGAAACAGCAAATAAATGTAAGGTATGTTACAGAGTTTGAAGAGAATAAAGTGAATTTAATTAGGATATACACATTTCAAACAAACATGCGAGAATAGGAACTATGCCATGTCCACTGAGCGTCAATCAGTGGACATGCTGTGTAATGGACAAGCCCTTGTATTTGATAAGTGCATTTAAAAGTGACTTTTCTAACACTGATACATTTTTGACATTTAATATCCAATAATCACCATCATTTATTTGTTTATTAAAACTAATCTCCTGATTAGGGTCACTGCAAGCCCAAAGCCTGAATGTTAAAACAAGCAGCCCTGTGAACCGTGCATAATATACAAATATTTTGCTTGTCACTTTTTGGTTTGTTTTAAGTGCAACATTAAAATTATCAGTAAAAACATCAGTCAGCATTAATGACAAGTGATAGAAGCAGATCAGGTCAGTAGACAAAAGAGAGATGTTTTTCTTCTCAGGACTGTATACTAATGGCTCCTCTGTTACCTACTGACCAATGTAGTCAGAACATAGAATGGAAAATCTGAAATTGTAATGTGGTTATCAGCTTAATGTCTTCTATCTGCACTAGCTATATGATCTACAGTTTATCATAGAAGAATCTGAAGGAATCTGTGCATTAAAGACAGGGTGTGAGAATCTGGTGGCACAAACAGTTCACAGCATTCACTGCCACTGTTTGGCCCATGAGCAAGGGCATTAACCCCTCTCCGCCCCAGAGCGTCCTAAACTGGGATACGAATGCAAAATGCAAAATGTACATGGGAAAGTCAGAGTCAGGTTCCGGTTCAAGAATCAATTCTTAAACTACACTTTCCTTCTTCTCTCTTTCGTTTGAAGCAGAATTTAAGTTTCTCTACATTTTGAGAAGCAATGGAATTTCTGTAAGACGGGATATCCTCCATCTTTAAACAGATGATTTGGTTCGATTTGTGTTGAGGATGACCGAGTGATTCACTTCACCTTTTTCAATCCGGTGGAAGCTTTACAAAGTGTTGGCACCCTGTGGTTTTTGCATTTGATGTTGACACCCTGGGATAGGCTGGGACCCCTGTGATCCCGAGATAGGGAATAAGCAGGTAAGAAGATGAGTGAGTGAATGAATGAATGAATGTGGAGTCGAAGTCCATTTTTCTTCAAAGGAAATAAATTCTCCAGCATCCATATGTACATGCTTTATTCAGTGCTTATAAAACTGACAAAACTGTTTATTAAGTTTAGACCTGGTAATTTAAACGTTATTTAATTTTTTTTAAGAACATCAATTGAAGTTACCCTTTAATCCATTTGCCCTTATCCAAAGCCCTTCATTATTTTATAAGTCACCATGCTCAGAGGCCCAACTGGGAATCAAACAGAACACCTTTAACCACTGTCCACAAAAAGACTTTCAACAAAGATGACGTAACACTATTGTAACCACTGAACTCATCATCTTTTTACAATATTTGCAAATGAGAATTTTTGTAATTAGGCAGCACAGTCGCCTCACAGCAAGAAGGTCCTGGGGTTCGATTCATGGGCCAGGAGTCTATCTGTGCTGAAATTGTTCTCCTTATACTCCTGGTACTCCGGTTTCCTCCCACAGTCCAAAAACATATACATTAGGTTGAGAAATAATTCAATTGCCCATAGAAGTGTGTGTGTGTGTGTGTGTGTGTGTGTGTGTGTTGTCCAAGGTATACCCCTGTACCTTACGCTCTATGTGCGCTGGCAAAAGTTCCAGCAGAACCCGTGACCATGATTTATGGAATAAGCAGATTAGAAAATGACTGAATGAAAATTATAATTACAACAATCAATTAGTATCAAAAATATTAATATATTAATTAAATATGAAATGTATAGCCGCTGTAAAGATATAATAATTTTATGATTATATTTAACAACAACAACAACAACAACAACAACAACAACAACAACAACAACAACAACAACGAATGAAGAGCTGATATCAGAGAATTAATCAGTTCACAACAGAGCAACATCAAAAAATACGAGCCAAAACAGCAAAAAAATAAAAGCAACGTATAATTATGTAAACCGGTTAGATATCGGACCGTCGGCCGCGTCTTTACAGTTACCCAGTTTCCTCACAGAGCTTAGCTTAGTTAGCACAACAGCAGCGAGCTAACCGCTAACTGTCACGCGCATCCTTGAACAATGACATTTCCTTTTACCGTTAACGCGTCCCCAGACAGCGCTAAAAACACGTGTCCGTCTAATTAAAAGGGTTTCATTGGCACCGTGGAGGAAATAAAAAAGCGAATATTTTACAATTATATCTCAGCAGTTAAATATTTTAATGACTCACCGAAATGTGTTTACAAACTGTCATACTCCGCTGTGCAACTCAATTGCGCTTCACCGGAAACAATCCGGTGGATAATTGGTTCCGCTTATCCTGATACTGGAATTACATTAATCCATGTAGTGGCGCGGTGGCCTCAAATCAAGCCTGTCCCGGTTACAATTCCTGGGCCGGGGACTTGTCTCCCACCGTCCGAAATAAATGCACATTAGGTTTGATTGGTGAACCCAAAGGAGCGAATGTGTGAGTGGTTGTTTGTCTGTCTGTCTGTCTGTCTGTCTGTCTGTCTGTGTGCCCTGTGATGGACTGACGAACTGTCCCCGAATTAGGTAAGAAGATGAATCAATCACATTAATCCATAATCTGACCGACATTCATAAGCTAGATTCTAATATTTATTCTATTATAAATATTAATTTATTTCCTACTGTTCACTCCATTCATTTCCTAGTGCTGCCAGTTGGTGTATGTGGATGACAGAATTTTGTCCAATCAGATTTCAGAGTTTCTATTGAAGGTCAGTAAGCACAACCAGAATTAATACATAACGTGCACTGGATTGTAAGGCACTCTGTCGATTTTTGAGAAAATTAAAAGATTTTAAGTGCACTTTATAGTCCATAAAATATTGTAACTTAAACTATATAAGTAGTGGCAAAATAAGGTTAATACACTGCCTGGCCAAAAAAAAATTAACACGTGTCACACACTCTAATATTTGGTTGGAGCGCTTTTGGCTTTGATTTGGCTGTGGCATTGTTTCAATAAGCTTCTGCAACGTCACAAGGTCTATTTCCATCTAATGTTGCTTTAATTTTTCACCAAGATGTTGCATTGATGATAATAGAGTCTGACTGCTGCACAGATCCTTCTCCAGCACATCCCAAAGATTCTCTGTGGGGTTAAGGTCTGGACTATACTGTGGTGGCCAATTAATGTGTGAAAAGGATTCTTGGCATTGTCATCTTCGAATATGGCTGTGCCATCAGGGAATTTGTTATTGATGGAATAACGTGGTCATTCAGTATATTCAAGTAGTCAGCTGACCTCATTTTCTGAGCATAGACTGTTACTGAACCTTGACCTGACCAACGGCAGCAACTCTTATGCTTAGTTAAATCCAGATGGTGACATTTTTTTGTCCAGGCAATGAATTATTGTCTATTTTTTTTTAACTTATCAGATTTTTAATCTCGCCACCCAAAGCCCTCCTTTTTCTTCTTCTTTCGGCTGCTCCTGTTAGGGGTCTCCATCTTCAGCTCATCCGGTCTTTCCTCCAGCTCATCCTCCTGTCTTTCCTCCAGCTCCTCCTCCTGTCTTTTTGACAACGCCACTGTCTCTAAACCGTACAACATTGCAGG
>JAOTRA010000036.1:2829178-2839492 GCA_026260255.1 Pseudolaguvia tuberculata | reverse complement strand
GTGTGTGTGTGTGTGTGTGTGTGTGTGTGTGTGTGTGTGTGTGTGTGTGTGTGTGTGTGTGTGTGTGTGTGTCAAAGTGACATAGTGACTGTTTATCCATCTGTTGTGTTCGGCAGCTTTCAGCTTTCTTTCTTAGAGTATCTCTCTATTCCACACACACACACACACGTTTTTCTCCTTGCAAAGACCTTAAGAACATAATTATCAATAGTCTATAAGGTCAAAAATAGTGTGGTTGAATAGAATGAATATCTATGATTCGAGGTGCGAGTAGACATGTAGAGATGAATGACTATTATTTAAAAATCGATCAATCTGCAATTGTTTGAGCAACTAATCGATAGCTCTGCAATTTAGTGATTCATTTTCTTTCCCGCCGTATTCGCTAATTTAGTGTCACAGGGGTTTGCTGGAGTTTATTCCAGTGCACGAAGGGTGAGAGTCAGTTTAGCTAGGTTATAATATGTGTTATAGGGGTTAATCAGTAGGCCTGGATTATATTAATAGCTTTTAATATTAATGTAATTAATAATGTAGACAGTCATTCATTCATCTTCTTACTTGCTTATTCCTTAACTTGGCTTCACGGGGGTCTGCTGGTGCCTATCATAGCTGACATAGGGCCACCCTGCACTGGTCAACAGTCCATCTCAGGGAAAAACATGGTCAAACAACCATTCACACACACATTCAGTCACACACACAATTGTCCCTGGACAATTTAGAATCACCAATCCACCTAATATGCGTGTTTTTGGTCTGTGGGAGGAACCCGCACCCGGGGGAGCACCCGGTGTTGCCCAGAATGTACCTCTGCCTCTCACCCTATGTGCGCTAGGATAGGCGCCAGCCGTGACCTCAAGTTAGGGAATAAGCGAGTAAGAAGATGAATGAATGAATGAATGAATGAATGAATGAATGAATGAATGAATGAATGAATGAATGAATGAATGTTGTCCTCACCTACATTTAAATCTTGGATCGTACCTAAACTTACCTGGAAGAAAGCCCTTTGCTTTGTTTATTTATTATTCAACCCCCACCCGACTCCTGTATGTACCCATTTAGTCGAACCTGTCAAATATGTCTAAACTGACATACTCCCCAATTTCTCTTAATGCCCCCCCTTCCTAAAGCAGGTTGAACATCTGCCAGTCTTTTTTTCTTCAGTCTCTAACACAAGCACAGTGGACATAAATAGCAGCAGTCGCTTAGTATTCTAAGAATAGAGTAGGGGTGAGCCTGGGGGCTCTCCCTCACTGGTTGGGAGCTCCCTGTGTGTCAGCTAAGATTGGATCCTGCAAGCTAAAAATAGAAAGCACGAGAAGCCTGGAGAAAGGTGGGGAGGGGGGAGCTTCCTGTAGTGCGGCTTTCTTGGAGCTTTTCTTCTGCAGAAATGTACAGCTCTGAATACAGAACATTTGGATGTGTGGTGAGGCTTGTGATGGTTGGAGTGTTGATGTTCTGTGATCTCTCTCACACAGCTTTGCAGCAAACATTTTTTTTTTCATTTTCATGAGAGTTGAAAATCAATGCCAGTAACAATGACTTCACTGCTTTTTGCCGGTGTGGGTGTGTATAAAGAAAAGTAAAACAAAACAAAGCAAAACAAATCCTGATTTACCCTGTTATGGAAAATTTGATTTGATTTGATTTGATTTGATTTGATTTGGTACTTTATTGATCCCTTGAGGGAAATTCTTGATATCCCATCTTAGTAAGTTGGGGATCAGAGCGCAGGGTCAGCTATTGTACAGCAGCCCTGGAGCAGGAAGGGTTAAGGGTCTTGCTCAAGGACCCAACAGTGGCGGACTTGGGCCCAGGTCTTCCTTGGTCGATGGTAGGGCTTGAACCCAGGTTTTCCCTGTCTTCCGATCAACTATGGAAACAAATGGAACCCACTCGTAGATGTGTATTGATTGTTTTGGGTTAACTATGGACTCCTGCTGCTTTGCATTATCAGTTCAGGTTCATTCTATAATACAGAAAGAAACCCCAGCTTAGTTTATATAAGAACCGACGAGACCCAAATGTTACTAATGATGGCAAAAACTAGTCTAACATCTTTAATACAATGGAGCAATTAGGGACCTTGCTCAAGGGCCCACAGTGGTTGATTGGGAGGTGGGAATCAAACCCTGGTCATTCTGGTATCAGTCCAACTCTTTAACCACTAAGCCTCCACTTCTCACACCCGCAGTCTTCGTCTGCAGATGGAAAGACCAGAGATGAAAAAAAGTTCCAGAAAAAAGTAAAGAGCCCAGGAACCATGTTGTTAATCATTTAAAACCCCAACACACCTCTGTTATAAAAGAAAAACGCGAACGTCTGTGTGTATGTTCCTCATGGAAATGGTTACTAACTGAGGTAGTCTCCTTTATTGACAATGTAGGTAAACATCTAAGACACCATACGGGTCCAATACTGCTATGGTGTCCATAAGCAGTTGCATTTCGACGTCTCTTATTAATGTGGCGTCAAATAATTGATTGCAGCATCTTGGGAAAAAGCTAGAAATCAATGCTCCTTATTAGAAAAAAGGAAGTGGCGGAACTATAAGGCTCTTGAAGGATTGATGAAGTACTAGAATTGCAAATCAAATAAAGAGAAAATATAGAGCATAAGAGCATACAGTGGTCTGGCAGTGTTACTCTGCCCCCTGCTGCCTACAGTTCAGAACTGCATGTAGTTTATTCACCGAACACCAAATTTAAAGTGCTAAAATAATCCTATGTTTTTCCAAGGTGGACTGGGACAGCAATGGCGGCCTGGTAAAGAAACTGCCATCAATTCGTGAGGATGAGGAGATCGACGAAGAACAACACTCTGTGATACGGGCACCTCGCTCACCGCTGCGTCTTTCGAGGGGGCTGAACTCACCCTTGCGTTCGCCCCTCCTGCCCCCAAGGCCTTTTCGTCCCCCATCTGATCATAGTCGTCCTGCTACGCTTCAAATCCCAGTGGTCAGTTTCAGCAGTGCCCCTCCAGAGCTCAGCCCCAGGTATGACGCCCAGTGTCACACACAAAACCTCCCTCTTTATACAGGAAAATAAATTGACAGAATATCCAATAGCAGCACATGATATAAAGTTTACACCCCCCCCCTCCTCCTTCCCCCTGTGCTTAGTATTCTGTATGCAATCTTTGAATTGACTGCACTTATGGCTGCCATATCCATACTTCAACACATAAACACAGATGCAATTGTTTACTCAACTCTGGGACAATCTCAGCTAAAATTTCTTAATTTTTGCCCCCACCCACCACAATTGGTACAATCCATAATTTAGCACAAGTGTAACCAGCTGCCATGACAACCAGCCCGAAACGGCACTCGATTTCACACTAGGAAAGCGCACGTTTGCATTAGTGAGGCTGCAGACACTTGGTTCTTAGGTGTTGCCTTTTTTGATTTGAAGACTCATCCTTATACTTCTTTTAATTTAATGTAAAAATGTAGATTAGTTTTTTTGATGTGCATTTTCTTTCTGTCTGTGATGAACGTTGTGTATAGGTTTGTGGATGGCATCGAAACAGAAAGCAGTCTTGGATTGGCACAAAGGTTTGAGTTCAGCTCTAACCTACCTCATAGCGGCCCCCCATCCCCTAATCCAGGTAAACTCATCACTCACTTATGAAAAATGGTTTAAATGGATTGGTGTCTACTGAGAAAGCCTAGGTTTGTAAACTATAATATCGATTTCATTTTCTCTTGTGTGTGTATATACATAGTGAGCCAAGAGCAGTTGGAAACCCGACAGAGCATCAGCAAATTGAACGAGGAGGTAAGTGTCACTAAAGAAAAAAGCCAGGGACAAGCTACTTTAATGTGAATGTGAAAGCTTCATTAATAGTCTTAGTCGTAGCGCAAATCTTTGTAAGTACATTCCGTTCCTTGACTATGGATCTATCCAACTGAGATACTGGGGTCTTGACTGTAAGAGTTCAATGAACTTTAGTGGCCCTTTCAAACCTTAGAACTGATTCCAGTAAAGCATCTTTAGGATATAATGACATGGAGATTTATAGCATGAGTTTTCGATTCAGTCTTGCCCAGATAATTTTTTTTACCCAACAGACCTTAAAAATTGTAGGTACTCAGGTGCACCTTCTGGCTACAGATATTATTTTTTTATATGGTACAGTTGGAACTTCTGATCCAAGTATAAAGTGACTGTTCAGACTAAACAAATAAAATAATAAATAAATAAATAAATAAATACTTTTTTGCTTGCAGATGAACAGTTTGTCAAAACAAGTCTCCCAGCTCAGTCAGGATTTGCAGGAGATGACTCGACTTCTGCGGCCTTTGTTCCTCACTGTTGCTCAGCCACCCTTCTCAACCTCACCTCCGACAACTGTACCAGCCAACAGTACCTGCCCGTTTATTAATTCTCCTCAAGCTCTACCATGTTCACTACTGGACATTGCAGACCCTGTAGGGGTGGTAGGTCTTCCCACCTGCCTCATACCCACCAGCCCACCTCATAAACTGCAGACCCAGGTGGTTTGTTCAGATGGTTCACCTCACAACAGCCTGTCTCATGTAGAGACTAATATAAAAAATGCCACAGCGCTAGGGCAGCATGAAATCCCTCTTGGCTCTACCAATGGCTATGAGCAACCAGCCTCAGACTGTCTTGCCTCTTGTTACACGTCCCCTTCTCTGTCCTTCACCCTTTCTATATCCTCACCCCACTCTCAGTCACCTTCTGTGACACCTTGTAAAGGACCACACCCTTTCTGCCCAGCCAATTGCACACAGGGCTTGTTATTTCCTCCATCATCCCAAGACATTCCAGCATATTCTCAGGACAACCCACCCCCAAACTCTCATTGCTCAGCACCTCCTTCACTAAGTAACTCCCCAGGTGATCACAGACTGAAGGACAGTCCTTCAACAGTCTCCTCTGCCTCCACCCCTTTACTTCAGACCCTGTCCTGTTCTACACCATCCTGCTCACAACCATCCCCTCTTTTGCTTTGTTCCCTGAAAGATGGCCCAAGGTCGACGAGCATCCCATGGCACAGGCAGTCCTCCACTTGTGTCCAGACAGAGTCTGGCACTGATCAACCTAAACTGGAACTGGAGATGCAGGAGTGGGATGCAGGAAGAAGGAGTTCGACAGAGGCCATCAGCTTCATCGATGAAGAGGGACCACCACTGTGAAAGTCATGGGGAGAGATTGAGAGGCAAGCAGTATCACAACCAGGAGATGGGCTGCACATCAATACACTGAATTAAGGCAGAATGATAAAGAGCTTTATCTGGTTGGAAAGTAAAGCAACATCCATTTACCATACAAGTGGGCAAAGGGATTTGCTTTGGGCTTTTCTTCAAGACTGGCCATGATGGCATATTGCACCATCTCACCACACCAAAACCTGACACCAGCCAATTCCAACCATATCAGCACAAATGATCCTGTGCTTTTTTAGACAGATTGGAGCTCTTCAACTGTGGCATTGAAAGACACAAACACACAGAAAAGCTCAGACTGGTATAGTGCATGGCAACCAAAATTTGTAATGAAAGAACCAAACCCAACCAACTTTGTGGTACTTTTTGGAGTTTTTCTGTTGACAATGAATGGGTACATGTTGATTTTGTTGGCCTAAAGATGGAAGATGGAATGTGGTTACTATCTCATGTTACCCTGTACTGCCAAAACATTTGTGTTTTATGTATAGCCAGACATAGATCACAAAATACAGCTACATGCTGTGCTTCTTCACAGCGATTCAGTAAATCTGTAGACATTTATTTACACTGCGAATGTGGCACTTTTCCCAACTTCTCCCCATACACACCTTTTTCTTTTATGTTTTATTTGATCTATTTTCTTTACATAGATTCGCCAGTATAGTGTAACAACTGACTTAACACAGGATTACCTAAGGATTTCCAAGCCAAGAGATATAGGGAGGGATAGCCGTATTATTTATTTATTTATTTTTTTTACATTACGCACACATGTACATGCAAAAATGCCAAATCTCATATGGTTTTACAATGGACTAATGGCCAATAGCCTTGTTTGGTTCTAGGTGGAACAACAGGCACACAAGACAATCAAAGCATATCACTAATCAGGACTCCGACAGATACACAAAATATGCTAGCTACCAATCACACTGCCATAGCCTGGCATGCTAAATGGTGGGAAAAGTGAGTATGGCAATGAAGGATAAGCAGTTACCACAAACAAATAACATATAATCGATGGCCCTAGTCAGGGATGCAGGATTGGCATGCCAAACAGCCAAACTATAAACTGGGATAGACAAAAAAAGAGGGAAGAAAATCCCCAAGTGCAACTTTAATTAATAGAAAACACACACGCAGCTTTAGCCATCCAGCCACGTGTGCCTTTCCTCTCAACCATCCAACATTTCCTAAACATCCTCCATTGGTTTTCTGTTTAACGGTTGTTTGATCAGTTTTAGCATGTATTTGAGCACTGCACTTTTATCTCCTATGAATTATTTATTGAACTATTTATTTGTCTATTTATTTATTAACCCATTACACACGAATAATAGTGCGGTCCTAGAAGTAGAAAGTGCTCAGGTGAAAACTTCTACACTCTGTTCTATTTGACGAAAGCTACACGGTGATGGTGAACAGCAGCTATGTTCCTAAAATTGACCACCATCACAATCTCTTGTTAGTATGTAGGAGTCACAAAAGACGAAGCACAGGCTCCTTATTCATCAGCTTGCTGGAGCTGAGAGTCTCAATGCTATTTTCTTTACCTAGGAACTGTGCATGGGCGCTGGGATGTATGGATGTGTATGGATGCAAACGGGGTTGTTTTTACACGTCAGGGAGTTGGAAGACTATGGGCCGGGAACCAAAGAAGTAGGGTTAAGGTGGGGGTGGGGGGATTTAGAGATTCCTGCATGTGTCATCTTTTTGCATGAGGAATGTGCCTGCATTAATAAAATATGGGAAGTGTCTAGGGGAAACTGGCAAGAGGTCCAGAAGCATAATTGTATTTTGTTAACTGCAACAAACTTTAACAGATCCTTACATAAATAATAAAATGTGTTTTATAAGAATATTTGGGGTGACGTCTTATTTGTTTTTGTTTTTTTAATAGAAACATTCTTTATAGGAATGATATAAGGATGGGGCAGCGTGGCGGCCCACAACAACAAGGTCTCTGGGTTTGGGTCCCGAGCAAGGGGTTTTTCTATGCCCTAGTTTGAATGTTCGCCCTGCGCTTTCGTTGGTTTTTCCAGGTACTTGATTGGTGATTCCAAATTGCCAATGTGAGTGTGTATGTGTGGTTGTTTCTATGTGTCGCCCTATTTGTGCTGGGCTCCAGCAGACCCCCGTGACCCCAAAGTAGGGTATAAGGGGATTGAAAGATGAATTCATGAATGAATGAATGTAAAGGTGGGGACGGCGTGGTGGTTAGTTCTGGGTTTGATTTCCGAGCTGGGGATCTTTCTGTGTGGAGTTTGCATGTTCTCCCTGCGCATGGGTTTCCTTTGGGTAATCCGGTTTCATCCCACAGTCCCACAGTCTAAATGGTGAGTCTGAGTGTGAGTGGTTGTTTGCCAAGCGATAGCCAGGTGACTCGTCTACGGTGTACCCCCGCCTCTCACCCTATGTGCGCTGGGATAGGCTCCAGAAGATGAATGAATGAATCAATGAATAAATGAAAGGATGCAGGCAAAAGCATATGCAAATGGAATGTACTTTTTATACCTCTTATCAAATGCTATAAATGTGGGATGCTTCACTAGACTCTTTCACACATTTACACAGACTGTTATTGGTAGATCATTTCCACAGTAGCTGGTCTATGACTGTTGGCTAGCTGCTCCCAAAAACATAGTTATCAATTTGAACCATGAAAAAGTAAAACTAGGGAACAGTAACAATCATATGCACCACAAGGCAAACTGTCTGGAGCAGCTCGAGATCAAACACTCAATAACGTAATAACGTTAAGGCAAATAAGCAGCCACTCAACACAATATGTTGTTTGCATAGGATATTGCTGTCCTGTGAGAAACCTCTGGAGGGCTGAATGTCATTTTTCTATGTGAATCACTATACAATACTCAAATTTGCATAGTTTACAGATGAGCAAATCATTGATTACAAAGAAAAAGTGGCTTAAACACCTGTATCTGAGTCAAGAGTCTGTGGATGCCCAGTTATGCTGTGATCACTATTAAAGTACAGTGGCGTAGACAGTCCTGGTTTGATCTCTGGGTCGGGGGGTCTTTCTCTGCAGAGTTTTCATGTTCTTTGTGGATTTTCTCTGACTTTCTACCAGGTTTCCTCCTATTTATATTAGAATGATTGGTGATTCTAAATTGCCCATGGTATTGAATGTGCGTGTGAATGGTTATTTGTCTGTGTGTGACCCTGAGATGAACTGGAGACCTGACCAGGGTGTACCCCCAGCCTGTCGCCCAATGTGACCCCGAATTGGGGAATTAGCGGAATAAGAGGATGAATGAATGACAATAGAAGACTGACTTATAACACACAACCTAGACTGCAAGCACTACAAACTCCATTACAGCAGGTGGCGGTAATAATAAAGTCTGATAATAATAATAAAGCCACAGAAAAAAAGTAGTCGTGCTCTGATTCGTCGCAGGAATATTAAATCTTTTTTTGTATTTTATTTTTTTAAAGCGTTTATTGGACTCGTATTATATATTTGTATTTTTTAATAACCATGAACAAAATAATTATAAAGAATGAACTAAGTGTAGAGCGCCGTTATGAACATCATCCGAGACACCAGAACTGCAGTTCAAACGTCACACGCGCGCGCGCGACTGAAAATAATCCTAGGTCATCTAATTGTAGAGCACATGTTCTCGTTTGTCCACTAGGTGGGAGTAAAAGAATCTTTTTTTTAAAAAAATAATAATTTGTTTTCTAGTCATTAAATGACAAATACACCAGGATTCAAAATGCTCGGTGTGAGATCTGGTGGTGCTGATGGTAAAGGTGATGACTCTCAGTATAGAGATTTCTGGTTCGAATGTGGCTCATTGCAACACGTGGTCTGACAGTTGAGTTCTTGCTAAGATGGAGGTGGACAGTTTGATGTGGAAACTGCTGCTGAAAAAAGTGAAGTGATAGTTTTTACATTGTGTTTCTTTTTATTCTGCAAAATTTAAGTCCATACTTTCCTTTTTCAGCTCCATAACCTTTTTGGTTTTTAGCTCTGCCTTTTGGGGGGGCAGCTGCCCGGTGTTACCCCCCCTCGCTCACGGCTTCCTCACTTGCCCTCCGGTACCTTTTGTATCACTCAGTCTGAACTGTCAACACTCTCACACAGAGTCCTGGCTGGGATTTGAACCAGCAACCTCTTGACCCAGAGGCAACACTCATCCACATGAGCTACAGGTACTCATAGAAACAGCCTTAATAACAGCAGAAAATACATAAAAACACAGGATTCGAACCAAGGGCCACTGACACCAAAGTCTACCAGTTTAACCACCCACAACTGAACAAGCAGTGCTGCTGCTGCTTAGTGAACTTTTGCCCAAATAAATGTCTGCATGAACAGTGATAGATTTTATCCTAAAGTAAAAAAGGCACCGGGAGTTAAACCCTGGATTTCACACAGTAGAGGCCAAAGTCTCAACCTTTACAACACGGACAGTTGCGGCTCATGTGGGCCCATTGTTGTAAAAACAGCGAGGAAAAGACAGTATAAATGGACAATTCCAATATTCATGTCTTTACATTTTATTAACTTTAACATGTAAACAAATTATGTTGTAAAGTGGCGTATGTAGTTTGGCATTTGTATAGTGGCATATAGTGTTGTAAAGTGGCGTAAATCAGTGTATACTGTTATAAAGTGTTGTAAAGTGGTGTACAGTGGTGTAAAATGTAAAGCAATGTAGTGTTGTAAAGTGGAATACAGAGGTGTAAAGTGATTGCGGTGCATAGTGTTGTAAACTGGTGTATAGTGATGTATAGTGGTGTACAATGTTGTAAAGTATAGTAAAGTGGTGTAAAGTGATGTATAGTTATGTATAGTGGTGTAAAATGTTGTAATGTATAGTGTTGTAAAGTTGTGTATAGCATTGTAAAGTGGTGTACAGTGTTGTAAAGTGATGTATAGAGGTGTGTAGTGGTGTACAGGGGTGTAAAGTGATGTATAGTGTTGTAAAGTGATGTATAGAGGTGTAAAATGTACAGTAAAGTGGTGTACAGTGGTATAAAGTTATGTATAGAGGTGTAAAGTGGTGTACAATGTTGTAAAGTGATGTATAGAAGTTTATAGTGTTGTACAGGGGTGTAAAGTGATGTATAGTGGTGTA
>JAOTRA010000036.1:2800666-2825209 GCA_026260255.1 Pseudolaguvia tuberculata | reverse complement strand
GCAAAGCTCTCGATTTACCAGTCAATCTACGCTCCTACTCTTACCTATGGTCATGAGCTTTGGGTCATGACCGAAAGTATAAGATCCTGGATAAAGGCGGCTGAAATGAGTTTTCTCTGCAGGGTAGCTGGGCGCTCCCTTAGAGATAGGGTGAGAAGCTCGGTCATCCGGGAGGAGCTTAGAGTAGAGCCACTGCTCCTACGCATCGAGAGAAGCCAGCTGAGGTGGTTCGGGCATCTGTCACGGAGGCCCAGAGGAAGACCCAGGACTCACTGGAGGAACTATGTCTCTCGGCTGGCATGGGATCGCCTCGGTTTTCTCCCGGAAGAGCTGGAGGAAGTGTCTGGGGAGAGGGGTGTCTGGGCATCCTTGCTTGGACTGCTGCCCCTGCGACCCGGTCCCGGATAAGCGGTTAGAAAATGTAATGTGTGAATTTACCCAACACTGTTTGGGAGGCAAAAACTGAGTTTTAAACTAGATTCAATACATATAATACATGTTTATTATTCAAATCCGTTAAAGGATTGTTCGACTGCGATAATCAGATCAACCCAGAACCAGAAAGCACCAAACAAAATATTTATACATCATAAGGTTGGTGGATCAGCACTTTTCCTAAGAGAATCTTGTTCGGATGGCCACCTAGAAAACAAAACCAAGGGGTTTTTGCTGAATCATAGGTAACCTATTGTATGTCTGGTGAGAGAACAGACCCCCCCCTGAATGAGACTGGTATCTTACAGGGGTTCCCCTCCCCCATTCTGTCACCGATGGAGTTTTGGGTCCTTGCCACAGACTTAGTTGAGTGTTTATTATTGTTTCTTTATGATGTGATTCTGTAACATTAACTGTATCTGGTTTTGGTGTGCGTGTGCATGTGTCTCACTGGTCGTGTAGAGAGCAGGTTGCGCATCAGTCCCAGAGTCTTCATGAGCACGTTGCTGTCAGGGTCCGAGAGAAGCCGAAAGAGTTGTTCAGTCCCCAGTGCTCTCATGATCTCCACCTTCACCTTCTGATTAGCTTGAAAAGCCATGTTCTAGACACACACACACGTTAACTGAGTACACCGTTTTTACAGGAAGTGGCAGTAAGGGACAGTAAGTTCTCACCATCAGAGCCCAGATGCCGTTGACTCTCAGAGCAGGACTTTCACTTTGTGTTAAGGTGCATAGTAAATCGATGACTCCGGATTCCAGAATCGGCTGCACACATTAAACACCACGTAACACTTATTCATGAATGTGGACCCGATGTGCGACTATCACACTGTAACGGTAACACTTCTTAATTAACACGGACCCATGGTAATAACAGAGACGTGTCTGACCTCTTTACTGGGAGAAAACTCCAGCAGCAGGTTGCATAGTGTTGAAGACGCCATGACCAGCACCTCATCTGGGGCATTCTGTAACAACTACACATGAACATATACAAACAATATATTAATAATATTCCTATCTGCCCATCCATCTTGCTATTTAATATATAATCTAGCTGTCTGTCTATCATTTTTCTATGTCTGTCCATTTTTTAAAAAAATGTCATACCTCTTGAACTACCTGGTCATCAAACAAGCACACTTAAAAGTATTTTACTGAGGTTCTTATGTAACAGAGCAAAAGCATCCCAACAATCGGATTCATCCATTTATCCATCTGTCTTATATTGCAATTTTTAAAGGTCAAACCTTCATCAGTGGCTTCCACACCGCATGATCATGAAAACTTGTCCTTAGCTGTTGTACTGATCGTGATAAACTATGAAGACATCTGAAATGAAGAGACAGAAAATAAAAATGAATCCCCTCACTAACACACTTGGGAACATTCGACATCCTTGTGAAAAATCTATATAAAACTGAGCTGTAGTGATACCTGACAGCAGCTAAGCGGACCTTTATGCTGGACTCCGACAGGCCACTCACAATCCTGTCCATCATGTTCTCTGTCTCTGTAATCTGCAGGAAGACAATAGGACACCATACTGAATTCAAACATGGTTTAGCTGGATCATCATTATAGCTACAGTTTTGCTTCTTTTACAGAGAGTCACGTCAATTATTCTGAAAATAATACATTCAGGATCTAAGTATACTTTGAATATCCCAGATGAAAAGAGACTCGAACCCAGACCATGTACACAAGTGTTCTGCTCATTCGAACATCTGCAGTATTTATCACATCTGTGCAGTTAAGGGGTGGGGCCCTGCTCACAGTTTTGAGCAGTGGCAGCTACACATCCATCCACCTAATTATAGATATAATTTGGGTGAAAGAAATGGCAAACCTTTTTCCTAATGTCTTCATCATTAGAGCCAAGTGAGGCATAGAGTTTGAAGGCAGCTTGCCTAAGTTCGTGTGCATGTTTCAAGTCATGATCCAGCTAAAGATAAAGACAGAAATAGAAAAAGAAATAGAGAGAGAGACAGACAGAGAAACAGGAAGAATGAGCTAGAGCATGTTATTTAAAGTACCTTTAAGTGCTTTTAAATGACAGTGATGACAGTGTGTGTGTGCGCATGTGTGTGTCTCACCCTCTTGATGTCAGTAATGGCACTGACTGAGCTAGGGTATTTGAAGTAGTCAGCTAGCATGGCCACCAGGTGGTCCGTGACACTGGCTATCCTCTGGAGTTCCACGTCTGGCTCCATCAGGTAGGCCAATGTCTCCGCCCCTTCCACCCGCTCCTCCAACAGGCGCTCCTTACTGCACATGCGCACCAGGCATGGAAGAGTCTGAAATAACGTATAATGTGTAAGAACAAACATAATAAAGTGAGATAAGGTTCTATGTTCCTATCCCTCACATACAGTATTGTGCTGATGGGTGTAAAATGAGATTGTGTAACCAAAATGATGACTGGCAAGACTAGAATGATCTTAGTAACAGACACATAGTAGAGATGGGTCCATGCTCGAGATACCTTAAGGATGATACAGTTGTCATCCGTCCTGATGGCTCCTGCTCGACACATGTATGTTAAACTAAGAGAGAGAGAGAGAATTTACACATTAATTCTAAGATCATTTCCCTAGGACAATCTACAATCTTTAATCAGTAGAGGGCATCACAAACTTATTTGTTTAAATATACAGACAGGCTTTAATTAGCGATGTAACGTTCCATAAAAAGTCTAATTACTTTGAGTCGGTATATCCTCCAGCTCAAGTTTTTTTTTAAAGAAATATCTTTCCTCTTCTTCTTTTCTCCAACAGCGGGAGACACAGTAGGGTGTTTTCCAGATAGAATTATAATAAAGGGTAATGCTGTGTATTGACAAGGGCCACACCATATGATACACACAATGCAATAAATCACAATATATGTCAATGTAATCATTTTATATATATACACACACACACATATATATATATATATATATATATATACGCACAAAAAAAGGAAAACAAATACCTAAGAGTGCAACCTTATATTGTCACTATGTTTGTATGTTTCAGCATCAATTAAGTGAGCAGAGGAGGCAGCAATTTAAATACAGATATTGGAGGTTGAAGTATCAATAACCCTATCATGACAAAAAATATATTGTGATTGTTACCTGTACGTTACCTGAATGAACGAACACCGACCCTTAGGTTTCAATAAGCACTGAGTGAAATTTAAAAAGTATATTTCGACAGGTATTTGGGCAGTCGAGGACTTGTTTAACTTCCTGAACATTTTTAAATGAGTTTTGTAAATCGGAGTGAAACTCTTACCATTTGGCTGCTGTCAGCTGCATTTCGATGGGTTTATCTCGTTGCATCATTTGAACAAAACCCTGAGAGAGCAGCTTGCCGTCCACAACAACTACAAAAAAAAAGGTCAAAAATATCTCACACACACAAGTAAGATCGATAAGCCCAACTAAGAAAATGACAACTTAACATAACACTTAATAACAGTGACTATTACTCACCGTTCACCAGCGTCAAGGAGACTTGAGTGTTCTCATACGCGAGGACTGAGAAACATTTCAATGCCTGCATTCGTACCTGCAAACAAAAGAAGAAGACTGATGGTCTGCCATGGGTTCACACCAACACAACAGCACTATTCTTTGGTGCGAGTGTGCAGCCTCATGTGAGGTACCTTATACAATGGTGATGTGAGCAGTGGTGCGATGTTCTCGATTGCACCGTTGTTGAACAAAACTGTCTGATGCTCTGGAGTCTGAACAAACACAGAGGGACATCAGAAAACGTCTAAATCTGAACAATATAATCATTAGTCCTATACACACACATGCATACATACATACATCCAATCCGAATAAAAACGCTCAACGTAAACACCTCAATCGGATTACAATTTAAAGAGGGGTGGCATTAAAAAAATAATTAACAAAACTATATCAGTTGTTACAGACACAGAACTGCACAAACTGATCATAGACAAACAGCAATTTGGACGGCATGGCATGGAGAGTGATGTCAATTGCCCCGGATTGTATTTGACATTTCTAAAGAAGAACATTAATTAAAATTTTGGGATTTTAGTGGCACAAACTGAGAAAATAGTGACATTCAGGAACAATTTGGTGGGTATGGAGTGGTGAGTGACATCTATCCATATATCCAGACACGCTATCCAACAATTTTCCTTTGGTCGCATAGTGGTTAGCACGGTCGCCTCACAACAAGAAGGTCCCAGGTTCGATTCCCGGACCAAGGGTCTTTCTTTGCTTGCGTGGGTTTGAATTTATGTGTGTGTGTGAGTGGTTGTCTGTCTCTGTGTGGCCCTGCGATGGACTGGCAGCCCCTTCAGGGTGTACCCGCCGCCTCTCGCCCTATATGAGCTAGGATTGGCTAAAGCAGGCCACCGCGACCCCGAACTAGGAAATAAATTGTTAAGAAGATGAATGAATGAAAAATAAATAAATAAAATTACAGTTTATTTGAATTGGTACAAATCGAGTACAAACAAAAGCTGTGAACGATATGCGGTGAGGAATAAGGTTATTGGGTTGCAATGTTTTGATTTGGCAGAGATATATTTGATGGACATGAAAAAAGAACCAATGAAGATCACCAATTTTGTGAGATTTCGGTAAACTGATTTGGACACATCAAAAAAAAAAAAAAAAATCTCAAAAAAATCATACAGTTACAAACACTTGTTTTGCGGCACAAACGAATGGCATAATTTTGGTGATTACGATTTATTATTTTTTCAAGGGGCACCAACTTTACAGAGGTTTTACAACTGATGCAGATATATCATGACAAAAAAAACCCCACTATTGAAAAGCACAGTCTCGCTCACACGTGGTCAACCATGCGTAATCACGTGCACTACACACATGTAATTAAGAGCGATATGATGTCCATAACTAGCGTAGTTACATTTTTTTAATTCTCATTTTCTCTATTCTCCCTTTGTTAAAAGTGCAGGAATTCTTTATACCATAATCAGTAATCGATCAATCATCATCATCATGCTTTGCAAACAGAATTACCTGACTTTTGTTGTTGATAATCATAAAAAAATTTCTTAACACAAGTTTACAGTGATACTGGTTGATGATGATTATGATGATGAAGCAATGGTTTAAGCAATGGTTTCTTGCAGCCCTGCTGTATATAGTATGTGTGTTACCTGGCAGCAGTGAGAAAAGATCTGGGTGATGTACTCCTGTGTGCGCTGGGACCTGCACAGCAGAGACATCAGGTGAGGAATCACAGTGGGGTCCTAATGGGAATAAAAGCAAGTTTATACGAGTATTATCATTGATCATATCCATGTCTACATGCCTACATCTGGACTCATCAATTGTGATGTATAATTTCTCATATTGATGAAAGATCACTGTGGATCTTCTGCACTGTTCTACATCAGTGTGAAATATAACGTGTGAGCAGAATGGTGGTATGAAAAATTCCAGCTAAGAGTCCAGATTCTTTGCTTATGAAGCTGAAGAGGGGTAGAGCTACCAGACACAAAAGTTTGTGTGTCTCACAGGATGTGGACGGACTTGAGCTAAAACTAGAGGCACTTGTCAGAGTAGAGGATGAGCAGCGTGTCCATCCCAGAGTAAATACTGTTTCATACAGTCTTACCGTATAGAGGAGCTGCACCGGCGTCACGGGACTGATGAAAACCGTTCGTAAGCAGCGCAGACATGCTTCAATAAAGACGATGTCAGGACATAGGAGACCTGCCACAAGAGAGACACTTCATTATGTTACTAATACATAACTCAAAGTATAGTAAAAGAGAGAGTGAGAGAGAAAGAGTTTTATTTATTTTTTTTATTCTGTGTTATCTTCGGTGGCTATTTTATGGCAAAGGTTTGAATGTAGTTTATAGCAGAATGCGTTTTATTGATGTAGTTGTTTTGCAAGCTTGACAGAGTGGTGGTTCTTCCCCTTTTAACAGATGGGCATGGGTGAGACTTGTGTGGCCAATGTGGGCGGCACCTTGTGTACACGGTTTGGTCAAGTCTACTTGAAAAGTGAGGAATTTGTTTCTTGTGGATGGTATGCTTAATTTCATGTAATTTGTTATGGGGGTACTTGTCCAATTCCTCTTGCCACTTATTTGTGATTTCAGAAAAGGTCTGAGATCTGTGGTAGGGATCGGGCATCTTGTTAATTCTCCATTAAGAGCTCTGTTTGCTTGCTCATTTCCTGAAATGCCCATTTGACCTTGGATCCAACAAAACATAATGTCCAGATTTTGATCTTTTAAAAAGTCCAAGATGTTGACAATGATGGGATGGTCTGTCTTTGTGAATTCCAGTGCCAGCAAGCATGATATGGAGTCTGTGAGGATGAGTGAGTTCTTGGGTTTAGTATTTTCAAATGTATTCCAGCGCTAGAAGAGCACGGGCTTCAGCTGTAAAGATTGAGCACAGTCCTGGGACATGGAGGCCTTGCTGTTGCTGTCCTACTACTATTGCTGCTGAGACACTCCTGTTTGCTTTTGATACATCCGTATAAATAAAAGTATGGAGGCTTTTGTATTGAAAAGGATGGGTTTGTGATTTTGGACTGCGATTGAAAGCTTTAAGGATCTTTGGTAGTTTTATTTTCCAGGGTGGAATAGGGCAGTGGTTTATCTGTATTATGTTGGAGAGATCAGTGTTTAGGTTTCCTAGGTGTGGACTTATACAGAGGCCGAACGGGCGAATGTACCTTGATCTAGTCTCATACAACTATGGAAACTGGGCCTGGAAGACCATTGGGTGAGCTGGATTTTTGTTATTTGCTTGGAGCTTTGTTGCATATTGAAGTGCTAGCTTTAGACGTCTGTTCTGGAGTGAGGGTTCATTGGCTTCTATATAGAGGATCTGTATTGGAGATGTACTGTGCATCCCGTACAGGTCTTTTAATATGCTGTATCTCCATGTTGTGTTAGATGCCTTCTCCAGGTCAAAAAAGACAGCAAATCGCATGTTGCTATTCCTGGTTTTGGGATTGGAATGATTAGTGCTTCTTGCTAAGACTTGGGCATGTTTCCTGATGTTATCTCCAGCTATCATTAAAGATTTTCAGAAGGTAAGATATTGCATTGACGGATATGTGTTTTAGAAATGGATCTTTTCTTCTTCTCCTTTCGGCTGCTCTCGTTAGGGTTCGCCACAGAGGATCACTCTTCTCCACACTACCCTGTGTTCTGATCGGTACGGTACCCTGATCGGGCCCTTCCAACCTCCTGTCTGGATGAAGTCGGAGCCAAATTGTTGTGTTGGAATTGTGACCGCCACAGCAAATACCAGGATCTCTTCTTCCACCGACACAGGTCACAACTTACGGCAAACAAGTCGCCCCATTCATCACTTCTTACGATCAGCAACGGGGTGCTAGGGACCTATTCTACCCCGGGTCCCCACAGGGGGAGAGAGAGAGAGAAGAGTGGACGGTTAATAGTGACAGAGATAGAGAAAGAGAGAGGCTAAGCACAAAAGAGTGAACATGAGCGTGAGAGAGCAAAGGGAGAAGGAGTGACAGTAAGTGAGTGATTGAGTGAGTGAGTGTGCAGAAACCTTGCAGCAGGGCAGGAATGATGTGACAGTCCACTAGGGACTTGATGTTGTTTTCGGTGCCCATAGCTAGGCTGCCTAACACAACTGCACACTCTGTCCTCAGCTCTGCACTGGACGAGTTCTGCTGTAGTAAATACAGAAGCCTACACACACACACACACACACACACACACACACACACACAGAGAGAAAAACCTTGTTTTATGCTTTATTTGTTTTAAAAAATAAGACATATAATGTCATTATTACAGTCCTTTTGGTGGTGCTGTAATAAAAATAGAACTATATGTTGAATAACAGATTGCCCCCTTCTAAACCCCTTAGTTACTGTCCTAGGATATTATTTCAGATAGAAGCCGATGGCAAAAGTGGGCGGAGCTTTCACCAGAAACAAAAAGTTGGCACACAGTGGAGAAAAGGCAACCAAGCAATACAAAACTGTAAATAATACATAAAATAAAGAAAAAATAGAAATGCTGGTGGGCTGCATAGTGGGTTATACTTCCTACCAGTGCAAACACAAGCCAAGCTGGAACAAGTGCCAGTTCTGCCTGACCTCCAGTTTCAGCACAGCCCCAGTAGAAAAAAGTACTAGAGTACTCAAAGCAATAGATTCATTAAATTATCTTTATAGTCTGTGTCAATGTCTAACTCATTAACTTTCCAGGGTGTCCCTGCTTACCAGCATCTCTAGGAGGGATCCAGACAAACAGTGAGTGTTTTAGGGCTATACGTTATTATTACTATAAAAGCATGTATACACAAAACACCTGCTGCTATATGGAGCCTTGTGTTTGGGCATGCAAGAGGAGTGACGTGCGGCCATAGAACCCTGCCTACCTGGGCACGGCTCCCAGCACAATCAGGTTGGCCTTCTGTTTGTTGTTTCCGATCACTGCATTCTTCATGTCACTGCAAAAAAATGTCACACAGATCCATGAACAACAAATGGGCATTTCGTAATAGCAATTAATTATTGTTCAATTGTTGCCTTTGATGTAGAGTTAAAGATGTTGAGATTTTCATTGGGGATGACAAGAATGCACAGGATTAGAATTGAGTTTATTAGAGGGACGGCGCATGTAGGATGTTTTGGAGACAAGGTGAGAGAGGCTAGGTTGAGATGGTTTGGATATGTACAGAGGAGGGACATGCAGTATATGGGTAGAAGAATGCTGAGGATGGAGGTGCCGGGCAGGAGGAAAAGAGAAAGAACAAAGAGGAGGTTTTTGTGGTGAAGGAGGCAGATGTAGGGTAGTGTGAAGAAGAACAAAGAAGTGTGGAGAGGAAGAAGACAAATAGTCAAGCTTATTAATTTATCATTCATATTCTGGTTTTGTTTTTCCCTCATTTGTAAATGATTTCGGATGTAATACACGTTTTCAAGATGGCATCGGGCATTAGGAGTTAGTTTGCCTGACTTGTCTTCCTTTGACATACATAGATCAAATGAAGGGTTTCATACTGGATTAGGCTAGACACATCATTTACACACAGCAAAGAAGGTCTTGTAATTTTTTTTTTTTAATTACAATTCTGAATTTAAGCAATTTGCACACGCGGGCAAGCTGAAGTTGCTTTAATCAGAGTGGAAAAATACTAACGAAACTGCCCGATGGTAGACATGGTAGCTGTAAATGCCACGCTGAGCTAAAAATAAAGTTCAAAACATTGGGCATGTTTACAAACATAGGCGACAGCGCGCATACACACACACACATATATACATACACGAATACATACACGCACACAACCATACACCCCTCAGTGTATCGCTCCCACTTCTAAATAAAGGCCGCACGTCTGTACCCACAGGTGAAGGTACCGGTTTACGTGCCAGTGTGTATACTCACATGACTCCCTGCAGCACTTTCTGTGGGTCGGGGTCGAAGAGTCGGTCAACATAATGGCGACTGGTGGCTGTAACTTCCTGCATAGTGTGGAGACAGAAAAATTGTCAAATTGCTGCATTTAACCCGCTTTGAAACTCAGAACTATAAACAGCGACGTTCACTGCTCGCTCTGAATCCAGACATCGGCAGATCTGTTGGTCTGACACTTGATAGCTGTGTACATAAATGGAGGGAAGCTTCCAGAAGAAACAGAACCACTCATCTGTACAGAGAAAATCTAGATCCTTGTGACGTGTTGAAAATAGCACAAACTCTTAATTACAACATTTCAAATTATTCATCTTCTTACCCGCTTATTCCCTAAGTCACCCTAAGTCACAGGGTCTACTGGCGCTTATCCCAGAGCACATAGGGCGAGAGGCAGGGGTACAGCCTGGACAGGTCACCACTCAATCACAGGGCCACACACATTCACTCATATGGACAATTTACAATCCAACTAACGTACATGTTTTTGGACTGTGTGAGGAAACCAGAGTACCCGGAGGACACCCACACAAGCACAAGGAGAACATGCAAACTCTGCACAGAAAGATGACCGGCCAAGGTATCGAACCTGAGACCTTCTTGTTGTGAACACTGAACTGAGTTTGACAACTTGATAGAAGGGGAGGGGGGTATTTAACACTTTAAATTACACTGGACATAATTCAATAATACAAAAACACATTCATGTGGCGGAGCTGTGGAGTTGTGGTTAGCAAAGTCACTTTGCACAGCAAGCCTCCTTACCTGGGAATCGAACACGGGACCTTCTTGTTGCAGAGTTTTCATGTTCTTCCCGGGTACTTTAGTTTACTCAAACAAGCCATAAACAAGTACATTAGGTTAACGCGTGAATGCCCATAGTACTGAGTGAGTCAGTAAGTGTGTGAGGTTGTTCGTCTGTATGTGGCACAGCGATGGGTTGGTGACCTGTTTAAGGCGTACCCCAGCTGCCACTCGCCCTATGTGCCTGGGATAGGTTCCAGCAGATGCAGTAACCCTGAATCAGCAAATAAGCAGGTTTGAAGATGGATGGATGGATGGATGGATGGATGGATGGATGGATGGATGGATGGATGGATAAAATATGCTGTTAAAGAAAAAAAGCAAGTTGCTCAGAAAGGAAACTAACCTTAAACATTGTATATATAATATATATATATACACACACACACACAAATACATTATATATAGACCAAACACAGACCAAAGGTTTGGACACCTCATTCAAAGAGTTTTCTTTATTTTCATGACTATGAAAATTGTAGATTCACACTGAAGGCATCAAAACTATGAATTAACACATGTGGAATTGGATACATAAGAAAAAGTGGGAAACAACTGAAAATGTGTCCTATTCTAGGTTCTTCAAAGTAGCTACCTTTTGCTTTGATTACTGCTTTGCACACTCTTGGCATTCTCTTGATGAGCTTTAACAGGTAGTCACCTGAAATGGTTTAATAAGTGTCAGGACAAGTGTCCAAGTGCAGTCACAAAAACCATCAATCGCTACAAAGAAACTGGCTCAGACGCGGACCGCCCCGGGAAAGGAAGACGGAGGATAAGTTCATCCGAGTCACCAGCCTCTGAAATCGCAGGTAAACAGCAGCTCAGATTAGAGACCAGGTCAATGCCTCACAGAGTTCTAGCAGCAGACACATCTCTAGAACAACTGTTAAGAGGAGACTGTGTGAATCAGACCTTCATGGTAGAATACCTGCTAGGAAACCACCGCTAAGGACAGGCAACCAGCAGAGGAGACTTGTTTGGGCTAAAGAACAAGGAATGGACATTAGACCAGTGAAAAATCTGTGCTTTGGTCTGATGAGTCCAAATTTGAGATCTTTGGTTCCAACCACTGTGTATTTGTGCAACGCAGAAAAGGTGAACGGATTGACTCTACATGCCTAGTTCCCACCGTGAAGCATGGAGGTGGAGGTGTGATGGTGTGGGGGGGTGCTTTGCTCGTGACACTGTTGGGGATTTATTCAAAATTGAAGGCATACTGAACCAGCATGGCTACCACAGCATCTTGCAGCAGCATACTATTCAGTTTGCGTTTAGTTGGACCATCATTTATTTTTCAACAGGACAATGACACCAAACACACCTCCAGGCTGTGTAAGGGCTATTTGACCAAGAAGGATGAGTGATTGGGTGCTGCGCCAGATGACCTGGCCTCCACAGTCACCGGACCTGAACCCAATCGAGATGGTTTGGGGTGAGCTGGACCACAGAGTGAATGCAAAAGGGGCCAACAAGTGCTAAGCATCTCAGGGAACTCCTTCAAGACTGTTGAAAGACCATTTCAGGTGACTACTTGTTGAAGCTCAAGAGAATGCCAAGAGTGTGCAAAGCAGTAATCAAAGCAAAAGGTAGCTACTTTGAAGAACCTAGAATAGGACACATTTTCAGTTGTTTCCCACTTTTTTCTTAAGTATATAATTCCACATGTGTTAATTTATGGTTTTGATGGCTTCAGTGTGAATCTACAATTTTTTCATAGTCATGAAAATAAAGAAAACTCTTTGAGAAGGTGTCCAAACTTCTGGTCTGTACTGTGTATATATAATATATATTCTGGGGCACACGAGCCCTGTCACATGACTGGATTGGTCCACCTATCTAAAGGGGGAGGTGAGGGATTTTATATCCTTTTTTTTTTTTTTTTACATTTTCTAAAATGTATAAAAGCATCAATGTTTAACTAACTTTTCATATCACTATAAATGTCGATTGTCAGATTTATACATACAGAAGCCCGCCAAAATGATCCCTACCACCCCTCCACAGTTTCCCGTAATACGTCCACAAGCTTTATGCTAAATTTCAAATCACTTCCTGTAAAAGGGCCCTAGGTAGGAAACAAACATGGAGCTTAGTTAGCGCACTATTTTAAAATAAGAGGTGGTTTGGTTTTCGGGCAACAGATTCTCACATCATTAGAACAAGACAGGGGGCGTTTCCACCGCCACAGCGGTACTTTCAGTTAGCGACTAGCCTGTCAGCTGTATAGCAAAAAAAACAATCACATTTTATTTACTAAATGTGCCGTACAAATAGCCAGAAAAACAAACTTAAGTGTGATTGAATATACTTGTTATAATACACTGAGACTGCACTTTCAGCTAGCAGTCATAACAACAAACCAGCAAAGTATAACACAAACTTTACTGCTAATAGCAAGACTGTCTAAATTTAATAAAGGCTTATTTAAGCTTTAAGGCTTAATTTCCTTTAAATAAATACGTTTAATGTAGTTTAAAGCCGAAGCACAGCGCATCCTCTCCGCCCCGCGTCGGCACAGGAACTCATTCCGGGTGACCGACAGCTAACCTCTCGCCTTTTCCAATAAACACACACACACACACACACACACACACACACACACAGCTGACGCTCAATAGCTCGACACAGACAATAGCAGTTTAACAAACACGTCCAGGCTGCTATATCGGACAACATGCACATCTAAAATGCTTTAAGTTCCTAATGATAAAAGCGACGGAGACTCACAGATAACACGCTAATGCGTAGAGGGGCCTCCAGCAAGCACGCCATCGCTCTCTCCCCCCCTAAGCGAGAGATGATTCACTGCCGCACTTTCCACACGATCCGCCCTGACCTGTCAAACGTACTTGACTCCTTTTTAAAAACTAAAATAACATGTTTTAGTATTAATACTATTAATATTAGTCGTATTTATAGAATCATTTTGTTATATATTACAGTAATAGTAGTAGTATTTCGCCTAGTTATATTCACACTACTTTAAAACATTTGTGTTGGTTTTTCGCATCTTTTATTTTGAATCTTTCATAATTAAATAATTTATATTCGCTTTAACACAAGTTGGCAGCTCTATATAATTTCTTATATTTATAAGCGAGAAATGAAAGTGCGGTTATTCAATATTAAAATGTTTGTACGTAGACTAGTCGCGCATGCGCATACTGTGCACGGGAAAAACGTTGCTCCATTTATACCGCTAAGCTAACAAAATTATAGCGCTTCCTGTGTACAGGTTTGTAAATATATATATATACTTTTTTTCTGGTGATGGAGCTTGCTAGCTTTTGTGCTATATTTATGAATTGTTTACCACCCGATGGATATTCACATTAAATTTTTTTAGTAAACACGTTGTGGAGATCAAACAGTAGGAGTAAGACTGAGTACATGTGTGTGAATGAGAGGGAAGGCAATGGAGTGGTGAGGTTGCAGGGAGAAGAAGTAGTGAAGGTGGAGGAGTTTAAGTACCTTGGGTCAACAGTGCAAAATAAGTGCAGGCAGGGTGGAGAAGAGTGGCAGGAGTGATTTGTGATCGGCGAGTCTCTGCGAGAGTGAACGGGAAAGTTTATAGGACTGGGTTGAGACCTGCAATGTTGTACGGTTTAGAGACAGTGGCGTTGTCAAAAAGACAGGAGGCGGAGCTGGAGGTGGCTGAGTTGAAGATGTTGATATTTTCATCTGGGGTGACAAGGATGGACAGGATTAGAAATGAGTTTATTAGCGGGACGGCGTATGTAGGGTCTAGGAGACAACGTGAGGGAGACTAGGTTGAGATGGTTTGGACATGTGCAGAAGAGGCACATGCAGTATATTGGTAGAAGAATGCTGAGGATGGAGGTGCCGGGCAGGAGAAAAAGTGGAAGACTACAACGATGATGACGACGAGGAGGTGAGGGAAGATATGCAGATAGTTGGGGTTAAAGAGGCAGATGTAGAGGACAGGGTAGTGTGGAGAATAGTAATCCACTGTGGCGACCCATAACGGCAGCAGCCGAAACGAGGAGGAGGAGAAGAAGAAGTTGTGGAGATCAATCGTCAGTGTGTCTAAACGTAAGGTTGCCAGTAAGAAGATAACTAAACTGTTTAATTTTTATTTTGTGAAGGAGACCACTTCAGCTTAAAAACTGCCGTATTAATAAACGTGAGGTGAATGTAATGTTAATTTACTGTCTTGCCGATTGACCAGCTCACCACGGATACATTAGATCTCAAAACAATGCTGCACCAACCCACAGCAAAGAAAATATTAATGTAGAATTAAATGTCTGGTATTTGCGGATTAGGTTCAGACCTACCTGAATTGTAGATGCAGACCCATTTAAAGTCTGGAGGCAGACTTACCCAAAAAAGCAGATTTGGTCTAGATTGGTCTAATTGAGCAATGCTTGTGGATCTGAATGCGTGATGCGGTTGCATTCTGAATCAAATGCAGGGGACGAATTACGTTCCGAGGTAGACCTGCCAGAAGCAAGTTGCAATAGTCTAGTTTTGAAATTACCGGATATGACACGAAAACAGTGAATAGATAAGAAATGTTGAATCCTCCTGATGTTATAATGGATCAATTTAGCAGGAACAGTGAAAATTATCACACAAAACACACATATTTGAAAACATGTCCTAGTGCAACAGTTGCATATCTGCTGTTTTCCAGTTATGAAAATAGCAGTGGAAGGCTGCTGCCATGGCGAGCTGGACAAGATCTATGAGACCATTAGCTACCTGGAGCATAAGGAAGGCATTAAGGTAGACATGCTGCTGTGCTGTGGTGATTTCCAGGCAGTTAGGAATGAAGGAGACTTGAAGTGCATGGCTGTGCCTCTCAAATATAGACACATGCAGACCTTCTATAAGTAAGTCACCTCACTGTTCTGTATCAGAATGTTTGTTTTGTTGTTTTGTTGATGATGATGTGTTGATCTGCGGAAGGTACTACTCTGGGGAGAAGAAAGCGCCAGTCCTGACCATCTTTATCGGTGGCAATCATGAGGCTTCTAACCATCTGCAAGAGCTTTCCTATGGAGGCTGGGTGGCCCCAAATATATACTATTTAGGTAAGACATGTTGGACTTGATCTTTCTGTGCAGCGTTTGCATGTTCTGCCCAAACTTGTGTAGGTTTTCTCTGTGTACTCCAGTTTAAAAAGTGCAAAACATGTACATTAGGTTGATTGGAGATTATAAATTGCCCATAGGAGTGAGTGTGTGTGATTGTTTGTCTATGTGTAGCCCTGCCATTGCGGACTGGTGACCGTTTCCCTTCTCTTTTTTCACAGGTTATGCTGGAGTCATTCGCTACCGAGGTATCCGGATCGGTGGCCTTTCCGGGATTTATAAAGGCCACGATTATAGAAAAGGTAGTGCAGACAAGTTTGAGCTCTTATTGCAAAGTGCCATACAGTGAAACCACTTAATGAACCTAGTTATTCTCTCTTAAATGTCTATTTCTTTTCTTGAGGGCACTACGAGTTTCCACCCTACAACCAAGAAACGCTGCGCAGCGTCTACCACATTCGGAACAGCGATGTTTTTAAGCTTAAACAGGTGAGACGCTTGAATGGTATGGAATTTATAAAAGAGGCTCCAAACCTGCTATGTTACTCGATATTCCAAATATTTTTCTCCCACTCCTTGTCGGTCAGATCCGCATGCCCATAGACGTGTTCATGACGCACGACTGGCCGCAGGGCATCTACCACTACGGGAGTACTGAGCAGTTGCTAAGGAAAAAGACATTCCTGCGTGACGAGGTGGAGTCTGGGACGCTGGGCAGCCCGGCCGCTGCTGAGCTCCTCAATCACCTACAGCCTGCCTATTGGTTCTCTGCTCATCTCCATGTCAAATTTGCCGCCATAATGCAGCACGAGGTGTTGATGATGTAACAATTACTGTTGTGGTGGTTATAGGTTCTTAGATGAGCATTTGAGTTTCACCACATGTTCTATATCTGTGTTTTTAGGCTAAGGGTAATGCTGCTCCCAAAACCACTAAGTTTCTTTCATTGGACAAGTGTCTTCCTCATAGAGATTTTCTTCAGGTAGCAAACTGTCCAAGGAATTGTGACGTTTTCTATAACGAGAAGAAATGCTTATTGTTGATCATGTGATCTGTTCTATACATCTTAACCTTATAGGTGGTGGAGATACCAGACAGACCCGACTCCTCTGAATATCTGGAGTACGACCCTGAGTGGTTGGCCATCCTGAAGTCCACCAGCCACCTTCAAAAACCTTCAGCAAACATCTGGCACATGCCTGAAAATAACGGCCTTCACACTCGGTAAAAACCATTGCTACACGTCACACAGTGTATGTGTTAGCTCTTCCTACCAAACGGTTGGATCTCAGGATGACCAAAACAAGTTCATTTATTTATGAAGAGAAAAAATAAACAGGCACATGGATTTAAACGGTAGCTTAGTGGCTAGCACTGTTGCCCAATGGCCACAAAGTAGTCCCGTGTTCGATTCCCGGACATGGTTCTTTCTGTGTGGAGTTTGCATATCCTCCTTGTGCTTGTGTGGGTTTACTCCAGTTTCCTCCCACAGCCCAAAAACACTGAAATGAAATTTTCCTTTATTTAAACAAGACTGGTAAACCTTTTAGTGCTCGGGTGGATACAGAAATGAGATTAATGTAAGGGGCACTGGAGAAGGACGTCTGCCAAACGGCAGAAATATAATACATAAATCTGATTGGTCGCCCTTCTCAGGTTGGCTTATAGGTACTGGGGTTTAAAAGAATCAGGAACAACGATCTAGATATGGCCATAAAAAAAATGACAAGACAATGAATGGCAGTGTCTTGTGTTTTAATTTGATTGATCCTAAGAGTGCGCTGGTAAACTAGGCTATGCTGAGTGCTCAGATCAATGAAACACCATAGAGTATGCAAATATTTGTGTATCTCACAAACCCGAGTCTCGAGTTTACCTCACTTTTCTTTTTAGTTGGGACTACAGTGCATCCGAAGAGGCCATGATGGAGATGGTGAGCGCTCTAAATGGTGATCTGCGCATTCCTGAAAACTTCAGTCCAACAGTGCCTTCTTACGACCCATCACGCCCTCAGCCCCACGCATCCCCTGCCTACTGCACCAACCCCCAGACCACAGAGCTGTGTGCCACCATCGGCCTCGTTGATATTTATGCTCTGGCAGGCCAGAACGAACAAAATTCAAAACAGGATGGAGCAAATGGAGACGAGGAAGACGAGGACATCCAGAGCATAGATAGCACGGATGAACCCAGTGAGTACCCCACCAACACCTTGATGCACTCCAACTCCTACAACCCTGACGAGATCACCATCGAAGATGAGTGGGAGGAGGAGGACGACGATGGAGAGGGGAAGTCTGGGACAGATGCAGTGGACAGCAGCCCCCAGAAGAAGGCCCCAAGCAGGCTCATCTTACCACCACCTCACTCCACATCACAGACAACTGAGCCCTCGCTTTTACCCTCTACATTACCTACACCTTCTATACCGTTCTTGTACACCAGCGCACAGGAAGAAGGCGACTTGCTACCAGTCCGAGTCCCGAAGCGCCCCAGCGGAGAAAACAATAGTTCACTGAACCCCACAGCCGGTACACCCAGGATCAAACGGCGCAACCAGACCATCTATGCAGCAGCAGATGACGAGGAGTATTAAAAGGGGGAGGTGTTGAAATTATAGACTGAGAAATATTAATTGAACATTTTTTTAAAGTGTGTTGATTTAAGCAAAATTAAATACTAATGGACAAGTGATTAAATGTGTTACTATTTTGGGATGTATATGATTTTAAATTATCCCTATAGCTAATTCTTCTTTATTGAACTTGAGTCGTGAACTTCACCTAATATGTTCCCACTCAGAGTAAATTGGCAGAGGTTTGGTTTCAACTATACTAATATAAATTATATATTTTTGTTCATTTCTCTATTAAAATGTAAAGATTTTCTTGAATGTAAAAAATTCTTGAAGTCAGGATTAACAGCTTTTTGGCCACCTGAGTATTACAAACACATGCAATTTTCAAACATCTTCCAGATTGATTCCCATTTTTACTATTTCACATGCATCTCCAGTCTTCTAGTAAGACCTTCCAGTCCAATGTTGTGCTTGAATGTGAGAATCTCTTCATTCAGATCCAACAGTATTAGTGAGATCAGACACTAATGTCAGGTAAGGAGGTCTGGGGTGGGTCAGTCACCATTCCAGTTCATCCCAAAGGGGTTCAATGCTGGTAAGATCAAGACTTTGTGTGGAACACTGGTGTTTTCACTCTAATAATACGCAAACGTGATAATGGAGGTCAGGGGTTTTGTGCTCAGGGTCATGGTCATGCTGGAACAGTGTTGGAGCCTCTTAGTTCCCATGAAAGAATAAAGTAATGATACAACATACAACAAACATACTAGACCAACTGTAGACATCTATTTTAGCAACAGATTGAACAGGAACAACATATGGATCTGATGGTCAGGTAACCAAAAAAATTTATAGCAATATAGTGTAGTTGCTACTAGAATATCAGTTTCGGCCTAAATGTCAGTTATTATCAGATAAAATATTCACATTGTTCATCACTAATTAAAGAAATCAGCAGAACGCCACTCGTTTCGTCACAGAAAGCACAGCTTTATTTGATTTCTTTTCTAGTTCACATAACAGATCAAACTCAGTCACTTACCAAAACAATGGATTATAAGAGACATGACAAGTGACAATACAATGAATGATCCCACGTCGGACACCATCATTCCTTAAAAGACGAATAAAATCAAGTTTTTAAATAAAATCGAGTAGATTCTTACTAGATCTCTGTACACGACAAACCAACCAATGGCATCCATAAAACAAGACGATAAAAGGATCCTTTTTTTCCCCATTTTTATTTGACCAAACAGTAGCATGTTGCAGGTTATTAATGAGCTTCGGGTCAGAGGGTATCGATTCGGTCTGGGTTTTTTTTTTTTTTAATGCTCTCTTCCCAATGAATTAATGTGGACAGGATAAGAGCTGGAGACTCTTAAAACTGGTTCAAAATCCTTTGGAAGGTCATTTAATACGTCCATCCAACTCCAAGCATCCCGAGAACAAACCCAAAACAAAGAACACGGACATTAGGCACTTCTGTTTGTTGTGTTTTTTTGCCTCCTTCAATCTTTTTGGACCTTTTTTTCTTCTCAACTGAACCATCCTTGTGCAGTCAGACTAATTTGTTGTCTGCAATAAACGCAATTGACCACTGTTGCAATTATTTATTCTTTTTTTTCCCTTCCTTTTGCCGTTTGTTTCTCGACAGACGAACAATTCTCGGCACTTACATCGAATCGCTACCGCTCGCATTCGTTTCTAACACTAGTAACATGACGAATAACTTCATCAGTAGTTTCAGATATACATAGAACCGTTAAGCAGACATGAAAACAGAGCATGTGATTAGAAGGAAAAGGAAAGAGGAGGGATGTTAAGGAGAGAGGGGCTTTCTCTCCAGGAATTGTTACAGGGAAACGTGCAGGAGAAACCAATTGGGATCATTTTTGGGTGTTTTGAAAACCAGGGAGAGTTAAGGTTCAGGCTTTTTTTTGCTTAGTGCTGGAAAAACTATTAGAAGGAAAGATTTCATTCCCTTTCTTGTTCTTTTTAATAAACACTTCTGTTCCCAACCGTTTGTGAGGGCAAAACTGGAAGATCAGACGTCCATTATGAAGTGCCACATGTAGAGTCTTCTGTAGGTCCTTTTACTGGTCATCTACTTCATGAGGGACCAACCACCCTCTTTTTTTTTTATTTTCCCTCATATTTGCATTCTTACATTCTCATTCTTCTTGAAGGTAAAAGGGTGAAGGTTGGGGTATGAAAAGGGAAGTGGCATTAGTGGTCTCCCTTCTTGATGTCAATGGGTGGGACAGAGAGAGGATTAGTTTCCGCAGCAGCTTCGGGAGGACTGGGCGTCTGGGTCCTGCAGGTTAACTCCCCTGTGTCTGGCGGCATGCGTCGGGTTCTGAGTATCTGTTTTTGGCATCTTCTTTGCTGCAAATAGCAGATTAGAATATTTTTTTTCCAGAAAAACAAATTCAACTGATAACTATTACAGGAAATGGAAGCACAAGCACACTCAGTTTTCTCATGGAATTCATTCTTCTAACCCACCTATTCCCTAATACGGGGTAAAATGAGTTTGCTGGAGCCTATCCCAGCGCACATAGGGGAATAGGCAGGGCTACACCCGGACAGGTCGCTAGTCCATCACAGGGCCAGATATAGACAAACAACCACTCACACTCACTTCTATAGGCAATTTAGAATCACCAATCAACCTAAATGAACATGTTTTTGAATTGTGGGAGGAAACCGGATGGAAACCGCGGTAGAACATGCAAACTCCGCACAGAAAGATGCAACCCACAGTCATAACTTAGTCACCAAATTACCAACTGGGAAGGGGGGATTTCTGTTACAAATCGACTGTAGCAAAAAAGTTTGTTCTCCCAAGCGCCAAATGTGTCAGAAAAATAAACATGAAGGCTCACCAATAGCCAGGAATAACTCGTTGACGTTCATAGCGGTCTTGGCTGAGGTCTCCATGAACAACAAGCCAGTGTCTTCGGCGTATGTTTGAGCCTCCTGTAACGGCACCGTGAGGACGATATGATCAGATCACTTCCCAGAGGTTTAAAGTCATCATGTCACCATCACATTGGTCTGCACCATCAGTTTAAGGTTTCCACACGATAAATACAAACTGTACAGCGACATCTGTTATTTCTAAGGTGACTCCGATCTAATCAAGAAATAAAAAACCCTTATAGCTGGACACAGTTGAAAAATTATTTGCCAACAAAAGGAAAATGGACTATTCTCTAAATTCCCAAGAGGAAGGAAACTTTCTGGAAATGTTTTGTTGGTCAAATGTAATATTTTAATTTAATGAACAACAGGTTTCATCTCAGTTATCCATCCAGAATTGTAGCTGTATTATAGCTGTATCTTTATGGCCGTAAATGCTCCATTTCCTACACCCTCCTAAATGGTAAAAAAATTAAAAAAAAATTTTTTTTTTTTTTTTTTAAATCCACCTTCTGGGATTTGAGCTGACAACATTCTGGTATACCCTTGTTTGCTTGCTTGATTTGCCCCTAATTCTTGGTGACCACTTTTACTTTTCTTTTATTAAGAAAGACCTATCAGATCCATTGCAAATCCAGTCAGTGACCCACATCATGGCTGATCCTCTCTAACAAATGACTACTGAGACATATCCAAACCCCTGGTATCTAGTTCCTCCTCTGATCCTATGATACAGATGCGGTTTACTGGCTTAACCCTATCCGACCCTCTGTCATCCCAGTGTCAGATGGAGTGTTGTGGGAACGGCACCTCGTATTCCACCAGTCTCTTGTCAGCAAGATCCGACTTGTTTCCCGCCAGCGCGATGACAATGTTGGGACTCGCTTGCCTTTGAAGTTCCTTTACCCAGGCCTTTGCTCTTTCAAACGTCTCCTATCAACAGAAAATAAAATTATGTCGTCAACATGGTTCATATCTTGTTGTTATAAAATATTAACCTCGCTGCATTACCAGGTCAGACATTAAGCTTTGCTACCCACCGGTTTTGTTATGTCAAACACTACAATAGCTGCTTGAGCCCCACGGTAGTACATAGGGGCCAGGCTGTGGTAGCGCTCCTGTCCGGCTGTGTCCCATATCTCGAACTTCACCGTGGTGTCATCTAAGCAAACTGACTGAGCCAGAAAAGCAGCTACGGAGAAGGACACAGAGAGACGATTGAAGACGTTACACTAGAACTACGGAATTTTCAAGGCCGGAAACTTTCCCTGGGAATCTATGGGAAGTAGCAAAATTGTGGGTTGGCCCATAACCGGGAAATTTTTCGACAGAATTTTGCTTAATATAACAAAATTTTATGCAATTAAATATTACAAATATTAGCAGAAAAGTGAAATTTTTACACACTTCTAATTTAGTGTTTTATAATAAATCGTACAATAAATAATAATAACCATTTCAGACAAATATGGACGTCTTAAAATCTTTAAACTGCAATAAATTTCTTTAAATTCGCACTGTAAATATGCATGCATGTGTAATGCATTCCAATTGGATGGATGGATGGATGGATGGATAGAATTAGAGCACAATATATAATAATGCTCCAATCATGTCATGTCATGTGATGGTCAGCACTGGTTGCTTCTCACCCCCGATGGTGGTCTCCTGGAATTCATCGAACTGACCCTTGACGAAGCGAAGGACCAGACTGGATTTGCCCACAGCCATGTCTCCCAACAGCACCAGCTTAAACTGGCAAATTTTGGTTTGTGGCAGGTTTCCACTGGTCCTTGCATTCCCACGGCTGGTCATGGCGGAGGAGTGGTGGGGACGTGGGGTGGGACAGGGCTCCGCCTAGGCAGCGTCAGAAAACACAAAAAAGGAAACGTATGGACTCGAATTGAATCAAGGAATGTTTGTGTAGCTTTTTAAGAGAAGAGCAAGAAAGAAAGAGTGAGGCAGAGTAAGAAAGAGAGACGGGAGAGTGAGAGAGACAGGGACTGAGAAAGAGACAGAACGACAGGGAGAGAGAGAGAGAGAGAGAGAGAGAGAGAGAGAGAGAGAGAGAGAGAGAGAGAAACAGACAGGCAGGGAGTGAGAGTGAGTGCATGAGAGAAAGGGATGGAAGGAAAAAAGAGAGAAATAGAAAAACAGACAGGAGAAAGAGGAAGAGAAAAGTCAGAGACTTTTATATGTACACACACTAATGTTTGACTGCTGATCGAAGATCATGGGTTTAATTTCCAGCATCACTAAGCAGTCACTAATGAGCCCCTGAGCAAGGCCCCTTCCCCCTCAACTGTTCAGCTGGATAAACGCAAAAAAGCAAAAAAACAGACATGAAACGTGGTTAATGCTATTTTCGAATGCCTTCTGTGTGAAACAGAAGGAAATGGTGTCACCGATTAACACACTCAACAACGACACTGCTTCAACATTCCCATCATTTCAATGCTCCACTTTTACTACTGACACCAGAAAACAACAACCAATCCCAACAGTACAGCCTGCAATAAACACTGCAAGCAATGCAACGATTCTCAATCGTTTAGAACGGTATAAATCGTATAAAAGGGATCAGCCATTATTTCACTCTTTAAATCAATTTTTCAATTAGACATTCTATTAGTCCAGCTGGCCAGTTGAAGATTGAAGGCCTTATTTAGTGGCCCAGCATTGGCAGCTTGCTGGTGATCAGCAATCCAACTTCAATGTTACTCATCAATCAACTATCTCAGGTATTGACAACAATATTTTTGGCCATTTAGTTCAAACCCTAGATAGCAAAACGAGCCGCCAGCCCCTCAGAGAAGAAGAAAGAAGTGGTGGCCTAGTGGTTAAGGTGTTGGACTGATATTAAAAAGACAAAGATTCAATTTCCAACCCAACCAAGCAATTGCTGTGGGCCCCTTAACCCTAACTGCTCAGTTGTGCAAAAAGATCAAATGTAAGTCGCTCTGGATAACAATAAGCATATATATATATATATATCCCTTTTTTATATATATATTTGGTCTTATGAGATTTCATTCATTCATCTTCCACCCCGCTTATTCTCAAATTTGGGGTCACAGGGGTCTGCTGGATACTGGACTGTTGTAAATCAAACTTATAGTTGTTTTTCCTTTGTCACCTCTAGTGGACAACATGAGTATTACAGCCTTTATCTCCAAATCCTTCTTCTCATTTCGGCTGCTCCCGTTAGGGGGAGCGGATCATTCTTCTCAACCCTACCCTGTCCGCTACATCTGCCTCTTTCACCCCAACTACCTGCCTATCTTCCTTCACCACATCCATAAACCTCCTC
>JAOTRA010000036.1:2768147-2785857 GCA_026260255.1 Pseudolaguvia tuberculata | reverse complement strand
ATCCCGGCCGGGATTCGAACCTGGGACCTTCTTGTTGTGAGGCGCCTGTGCTATCCACTCCGCCACCGCGCCGCCTATCAAAATAAATAAAGTTGCGTTATTATAATTGCCATTTTTTAAGCTGATAGCTACATGCTTTTACTCAGATCTTACCTGTCGGGAGCGTGAGAACTGCTCGATTGGTTAGAGAACCTTTAGAAGCGGTAAGAATGAAGTAATGAGAGCATTTCTGATGCCATTCCTAATGGACAAAGAAACATACGCAATAGATTTTGTGCTATGGTAACATTTGTGTAGAAAAAGGATGGACTCGTTTCAAATGAGAAAATAATAACCTCAAATTCATCAAACGGCTCCAATTTCTCCACCCGATTTCTCTCATTGTTTGGAAGGAGCTTGAGATAAAACTGGTTCATATCCAAGCATACACATTTCTCCCAGCCCTGTTGAGACACCACAGAATGCCAAACCATAAACGTGTGAGAAATAGGTACAAACATTAGTAATCAATACTTCTTTTATTAATACTGTCATTAGATCATCTTCTAACTCGCTTATTTCCTAAATTGGGGTCACGGGGTCTGTTAAAAATGGGGCGAAAAGCAAGAGTAGACCCTGGACAGGTTGGCAGTCCATTGCATGGCCAGGCATACATTACATTTCCAAACATTTTTGGTCTCCTGAGCATCAGAAACACATCCGTTTTTCAACATCAGCTTCCAGATTGATTCCCATTGTTACTATTGGATGAAGCTGCAGTCTTCTAGTAAAACCCTCCAGTCCAATGTTGTGCTTGAATGTGAGAATCTCTTCATTTAGCTCCAACAGTATTAGTGAGATCAGACACTAATGTCAGGTAAGGAGGTCTGGGGTGGGTCAGTCGCCATTCCAGTTCATCCCAAAGGGGTTCAATGCTGTTAAGATCAGAACTTTGTGTCGAACACTAGTGTTTTTTTTCACTCAAATAATAACCCATCATGTGATAATGAAGGTCAGAGGTTTTATGCTCAGGGTCATTGTCATGCTGAAACACTGTTGGAGTCTCTTAGTTCCATTGAAAGAATAATGTAATGCTACAACCTACAACAAACATTCTAGACCAACTGTGGGTTTCCAGATTTTAGCAACAGTTTCAAAATGAAGACCCAAAGCTTTTGGCAATACAGTGTAGATGATCTCTCTCACGCACGCACTCACGCACGCACACAAACACAAACACTAACTCCTAAGTAGTCCAATGGAGTAGAAAATATAAAATAAAACAAGAACTTTCGTATTTGCTATTAATGCGAATTCAATCAATTCCTTATCAGTGGCCGCCTGGTAGTGCTGAAAATTATAAACACAATCCAACACATATCATCAATGAGCCAAACATACCCTTTGTAAAAGCCTCTTGGTCTGTGCTACCGTGTCGGGGTACTGGCAGAGGGCGTGGATTTTGGAGTTGAGCTTCAGAAAGTGGTTTTGCATAACCGTGCCGAAAGGATCATCCGGACGGATCTGTTCGTACATCACAAACAAAGCTTGAGGGAGTTGCCTGGCTATCCAGCTAATCACAGCGTCTGACCTAAGTCACGAATGAGGTTTACGAAATCATTAGTATCACATGTAACGTAATGGAAAAAACAGAGGATGGTGGCCTACTACGGAACCTACCAGCGCGTTTCCATGTAAGTGAGCACCACCTCGGAGAGAATCAACGTAGGGGCGTTCCACTGCAGTCCGGCGGCACTCAGAATCTCCTCTACATCTTTCTCGTTCCTTACGTCAACGCCCAGCAACATATAGTGATCACTGGATACATACAGAGGGCCTGAAGACAGAAGATAGATCAACTTCCTAATCCTGTCATCATGTTCTTAGTTCTTAGTGAGGAATTTAGCCAGGATTTGGCTATACTGTAAAAGTGACATCATTACTCATGTAATCGGCAACTATTATAATAACAACCAGGAGCGCCGTTAGCAATTTTTGACGCTATGAAAGAATAACTAACACACCCTGAGCTGCTTTTTCTTCTTCTTCTCCTCCTCCTCTCGGCTGCTCCTGTTAGGGATCGCCATAGCGAATCTCTCTTCTTTACACTACCCTGTCTTCTACATCTGCCTCTTCCACCCCAACTACCTGCCTATCATCCATAAACCACATCCCTGGTCTTCCTCTTTTCCTCCTGCCCACCACCTCCATCCTCAGCATTTTTCTACCAATACACCAATGAGCTGCTAATGGGAATAATTGCAGGTGCACTACTAATATCACTACTGAGTTCCTTAGCAATTTTATTTCTTAATTTGAGTGGTACGTGTAAATCTTTAAAAAAAAAACCCTGCAGTTTCAGGTTTCAAACTGAGATTGCGACCAAGAGGCAAAACGACCAAGAGGCAAAACTTATAGATTGAAGCTTTAAATATTGTTCAAGCAACATGTATAGCAACATGGGTTTACTTTTACCAGCTAAGACCTTGTATTCGGGAAGGGAGTCTTTTAAGACAGGATTGCTGCTGATTAAGGCAGCCTTGCGTCTGGCAACATCAGGGAAATCTACCTCAAATACCCGAACCCTTCCAAGACCTCCTTCTGAGCGAAGCCGGAAGTAAAGGGAGTCGAACCCTGCGCCCAAAGACAGGATCTACAGACAGACACAATGAATTTTATTTTAGCGCAGTGTTTATATTAAATATCAATCGAAGAGTTATAAGGATGCTGGAATACCTGTCTCCTCTCGCAGGTATCAGTCACACAAAGAAACCGCTTCACACAGTAGTCCACGGCTTTCCAACGAACATAATAACCTCTGGGAAGAAAAACACAGACAAACACATTACCGCTTACTTTAATATCACATGTGCAACAGCAGATCTTTACCTGTTAATCAGTGGAGCTCTTCGGGACACCTTGCCTACAAAATGTCTGAGAAAATCATCATGAAAGTAGCCTTGAGCTGCTGCCGACACTTTGCTGACCACACTGCTGTCATTGGTGCCCTGCACCTGAAACGGAAGGACAAAGAATATCTTCAAACACTACTAGTCATCTAACATTAATGTCCGACAGTAATGTCCAGGCCCACAGCATCTCCTTTAGTGTCACAGCAGGAGACACTAAAGCGAATTCAGTCACGGATCTTCCAACCAGCTAATTCCCTAATTCAGGGTCACAAAGACCCGGAAACACCAGGTTAAATTATATTCAATTAAATTTTTTTAATTCAATTGAATTTTTTGGACAGTTTTATTTATATAGCGCTTTGCACAATCAAAAATGTTAGAATCAGGAAACAGTTTGTCCCCGATGAACCAAAGGCGTGGGTGGCAAGGAAAAACTCCTTAAAACGGGATTAGGAAGAAACCTTGAGAGGAACCAGATTCCGGTAACCCGTCCTCATTTGGGTTAGAACAGATAAAAGAAGGTTATGAAGTAACAGACTGTGTGTGCGTACTGTAGCCAGACTCCTGGTGATGGGGTGATTTCCAAATTCATCATGGCGACAACTTAACCGAATAGTGGGGTGGCGTGAAATCAGTTGCCTTAGGAGAACTGGATATGTATCCCAGGAAATGTATATCTACCACCTCGTCATTTTAGGGGGCCTAACTGTCAGTGTAGAAAAGTTTAACTGGGTGGCTAAAAGAGGCCTCAGCAAATAAAGGGCTGTCACAATCAGGGTTGGTCAGAGTTTAACAAATGATAGACATGGCAACCCTTGAACGGTCCCCTGAGCAAGGCCCTTAACAGCTGGGAATAATTTAAGTCTCTCTTAGTAAGTGCATCTGCTAAATGTAAAGTCTACACACGCATTTAATAGAATTTTAAAATAGACAAATGGACACCATTTGTGGACAAATTGACTTCAAGTGTGTACGTCTGTAAACATGCCGCTAAACAGCGAGATATGTGATTGGTTGACTTGCATGTCAATCATAACCCTCGAACAATAGAAATCGCTAAAAAAAACAACCCCAAATAATAAATAAATCTAACGCTCACCGCTACATCCGCCCCTTGCTTCTTACTGTTGATCACAGGCATCTTGATATTATTATTATCTGCTCGCTAAAGAATTGGGAGCAGAACTTATTGTAAAAGCACTGACTTAAAAAAATCCATAGAATTTAACCCAAGATAATGAATCATTTTAATTAGAGATGTCGTCTGGCATGGCTACACATTCTAAACATCCGCATTATGAAACCCCGCCCCATTTGTTTGATTGGCAGCTGGTATGTAAAGGTTTGCTAATTAATGCTCGAGTGTCAGAATAAAGAGGCGGGACTTGTCGAACGTTGGAATATATAAAAATTATATTTTGTGGTTTAATTCGATTCTAACATATAAATGTATTTTTAAATTAAATTAGAATTTAAATGTAAGAATGAATACTTTCACTCTAGTACAACATCCGTTGCGTCATTTCCGGAATGTTTATGCTACAAGTGTGATGTAGCTGGTTCCCCTCAGTGAGTTCTCCCTGTTTCAATCAGCTTCTATTTCTGTGCGTAAGTGTTGATTTACATGTGAATGTTTAGTCCTACGAACTAAAACATTTATAACGGGTTAAAATCAGATTTTCGCTGCAAACTAGTGAGTTTTTACAGGTTTTGTTCTGTTATTAGCTATAACCGGAAAGGTGTAGAATGAGATGAGTGAGTTATAATGTAATGTAATGTAATGTTGTGGCAGTTTATTCTTTCTTTCTTAATTCAAAAATGGCGCTTACAGTTTATTGCTTGGGTTAATGTGGATATCTAAAATTTCAAATTCTAAATTGTGTGTGTGTGTGTGAGAGAATGGTTGTCTATTTGTTGCCCTGTGATGGACTGCTGACCTGTGCAGGGTGCTGTCCTGCCTCTTTCCTATGTGAGCTGGCATAGGCTCCCGCAGACCCCCGTGATTATTAGGGAATAATCTGGTAAGGAGATGAATGAATGATGGAAGCTGGTTTATTCCCTATTTCGTAGTCACGGGTTCTGCTAGACTCTTTCCCCAACATGGGACAACCATTGACGCACACATTCACTCCCATGGACAATTTACAATCACCAGTCATTTAATCTGCATGTTTTTGGACTGTGGGAGGAAACCGGAATACCTGAAGGAAACCCACACTAGCGCTGGGAGAACATGGAAACTCCACACGAAAAGATCCCTGGCATGGGAATCGAACCCGGGACCTTCTTGTTGTGAGGCGACCGTGCTAACCACTACAACACTGCGCTGCCTCCCCTAGTTTTATTCTTATTTAAAATGAAAATCTGTAAATAGTAATTGCAGAAAATCTTATGTTTATCCCTGTCTTCTGTCTTCTCTCTCTCTCTCTCTTTTCAGGTTTTCATGCTGCTCCATTAATCTTTTGGAACTGTTGTGTGTTTTAACTGCATGTCACCTGATTAATCCTCGGGTACCCCAGGAAGGTCGTATTGCAGTCTTTTGGACAGGGTAAGATGAGTATGCTACATCTGTCAATGGATAAAAGGAATTAAATTCTATACATGAGGACAAAAATTATAATAGAATACTCAGCTAATATTTTTGCCCAGGGTACTCGCATTAATCCATTCCTAAACCGCCTATCTTAACATAAGTGCCACCTGTCTTAAACCTGACTCTTTCTCACATAGACGTGTCTTTCTACCAGTGCACATCATGACAGAACCAGAGGTGCTGACCGAAGTTCCGGCTGCTCTCAAGCGCCTGGCTAAGCAGGTGGTGCGTGGTTTCTACGGCATTGAGCATGCTCTGGCTCTGGACGTGCTGATCCGCAACGCCTGCGTGCGTGAGGAGGACATGCTCGAGCTGCTCAAGTTTGACCGCAAGCAGCTGCGCTCTGTGCTCAATACTCTGAAAGCAGACAAGTTTGTCAAGTGCAGAATGCGTGTTGAGACGGCCCCGGATGGCAAGACCACGCGCCACAATTATTACTTCATCAACTACAGACTGCTGGTCAACGTGGTCAAGTACAAGCTGGATCACATGAGGAGACGCATTGAGACGGACGAGCGCGACTCCACAAACAGGGCGTCTTTCCACTGTCCAAACTGCTGCAACACTTTCACTGATCTAGAGGCCAACCAGCTGTTCGACCCAATGACTGGTAAGGGAGGATTATGTCCCCTTTAAGGGTATTAAGTAAATGAATTGTAGTGCATAAATGGATGAGGGTGATTTAAATATCAAAACTAATCAGCTTTCCAGCACTAACCCAGTTAAAAAATTTTAACAGACTGTAAGTAGAAGTGTTGGCGCAGTAGCGTAGTAGTTAGCACAGTCGCCTCACAGCAAGAAGGTCCTGGGTTCGATTCCCGGCCAAACAGTCTTTCTATAAGAAGTTTGCAAGTTCGTCCCACACTTGTGTGGGTATCCTCTAGGTACTCCGGTTTCCACCCACAGTCCAAAAACATTTGTGTGAATACTGGTGTGTTTTTTTTTCACTCAAATAATAATCCAGCATGTGATAATTGAGGTCAGGGGTTTTGTGCTCAGGGTCATTGTCATGCTGGAACAGTATTGGAGTCTCTTGGGTCTTTTGAAAGTATAATGTAATACTACAACATTCCAGACCAACTGTGGGCTTCCAGTTTTGTCACAGAGGAACCACATATGGATCTGATGGGAAGTGTGGGGAAGTGGTGGCTTAGTGTTTTAGGTGTTGGACTAACACCAGAAAGACCCCAGGGTTTGATTCCCAGTAACACCAAGCCACCACTGTGTGCCCCTGAGCAAGGCCCTTAACCCCCAATTGCTCAGTTGTAAGTAAATGTATAAGACAAAGTTTGGCAATATAGTGTGGATCTAGGGTACATACTAAAGGAACCCAAACCATATCCATTGGTCAGGAACATACTGTTTTTCCTTCCTTTTGTATGATATGTTGCATACATCTTTATTTTCCATACACATTCCAAATCACACACCATACTATTTCATTTTTAGCTCCATATACAAATGTTTCTTGCACAACTAAACATTTTTACTACCGACAAATCCTTAATGCAGTGATCAGAGACTCGCAAAGACATTGGCCACTAGATGGCAGCACAGTGCTGTTGAAATATAAGTACGTTTTACATTTCTTCAGAGGAGACTGTTTCTGATGATTTTTTCGTATTTAACAAATCACAAAAACATCTCAAAGTTTTCTTTACTATATAATGAATTTCTTTAATTTATTATAGTTCATTTATGCTTAAATGCAGTCCCAAGGGGGCATCAAGGATCGGCTCTGAGCTATTTCTTTTTACAGTGGTTATGGACAGGTTGACGGATGAGGTCATACAGGAGTCTCCATGGACAATGATGTTTGCAGATGATATTGTGATTTGTGGTGAGAATAGGGAGCAGGTTGAGAAGAATCTGGAAAAGTGGAGGTACACACTGGAGAAAAGAGGAATCAAAGTTAGCAGGAGTAAGACTGAGTACATGAGTGAATGGAGGCATTGGAGTGGTGAGGTTGCAGGAAGAAGAGGTAGTGAAGATGGAAGAGTTTAAGTACTTGGGGTCAACAGTGCAAGGTAATGGAGAGTGCGTTAGAGAAGTGAAGAAAAGAGTGCAAGCAGGATGGAGCAGGTGACAAGGTGACTAGGTTGAGATAGTTTGGACATGAGCAGTATATTGGTAGAAGAGTGTCAGGAGTGATTTTGTGATAGATGAGTCTGCAAGAGTGAAAAGGAAAGTTTATAGGACTGTAGTAAGGCCTCCAATGTTGTAGAGTGTAGAGACAGTGACGTTATCAAAAAGACAGGAGGAGGAGCTGGAGGAAAGACAGGAGGAGGAGCTGGAGGAAAGACAGGAGGAGGAGCTGGAGGAAATACAGGAGGAGGAGCTGAAGGTGAGTTGAAGATGTTGAGATTTTCATTAGGAGTGATGATGGACAGGATTCGAAATGGGTTTATTAGAGGGATTGCGGCGCATGTAGGATGTTTTGGAGACAAGGTGAGGGAGACTAGTTTGAGATGGCTTGGGCATGTGCAGAGGAGGGACATGCAGTATATTGGTATGAGAATGCTGAGGATGGAGGTGCCGGGCAGGAGGAAAAGATGGATGGATGTGGTGAAGGAAGATATGCAGGTAGTTGGGGTGAAAGAGGCAGATGTAGAGGACAGGGTAGTGTGGAGAAGAACCCCTAACGGGCGACCCCTAACGGGAGCAGCCAGAAGGAGAAAAAGAAATGCAGTTTTCAAAAGCTACAACCTCCACAGCAGGTGCTTTCTGTTTTTTTTTCCCAGAGTGAACTTGTTGATTTCGGGGAAAGTGGTAGCTTTGTGGCAATTTGCTGGATTTGTTATGGGGTTAATACACGATGCAACACCGGACCCTTTGAGCATGACAAAAAGTAGTTAAGTATAGCTTTTCCCTTACGAAAGAGAGAACGCTCATCACACTGTCATTAAACGCCCTTGTGTGAGAAAACCATGCGACTGGCAATTTTCAACTATGTGGAGAACTGCAGGTTCAACAGCGCTGATTTTTCTCGCCTCCTGCCTTTTTTTTTTTTTTTTTTTTTTTTACATTTTTTTTTTTATCAGAACCAGCACTTCACTATTTCATTCTGCTCTAGGCTTTGATTTATCTATCTGCAAGCAAACACACACTCACACACAACTTTGCTTTGCTCTGCCGTGCATTAGACGTGCACTGACTAACGAATGGATGTTCAGCGCTTCTGGAACGGAGCTCAGCAGGATGAACGTCTTATCCGCTCAACAGCTTGCTGAATTTATGCGATCAAGGTGGTGAAGTAGTGACATAATAAGTCTTGATACTTTGAAAATCATTCTGGAACACACGGGTCCTGATTCCAGAGCTCCAGGTTCCCTTGGGTGGGAATTTATGACGTCAATTGGCAGAGTTGCCTTTACATTGTGCAGTTTGAAAGTGAAACATTAACAATGTCCTCTTTCGGTTCCGCTATTGGTTCTTGGAAACTACGAACTAGGAAATAAATCACCTTGTTATATCGATGCTATACAATGAACGGAAACGAAATCTAACTGCTCCTATATTTTTCTGCGGAGGTTTCAATGTAACTGTCAAAGCGAGGAAGTTAATTGGTTGCTTCTTGTCACATGCTCTGCATGCGAAGACGAGCCTGAAAGTGCCTTGCTTTGATTACGTGTCATGACCGCGTCTCCTCATACCCGTGGGTCACAGGGAACCCAAAGAGGAGACACACACTGCAGACAAACCTTTCTGTAACCTAATGCGCCACAATTTCAGGATGTTCTTCAGTCCTTTTGCTTAGTTTTCCCACACCGTTACACATCCACACTCCACTTGTTCTTGACTAGGAATTACTTTTATTAGACAGTCATACTTCTATCTGCACCCCTGTTAGGTCAGTAAACTGGCATAAGGGCAGAAGAAAGGATGTTTAGGGAAAAAAGGGTGAGTCTAACCAAGCGATGAAGAAGGCAAACAGCGGCAGGAGAGACGAACTGTTGCTAGGATACACAGCAGGGTGGGCAAGCAGACGGGTGAAATAAAGAGCAACTCTACCACTGGCCATCAACAACATGCATGCACATGTGTACACACTGCCTCACATCATTGTTTTTACTTTAGAAACCAATTAAAGGTTAGTAGACATGTATCCTTTCCAAGTTCTCCTTTTTTTCTTTATTACTTTTATCAATCTTTCTTTCTTTCTGTCCTTCATAGTTGCCCTTCTGTCCTTAGTTTTTTATTCTGTCTACATTTTTGTTTGGCACGTTTGTTCTTTGTTATTTCATTTATGCATTAATTCATACATCTTCTAACCTGCTTATTCCCTGATTCGGGGTCACTGCGGTCTGCTGGAGCCTATCCCAGTGTCGAAAGGCAAGGTCACACATAGACTCATCTCTCTCAGTCACTCGAGGGAAATTTAGAATGAATCTAATATATACTGTGGGAGAAAACCGCAGTACCCAGAGGAACATGCAAATTCTGCAAAAAGAAAGACCCCTTTTCTGGGACTCGAACCCAGGACCGTCTTGCTATGAGGTGACTGTTCTAACTAATACGCCCACCCACTCCTTTCTGCTTTCTTTTTTCCTTTGTTTGCCCTTTTCTGTCTTTCTTTTTTCTTTATTTTCTTTACTGTCTGTCCTTTTTCTATTGTTCTTTCTGTGCTCTGCTTCTTTATCCTTTCCTCTGTCTGTCTTGTTTCCCCTTATATTTCCATGTTGTTTTTATTTTATTTCTCCTTCTCTGGTCTGTCACATCTTAGCTTCTTTTTTTTGGCCCAGATTTTGCCTTTCATCTATCATTAAAAATAAAAAAAACTACCAAAGGCTGCTATCCAAAATTCTGCATGTGCTTAATGGACTTCCAGAAGTAGGTTTGGGTTTAGGAGAAAAGAGTTTTCTAACAGTTGGAGTTTGTAGACAATTCATTGAGAAAACCCTGAACTCTCAAACCCCTAAACCCTGACCCTGCTGAGATCTCAATTGCGCTCAATCAAACCAATCAATCAGATCAAATTCTGCACATGAACAGGTTCTATTCTTCTTCTTCTTCCCTCTCTCTCTCTCTCTCTCTCTCTCTCTCTCTGTGTGTGTGTGTGTGTGGAATGTTTTATTGCATATTACCTCTTTTTGTTCATCTTTTCATTACCGACATTAACATGAAACAAAACTTTCTAACTAAGTGCTGCAGGAGTTTGTCATGCCGCAGTAATTTAATGCTGATTGACCTTCAACTCTGAATAAAACATTTGTGTTTGTCTAGACTATAAAAGTGAAACATGGTAAAATTGTCATTGCTAGACCAGTGTGCGTGTGTGCGTTTGGTTGTTCGTCTGGGTGTGGTCCTGTGACGGTTTGACAACCTGTCCAGCAGATCCCAGTGACCCTGAATTTGGGTTAGAAAATGAATAAAAGAAAGAACAGTGTCAATGCGGATATTAAATGAACCAAAAGAATGTATTTCTGTCAAATAGTTGATCTATTATTATAAGTTCCACACACAGTTTGACCAGTGTGACGCTGTAACTCTAGCCTGTAAATCAATGCAGTAGATGACGTTGAACTTGATTGAATACACTGGCGTGTATTCGCAGGTTTTACTAAATAACGAAGCAGGAATTTGGCTGTATGCAAATAAATGATTACGCGAGTTAACACATTTGGTCATAGCATGATGAATGTTTGCAGCAGCTCTGCAATCCTCACATTGAAGTGCTTTTTTTTAATTTATTTTTTTTATTGCCTATTTCACTGTTCAGCCGTGAGCGTGCCAATATTCCACCAATTTCTGTCCGCCAGTCAGTCCTGCATCTCTCATTTACTGTGCAACAGTGGCGGATTGAAAAGAAAAAATAATAAACTATTTTGTTTACTTGTATCCTTCCCTTGTTTTTTGGTTTCTTTCGGACATTTATAGCTTATTGGCAAGTCGGCAAGTGCCTTTCCTTACTGTGGAGGAGCCTGTCGGAACGGCATCACCATGAGACCAATCTTAGTTTGTATTCACTTATAGTTCCTCATCTCGCTCATAAAGTTGTTTTCTTTCCTCATCCTATCCATCAGATGGCTAAGTTGTATGCTAGAATAAAAGGCGCAGGTGATTTTTATGTATTTATTTATTTTTCTCGTTTTGTCTTGTTTTTTCTATTTTTCATTTCCAAGAGCTTTTACAGCGCTTGTCAGCCTGCTAAAAGGGCTTTTCGCAATGGAAATTCTCTGCTGGTTTAGTTTTTGTCCTTTGTGCTCCAAAATCACAGCAGGGTCTGTTTGTTGAATCTGAGCTCTTGAACTTGACTGCGTAATACAGTGGTGTAAATGACTCTATCAGCAAATTACATTAGAAAGAAAGCTGCTCCGTTTCCGTTTGCACTGAATTCATAGATGTGATTTTTCTTCTGAAGTCACTAAATAGCCGACACCCACATATACAAGTCGTTGTGACCCGTAAAGCCTTAGACTGATTTCAGCCATGACTGATGCGTTTCCACTGGCAGGTAGCAGAACCTATGATGTGATCAATCCCTGTATAATTTAAAAAAAATTATTCCTTGTTGATAGTTTGTTCAGTACATCAGTAAGACACTGTGGATTGACCAGACTTCAAAGAGAACATTTTGTCTTTTCTTTCAACTCCTGATAAACTGACGATAAGTTAAACATTATCATTGTTACTCTGTCAGCTTATGTGATCGAGTCTCTGCTAGAGTGAAAGAAAAAAGTTTATTTGACTGTAGTGAGACCTGCAATGTTGTACGGTTTACAAACATTGGAGGCGGAGCTGAAGGAAAGACAGGAGGCGGAGCTGAAGGAAAGACAGGAGGCGGAGCTGAAGGAAAGACAGGAGGCGGAGCTGAAGGTGCTGAGATTTTCATTGGGTGTGACAAGGATGGACAGGATTAGAAATGGGTTTATTAGAGGGACGGCGTATGTAGGATTTTGGAGACTAGGTGAGGAACACTAGGTTGAGATGGTTTGGACATGTGCAGAGGAGAGACATGCAGTATATTGGTAGGAGAATGCTGAGGGTGGAGATGCCGGACAGGAGCAATAGAGGAAGACCAAGGAGGAGGTTTATGGATGTGATAAGGGAAGATATGCAGGTAGTTGGGGTGAAAGAGGCAGATGTAGAAAACAGGGTAGGAGGGAGAAGAGTTATCCTCTGTGGTGACCTCTGACTGGGGCAGCTGAAAGATGAAGAATAAGGCTGCCAGCTTATAAAATAGTGTCTCAGAAACCATGCCCTCTTTTACCACTCAAGTATTGAAAGACTTTTTTTGCATTAATGCGTGGTCATCTGCCCTGTTTGGTCAATGACTTTTTCTGGCTATAATGGTGTATGTAATGAAAAGCCTATTTGAATGGGGTAAATGGAGCATCCCAGGATGATTTAAAAAAAAAAAAAAAAAAAAAAAAAAAAAAAATTCTAACCATACTATCCTCTCAAATTGCTGTAGGAGTTACTATTATTGATTATTAACTTGTATTAATAATTGCTTTACTATGTACACAGAGATGGCGGCACGGTCGCCTCACAACAAGAAGGTCCCGGGTTCGATTCCCGGGTCGGGGATCTTTCTGTGCGTTTGCATGTTCTCCCTGCGGTTTTCTCTGGGTACTCCAGCTTCCTCCCACAGTCCAAAAACATGCAGATTAGGTCAATTGGTGATTTTCTTAATTGTGTGTGTTTGTGGGGGGAGTTGTTTGTCTGTGTTGCCCTGCTATGAACTGGTGACCTGTGCAGGCTGTGACCCTGAATTAGGAAATAAGCGGCAAAGATGACTGAATGAATGTATACAGAGACTGTTTCTGTAGCAGGTGTTTCTAACCCACTCATTTCCCTAATTCAGGTTGACAGTGGTTTGCTGTAGTCTATCCCAGCTCACATAGGATCATCAGTCCATTGCAGAGACATACATAGACAAAACCCATTCGCACACACTTGCTCCTATGGGCAATTTTAGAATCACCAATCAACCTAATGTACATGTTTTTGGACTGCGGGGGAAAACCGAAAGTACCTGAAGGAAACCCTTGCAAGCACATGGAGAACATGCAAACTCTGAACAAAGTCAAGACCTAGTTTAGCTAAGTATCTGTAACTTTTGTTTAATTTAGCTCATTGGTATGTAAATGTGGAGGAAACACAAAACACTGCTGTATTCGCTCATCGTGTGTGTGTAAATAACTTGAGCAACAGATGGCTAATCGGTCCAACTCACCAGAATGAACGACTTTTTTTTTGCGTTTTTATGGTACACTTCAAATGTATTTGTGCGTTTTTAAAACTGCATGTATAATGCTACCTCTCCATTACTATCGGCGGGTCACAGGCACGTTTCGCTGTACGTTCTGCCAGACTGAGGTGGAGGAGGACGAGTCAGCTGTGCCAAAGAAAGACGCCCGGACGCTGGTCGCCCGCTTCAACGAGCAAATCGAACCTATTTATGTGTTGCTACGGGAGACCGAAGATGTCAACCTCTCGCATGAGTTACTGGAGCCAGAGCCGACAGAGATCCCGGCTTTAAAACAGAGGTTAGAGGCCCTTTTTCCACTTCACTTTCAAAACTTTGTGTGTTTGCGGGAGATAACAGGAGCGGACTGGCTATTGTTACCATGCTATTATTAATGACAAATAATTATATTATTATTCAGAAACCCAATAGTGGCAACTTGGTGGTCGGTGGTAACCACTTCTTTTACTGTTATGATGGCATTTTAAATATTATTCTTCCATCCCAAATGAATGCATACCATGCATTCTTTAACATTTTACTTAAACATTCTATGCACCACTGTTTCCCCCCTGCAGTCGGGAGCGTGCAGCAGCAGCCGCTGGTGCGGCAGGGGCAGGAGCAGCTGGTCGGGATATATGGAGGACAAAGGGTTCATCATATGCAGATATGTACACACAGAACGTTGTGATTAATATGGAGGAGCAGGACAGCCAACAGGCCAGGTTAGCCGAGGCCAAAGCTCCCAAAGAGAGGCCGGTGTGGCTGACTCAGAGCACGGTGCAGGGCTCCTACAATGAGAACGACACCATCAAGGCTGGTCAGTACCTTTTTGTATTACTCTGGGTTCCCTTTTATTTTTTACGGATTTAGTCCAGTTGTAATCATGTCTACATTTAAATGCAGTCAAATATCCAATTTAACTACCAGTGACCTTCCTAAAGATATGGGGAGTGCCTTGTATTAGTAGTGGAGTATTCTGTTGGTCCTTAATGGACTCCAATCACCAATTCAGCATGATGGTGTTCCTGTGCAGAAAACCCTTGATCTCCATGAAGACATGCCTTAGTCTGATGGTCTGACAGAACTAGCGAAACGACTTAACCTCCTCAGTTTCACAACATTAGTGTTTGATCCCACAAAGTTTATAGGCAAGTATATGATAGTCAGGTATCCCAACAGTTTTGTCCCATTTGGTAATAAAACAACAAATTTGTCAATAACTTCAGTCTAATGTAAATCCACACTGTTGTTTTAGCTCACCTTCCATGATAAAGTGATCTTTCTTCTCCTAACAATAGTACGTAGGCATAATATCTTTTCCGATCTCCACACACCTTTTCATTTTTGTATTTAATAACTTTCATCAATTACTCTGAGGACGGCTGTTTACTATTTGAGAACCGGTAAAAGTGAGAACCAGAAACCAGAGGAACCTGGGATTCAACCATAGAATAATATTTTGCCCACAATAACAACACGTCCTAACCCGTGACTCTGTGACTGACATTATCAACCAAGATGATCATCCACAATATCGCTATCTGAAATCGTATATTTTAATTTTGCATATTGTTTGATATTACTTAATATAAATGTTGAGTGAAAGGGGAAAAAGTGTTTTTTTTTCCCCTTAAAGCAACTTTAGTCATTTGCTAAATGCCATGACACATTGTCCGTCGTAGGCACAGTTAGTATCATTTTAGCACGTACTAAGGATTCGGACATCCCAACTCGTCTCATATACTCCATTTAGTGGTTTGCGATCCAATTTAGGGTCAAAATGTATCGGCTGCAGTGTAAATACATGTTTACATCTGTACCTTTTTAACCAGAATTGGAGTTTTGTTATTATAATGATTATGAATAACACTTAAATAACTTTGTAAGGACACGCTGTACCTCCACTCAAACATCTGCAGCAATGTCCCTGTGCAGAAGACTCTTGATCTCCATGGAAACATGTCTTGTTCTTTCACCTCTGAGTGGAATTGCATACGTTTCTCTGTGTTAGCAGTTTTTCTGAAGTATATGAATTTGGTGTCACGTTGCAGACATTATAGCTCTTTTAAACAACATTGCCCACAAAACATCTAAATTGTTGCCACATAGTCATTTTTAAATGTGATGTGGCTGTCATTAGCATTGTCCAAATTAAGTTAAACATCAGTAAGACGGATTACGCACTTGTATCTCCACTTTATAGCCAAACGTTTTTGGTCACCTGATCCTCAGATCCATATGTGATTCCTCTTGGAACTGTTGCTAAAATCTGGAAACCCACAGTTGGTCTAGAATGTTTGTTGCATGCTGTAGCATTACATTATTCTTTTACTGGAACTAAGAGACTCCAACACTGTTCCAGCATGACAATGAACCTGAGCACAAAACCCCTGACCTCCATTATCACATGCTGGGTTATTATTATTGAGAATTGTTAGAGGAAGAATCACAATGTATTAATAAATCTATTTTTTAACCACTTCTATTATGTGTATATGTAGTTATATATGGTTGGGATACAACGTTACATGACCTGAGGTTTACATTGTGGGTAAAAATTGCTGCTTCTTTTGCAGTTTTAAAGTACAGCATGATTTTAATTACTTTCTCCTAGTGTTCCACACTAATTTGTTGAGACAGAGTAGATTGTATGACTTTGTATGATTTTGGTTTGGTTTGTGTCTACCAGCTGGCGAGGACTCCATGGAAGCCCAGGAAAGTGTGACTGGACATGGTCAGGGGCCGGATGAGAACGAGGAAGTGATGCGCGCTCTACTCATCCACGAAAAGAAAAGCACACCTGCACCAGCAAGCGGCGCCCTCCACAGGCCTCTCTTCCCGGCAGCCAATGCCAGCGACTCTGAGAGTGACACCAGCGAGTCAGATGAAGACTCGCCCATCCAGCCCATCGCTGCTCAGATGAAGCCAAGCAGACCGGCTGAACAAGATGAGGACGAGGAGGAAGATGAGTTTGAGGAGGTGGGAGACGATCCAGTGGTGATGGTGGGAGGTAGAGCATACTCTTACAGGGAAGTGAGTCAAAGGCCAGAGCTTGTGAAGCAGATGAGCGCCCAGGAAAAGGAAGCCTACATCGAGATGGGACAGAACCTGTTTCAGGACATGTACTTCTGAACAGCCTTTGCTCTCACTCTTCCTGTATTTATCTCTGTTTCTTCCTTCTGCTCTTTCTTTGCCCTTTCCTTTAATCTTGACTTTACTAGTACCTGTGGAACACCAACTCACGCTGTGTGAGAAAATTGCTTTAAAGGTCAGACTACCAGGCAGAAGTGCGGTATTTTTTTGTTCTACAGGACTCCTGATGACATTTTTGTCTTCTGATCTGTATTTGCTGTCTCTGGTTTAGACAGACTTTTAGGAAAATAACAAAGGGTTTAATGGATACAGAGTGAGCTTCCAGAAAGCCCAGACGATTAAACCCTTGGACAAGAGGGTCTGAATTTTGTTGTTTTGCCATTTAATATTTTTACGTTAATGTTTGAAAAGAAAAAGTCAGTTTTTTTCTTCTCCTGTAACTGCAGCTTATTTTATTTGGTTTAAAGTTATCTGGTATTAACTTGTAGGTTGTCTAGGCATGGTTTATTTAAATTGCTTTAATAAAAAAATTATTAAAATGATCAAACAACAATGGCACAAAAAATCCCCAAAAATTATTTTTTAAGTCAATAAAAACTTTTACCAGTTTAATTCCGGTATCAGTACTGTGCCTGATACTGACCTTACTGATACACTTCTGGAAGCGGGTTCTAACTGCGGGTGGTGGACTCTTGTCTAGAGTGGAGTCCAACTGACTTAATCCTAACAATTTAACTAATTAGTTTGCTTGCTTTAACAGGATTTTGGAAGGTGAGAGGATGCCTGAGGAATGGGGAAGGAGTGTTCTTGTTCTGATTTTTAAGAATAAGGGAGATGTGCAAGCGTGCAGTAACTACAGGGGAATAAAGAGTCACACCATGAAGTTATGGGAAAGAGTAGTGGAAGCTAGGCTGAGGGTAGAGGTGCCCATCTGTGAGC
>JAOTRA010000036.1:2750791-2765094 GCA_026260255.1 Pseudolaguvia tuberculata | reverse complement strand
GTGGATGGGTGATTGTAAATTGTCCATAGGAGTGAATGTGTGTGTGAATGGTTGTTTGTCTATGTGTTGCCCTGAAAAGGACTGGCAACCCGTCCAGGGTGTACCCCCGCCTCTCTCCCCATAGGCGCAGCAGACCCTTATGACCCCTTATCGGGAATAAGCGGGTAAGAAGATGAATGAATGAATGAATGAATGTACATGATTATACAAGGTACTAAACGTAGCAAGGTTGTGCCACCACCATAAATCAATCATACTTTATCATATGCATGATGGATGTTAGTGTTTCTCTGAACATATCTTAAAGGATCTGTCTGTTGGAATTCTTCCTGATATACACTACATTGCCAAGAGTTTGTGCTCATCTAAGCTTCACAAACACATGAAATTTCCTGCATCTTATTCCAGATGTATTCCCATTTTGCTATTGGATGACGCTCCACTTTTCTAACAAGACTTTCCAGTCCAATGTGATGCTTGAATGTGAGATACCTCTTCATTCAGCTTCAACAGTATTAGTGAGATCAGACACTAATGTCAGGTACAGAGATTGGGGTTCATCCCAAAGTGGTGGATTTCAGTGGTGGTAAGATCAGTACTGTGCCGAACACTAGTGTTTTTGTCATGCTGGAATATTGTTGGAGTCTTTTAGTTCCAGTGAAGGAATAATGTAATTATTTGTAACAACTGTTTGGAGATCCACCTATGGATCTGATGATCAGGTTACCACAAACCTTTTCCAATATAGTGTAGGTTGAATGTGTCCATTTGTCAACTTTGGAGAGGGTAACATTAACCAACCAGAGGCACAATGAAAATGAACTGGAACCATCTTTGGGCAAGTGTATTAAGAGATTGGGAGAATGGAAAGAAAGAAGGTTGGATTGGCATAACGAGGTTGAAACAAAGGGGGCAGGAGCAGATTGAGGTGGCAAACTGAATGATGACAAAAAAGGGCAAGGAGGAAAAAAGGTATTATAAAACCAAAGTTTAATGGTATAGTAATTGTAATTTTTTTAAAGGGATTACATTTTTCAAAAATAACTAGAGACATTGCAAAAAAATAAAAATAAAAAAGTTTGAGGTGAAGGAAATCTTTGTCCTTGCTTCAATAAGCTACATTTAAAAGGTAAGTGTGGAAAGCCCAGAGCAGGAGAGCAGGAAAACTCAGGGAGATTCGGAGGGCGAGAGGAGTCACAGCAGTAGATCTGTCAGGATCAGACAGTAGCATCCCAACAGGCAGCAGGAGTACTTGTATACCTTGAGTGATAGAGCAAGAGAGAAAGAGAAAGAGAGAGAGAGAGAGAGAGAGAGAGAGAGAGACAGATCAGATTATTTGGCACACTTTTATTGTAGAACATGAATTTGATATATTGAATCATTCATCTTACCCGCTTATTCCCGAATCCGGGGTCACGGGGGTCTGCTCGTGCCTATCTCAGCACACATAGGGCGAGAGGCGGGGGTACACCCTGGACGGGTCGCCAGTCCATCTCAGGGCCAGACATAGACAAACAACCATTCACACACACATTCACTCCTATGGACCATTTACAATCACCCATCCACCTCATCTACATGTTTTTGGACTGTGGGAGGAAACCGGAGTACCCATAGGAAACCCATGCAAGCGCGGGGAAAACATGCAAAATCTGCACAGAAAGATCCCGGCCCAGGATTTGAACCCAGGACCTACTTGTTGTGAGGCGACTGTGCTATCCACTACACCACTGCGCCGCCCCTTTAGTTTGAATTTCAATTTTGATTTTTGATTTGATATACTTTATTTTGGGGGTCAGAGCGCACGGTCAGCAGGAAACAGGAAGGGTTAAGGGTCTTGCTCAAGGAGTGTCGAACTTGAACCCAGGTCTTCCTTGGTGGCAGCACCTTAACCATTGAGCCATCACTGCCCCATTTGAATAGTATCCATGACTGAGTAAAAATACCAAAAGAAAAAAAAAAATATCAAGTAAGAGAGGAAAAAAATCATGCCTCGGAAACTCCTGCACTGAGTGATTGGTGCGTGGGAGAACAAACGTGGCGTGCACTAAAAGAAAAGAACAAAAGAAGAAAAAGAGATGAAGATTGACAAGACAGACGAATGATAAAAACCCAGCTGGAGGTAAAATCCTTTGGAATTCTTCTGAAACGAACCCGTGGCCCTTTGACTTTAAGTGTAAGAAAGGCAACAGCTTTATTCTGCAGTCTAAACTCTGTTTGCACAGAACGATTGAACAACAACTTACAAAAGCTTAAAATCAAACCTGCACAAGCCTGTCGAGGTAAGTTAATATCTTTTTTTTTTCTTATTAGTTAATAATACTATAATTAAGTAATTGTAAAAACAATCCGTTTAAGACTCATTCATTCATTCATTCATTCATTCATTCATTCATTCATTCATCTTCCTACCCGCTTATTCCCTAGTTTGGGGTCACAGGGGTCTGCTGGTGCCTATTCCAGCGCACATAGGGCGAGAGGCATGGACAGTTCGCCAGTCCATCGAAGGGGCCAGTTTAAGATTTATATCCCATAATCTTTTTCAGACTATACCTCCACTCCTACCCCTGCCCCTACCATTAAAAAAAGAACTAATTAAATTGCACTCTAAATGAAAAGTTAGCATAAACTAGTTTGTAAACTGCTAGTTTTACTTGTACCTCAGTAAGTAAATAAGACATTTGTATTACTCTTTATTCTAATACTTCTGTCTACTTAATATATAAAACATAATAACTTCTGTCTACTTCTTCTTCTCTCCCTTTCGGTTGCTGCCGTTAGGGGGCGCCACAACGGCAGCCCCCAGATTACTCTTCTCCACACTACCCTGTCCTCTACATCTGCCTCTTTCACCCCAACTACCTGCATGTCTTCCCCTCACCACATCCTGTCTTTCCTCCAGCTCCGCCTCCTGTCTTTCTTCCAGCGCCTTTTCCTGTCTTTCCTCCAGCTCTGCCTCTTGTCTTTCCTACAGCTCCTCCTCCTGTCTTTCTTCCAGCTCCTCCTCCTGTCTTTCTTCCAGCTCTTTCTCCTGTCTTTCTTCCCGCTCCTCCTGTCTTTCTTCCCGCTCCTCCTGTCTTTCCTCTAGCTCCTCCTGTTTTTCTTCCCGAGCCTTTTCCTGTCTTTTCTCCAGCTCCACCTCTTCTCTTTCTTCCAGCGCCCTCTCCTGTCTTTCCTCTAGCTCCTCCTGTCTTTCTTCCAGTGCCTTTTCCTGTCTTTCCTCCAGCGCCTCCTTCTGTCTTTCCCCGCAACTCCTTCTGTCTTTCCCCGCAACTCCTTCTGTCTTTCCTCCAGCTACTTCTCATGTCTTTCCTCCACCTCCTAGTCCTGTCTTTCCTCCAGCGCTTCCTCCTGTCTTTCCTCCAACTCCTTTTCCTGTCTTTCTTCCAGCACCTTTTCCTGTCTTTCCTCCAGCTCCTCATCCTGTCTTTCCTCCAGCGCCTCCTGCTGTCTTTCCTCCAGTTCCGCCCCCTGTCTTTCTTCCAGCGCCTTTTCCCGTCTTTCCTCCAGCTCCGCCTCTTGTCTTTCCTCCAGCTCTTCCTCCTGTTTATCCTCGAGCTCCTCCTCCTGTTTTTCCTCGAGCTCCTCCTCCTGTCTTTTGGACAACACCACTGTCTCTAAACCGTACAATATTGCAGGTCTCACTACAGTCCTAAACTTTTCCTTTCCCTCTTGCAGAAACTCGTCGATCACAAATCACAAAGCAGAACAACTTGAAAGTTTTTTTATTTAATTTAGAGTCCTTGTTTCTCTTTTTATAAAAAATTATTGTATTACTAACAAATACACAGTTTTGACACATTTATTTAAAGATCTTTTCTTTTCCAACATTCTGTCCAGCTATGCTTTATGCCGCAAGATCAACCAACGGCGTAATTAAACCGATTCTCAAATTATACCCTTCTGCCTCTGGCTCTCAAATCCTTTAGGGGGAAGTATAAACAATGAGGCAGTAATCCAAAGAAGCTCCTAACTACCATCATTAAAAGCATTAATTTGTACAGTGAGGTTTTTTTTTTTAAAGCTGGGAAACAGGTTGTATACCATATTTTTGGCCGTGTTCTTCATAGTTCACTACACAAACGCAATCAGGAACTACTAAAATGATGTCTCTTCATCATTGCCTCGACCCCTTCCACATAAAATATGCACCCACTGAGCTATAATAACAGCACTAAAAGATATTGTTAATGGAAGAAACTGAAATGGCTTCAGCATTTTTTTTTTTTTACCATCGCTAAGGCAAGGTGACATTATTAGCAAAACACAATTCTCTGAGGAAATTGTCTAATGCGTAACTTTTTCAGTTCCGAGTACAAGGTGCCCCACAATACTGCTAGATATTTTTTATCCAGGGTTCGCATAACCTCTTCCTAAATATAAATTGGAAAAAGTGCATGCATTTTACGGAAAACTGAACGGATGTACATACGTAGCAGGTAATTGACATTTGCGTGAGCTGAATATTTGTGGTGCAAATGTTTAGGCGCATGAATTAGATTTATGCACATTAGCTCCTCTGCCAGAGGGGGCAACGGAACCTAATTTAGTGGCAATAAAACTAAATTAATAGAGTACAAGCATCCCAGCACCCAAAGTTATATGAACACCCAGTGCATGTATTAGAGAAAAGGGCTCCATAAAAAATGGAATGATTTTGTGGGCCAAGTTCCAGAACCACCTCTGGGGAGTAGTCAACGTTTCAATCAGCACTTATCACTTCTATTTGGATCAGGAAATATATGGATCATGCCGGTGCTGACACTGTATTAATGTAGCATATTTAATGACACAGAGGTTTTTAGAATTGGCTGTTACTAAAGAAATGAACACTGGATGAAAGAGTTCTGTAATTAAAGTCCTTGTGGAGTTTTTTCCAACCAATGCTTTATCCATAACATATAATAACCTGATCATTAAGTTATCTTCTCTGCACATATATCATAATTAGTCGACAAACTGACAGAATGTACTGTGTATTGATTAGCGTTTATGATTGGTTGGACTGCTGCACTATGTCAAGCATCTAATAATAAATATTCTGAAGTAATAACAAATCAACTCTCTCTCTCTTTATTCATTCATTCATTCATTCATTCATTCATTCATTCATTTATCTTCTTACCCGCTTATTCCCTAATTCAGGGTCACAGGGGTCTGCTAGAGCCAAATCCCAGCGCACATAGGGCGAGAGGCACACTAAACAGGTTGCTAGTAAATGTTTTTGGACTGTTGGAGGAAACCAGAATACCCAGAGAAAACCTATGCAAGCACAAGGAGAGCATGCAAACAAACAGGGTTAGCCAAGATCCGACACAGGGGGTTAAGGGCCTGGCTCAAGGGACCAACAGAGGTAGATTAGCAGTGGTAATACTTGAATGCTAATGCTTCATTCAATATCCTAGATCAATAACACATTCTTTCTTTCCTTTTTCTTTCTTTCTTTTTCTTTCTTTCTTTCTTTCTTTCTTTCTTTCTTTCTTTCTTTCTTTCTTTCTTTCATTTTTTCTTTCTTTCTTTCTCTGTATCTTTTCTGTCTGGATGTGGACATATTTTTAAATTGCCATAAAATTAATTAATTCATTCATTCATTATTCATTCATCTCCGCCCTGCGTATTCTTTAATTTAGGGTCACAAGTCTATCCTAGGGAACATAGGACAGGTCGCAAGTCCATCGCAGGGCCAAACATAAACTTAAGATTACCACTTTTCAGGCAGTTTGCATTTTCTTCTCGTGCTTGCATGGTTTTTTTCTGGGTACTCTAGTTTCCTTCCCCTGTCCATGTACATGTACATGTATATTTGGTTGATTGTTGGAAAGTGTGTGTGTATTGTAGTGTGTCTATGTGTGGTCCTGCAATGGACTGCCGACATATCCAGAGTGTACCCCTGCATTTCACAATAAGTACTGTATAAAAGGTGTCTGTAAAGGATTAGGGATGAGTTGAGGTGCTGAACTACTGATTGGAAGGTCGGGGGTTTAATTTCCAGCACCTCCAAGCTGCCAGTACTGGTCCCCTGAGCAAAGCCCTAAACGTTTAACTGTGAACTGTTCTTTCTCGGATGAAACTCTGTTTCAGAAGATCTTTTTCATCAGCATGACGTCTACGATGACCCCCAAACCAACAGAAGAATAGTGTCTGAAGCATTTCAGAACGATCAATTCAAACTGTTTTGCATGGACTGAAGGAATACCAACAAACTAAATATTTTTAGAATAATGTTCGGACCTCTGCCTCCTAACGTAATTCCGTCATTCAAGCATTGTCTAGATTTATAACAAATTATAGCGTCCTACCAAGGATAAACTTCAAACTCCACCTTCAAGTGAACAGTGGAAATAAAAAAAAACCTGACAGGTTAACAATTGATTTGAGACTAAACAAGAGCAAAATGTTTATTTTGGGTTCGAACCTTTTGCTGTATTATTGTCAGTGGAGTAATTAACCGTTTAATGATTTCAATCCTATAACTAATGGCACTGTCTGGCCAGATGTTTCTGACCTGAAACTACACATCTAGCGCCTCCAGCCTTGTGACTCACGTTTCTTTCTCTAGCATGGGTAATGATAGCATCCTGCTTCTAGTAATTACAGCCCATCACCCTTGCTATCCTACTGCCAGCTGGAGAACGACAGAATAACGCAAACCAAAAACATTCAGCTCCTGGAGAAGCACGCTCGCCTACATTGGCAGTCACATGACAGCCGAGAGAAGAAAGCAAGTGTGGAACAGCAGGATGACATCGTTTGTTAGGGTTCTTTATCTAGGGCGCACAGGTGCCTTCTCAGTCAGGGATTAGTGTGAAGGGATTAGGGAAACTGCAGCTTGAGAAACATTGCAGCGAAATAAAAATAGAGACGTTAACTGACAGGAAGTTTGGGCTGTTGTCGTCTATTATTTTGTTACCTTTTTTTATCATTCAGCCGATTTATTTCATGTCAGATAGGAGTTGAGCGAGTTCCATGCTCTGGCGCACTGCCAATAGCAAGCTGGTGTTATTGATTTAGGCCTGTCACACCATCATTCTCGCCCCATAGCGCCCATCATGCAGCAAGTCATACATTCGCGTAGTGAAACATATGTATGGGCCCAGCAATTAAATGAAGTGTGTCCAACAAGCACTGATATTTCCCCAGTGACATGACAAGTCCCCAATCTTGCATCCCTGAAGCAGCAAAGAGACAAACTGAGGGACAGAAAATGAAGGATATGTTATTTCTTTCTTTAATAACAGTGATCTTCACTTCCATTTAATTTCGTCTAGGAATTCTGTAATTCTAAACTATTTCTATAATTACACGCTCAAATCGGTTGGCAATGATTTCCGGTTTCACATTTTCACCATTTTAGATTTGTTCTGATCATGTGACTTCCCCTGCGTTGGCCATTAATCCAAGAACTAATAGAAGCATGAAACAGAATGATGCAAATCACCTCACAGAAAGAAGGGCAGATTCCAGGGCAAGGGGGAAATATTCTTTGCGCCGTTTGCATGTTCTGCTAAGTGCTTGTCTGGGTTCTCTCCAGGTACTCCGGTTTCTGTCCACAGTTCAAACACATGTAAATTAGATTGATCAGTGATTCAAAATTGTGTGAGTGTGGTTGTCTGTCTTTGTGTGGCTCTGTGATGGACTGGTGGCCTGTATATGTTTGCTAGAATAAGTTCCAGCCGACGCCTGAGACCCCAAATAAGATTAGAATAAATATAAATTAATAAATGAAAACCTGATCTACGTCATATTGTATTACATCTGTACAAATTGAAATGAAAGCAAACAGAGAGTTATAGAAAAAGCGCTATAAAATTGTTTAAGAAAATAATGGCACATTGCTGTACCCACAATTGAATGATAATCACTAGTTCTAGCCAAAATGCACAGCTGCGGATGGAAAAATAAAAGCACAGGCCTGAACGAGCCCACGCACAGGCAGACAGCACGCGTCAGTCACTGGGTGTTATGCAAAAACCTGAATTGAAAACTCTCTGAATAATGGAGCCCACTTCATTTCCGACAGCCAGCCGTCAGCGACTGGCACATGGAAATGATGCTGAGGTCTTTAGCGCAATCATTCGACCTTTTCTGTGTGAAACAAACCATAAAACTATCAGACAGAGGAGGCAGCGGTCTGTGCCGATCCAACAAACACGTCTTGGCGAGAAACTGGTTTGCAGTGACTGGTTTCGGATTCAGCCACCAGAGATTCTATCAATAACCTTCGCTCTTTGGTGCTGTGTATTTAAACTTGGTAATTTTCCAGCAAGACCACCTGCGCTCCCTTTCGTCTCCATTGTCTTTTATTATTCAATTCTGACATGAGACACAGTTAGCAGAACTTCCTCCACCCTTCCTTTCTTTCAGCTTCCTTTGGCTCATTTGCCCGGCTATCTGTGTGTTTTAACATCCGCTTTCATGGGGTGAGTCGTAGGTCTGTGGTTAAATGGTGTTGGATTGGAAGACCGTAGGTTTGTTTCCCAATATACATGTATGCCAAATGCCAGAAATGTGAATGCGTTTGTGTGGGGTGAGAGTGAGTGAGTGAGAGAGAGAGAGAATCCATCTCCTGCTAAGGTCGTTTGTCTGAGTCGCTTTAGCTATGAACAATAACACCTGGCTCCTCAGCACTGCAGTGTGGATCCCTGAGTTCATTACAAAACCAAATTAAAAGACCAGACATAGCAAGGCTGAAGCAAGGTGATGATGTCTCACACTGACAGATCCATGCTGCATCATTTTTTCAACCAAAATTTAGATGGATAAAATGAAATATTTGCTAGTTTTACCCACATACTGTCACTGCATCTAAACAGAAGCATACAGTTGTCCAAAAAGTCTGTTTGTTGTAGCGTTACTTTATTCCTTCATGTCGTGCATACTCTGACTCAACCCCATTAAACACCTTTGGTACAAACAGGAACTCTGAATAAACCCCAAACCTCCTCACCTTAACAACGTGATTGTCTGTTCTCTCTAATACTGTGATCCAGACAGTCACACTATACAATCTGGTGGAAAACCTGCACAGATGTGTGGAGGTTCTGATAGGAGTGAGAGTGAAATCAGATCTGGAGTACAGTAAATTCTGATCAGGGTAGGTAACACCACACCAACATTGAGTCTATTTTAGCAACATTTTGGACGTTTTTTGGACTGTGGGAGGTATCCGGGGTAACCGTAGTACGGAGAACGAGCCAAGTCTACACAAAGTCAAAGAAGTTTAATTGTCATTTCAACCATATATGACAGTTCAGTATATACAGTGAAATGGAATAACGTTTCACCAGGTCTGTGGTGCTACCACAAGACAAAAATAAGTGCAGACACAGGACAATGTCAGGATCTAAAGTGACAACAACAAGATACAAAGACAGAGAGATTAACCGACAAAAAAAGCGAAGATGAATTTCATCTTCATAAATATAAATGTAATGGTAAATATAATGGTCTGCATAACAGTCCTAAATGCCATTGACGATGCAGTTCGGTTTATTTTCAAGGCAGCAGATGATAGGCAGTTGTTTTAGCTTAGCACGGACACCCGCATTCTTTTTGCGTTTTTTTTCCCTCCTGCACCAGTTTTTCACTAAAATTGTCCACTAAAATTTCATCATGCAGACTGGTTGCTGGAGGATTTTCCAACCTTAATAATATTGGTATTGTACATGATTGTACATGAACACTATGATTTGGTGTCCATGTGCTATGTAGTTGGGCTTTTTGAAAAGAATAGCACTGCTGCATGTACCTGTTTAACAAGTAGTACATGTTGAGCAGACCATCTGAGCAGATCCGAGTTAAGGGTCTTGCTCGAGGACTGTTGGAAGTGTTGAGAATTGAATCTATCATCTTCTGATCAGCCAACACTTTAACCAATGGGCTACCACTTTATAGGTCTATTAGGTTTATGAAAGAGCCAAACTAGCAGCATATTGTGTAAAAGGAAAAAGAGAAGAACAGGGTTTCTGAATTAAAAAAAACAGTAAACATGGTTTCCTTCAGTTTTTCCGACTCGTATGTCTCGACCGGTTTATCTTCATCTGATTTAATAATGTCATGCGCTGTTTGCTTTTAGAAGCCGATTTCAGTATTCCTACAATCATTACTTTCTTTGCATGTCTCCAAGCTGGAATCCCTGATTTCCCTGGAAACTAGGAACTGATAAGAGGTCTCATGAACATAAAAGTCTTTCCAAAGGAAAAAGCATAAAAGGTTGGGTGGGGGAGTATTCCGATAAATCTATAATAAGGCACAGTGGTTACATTGTGATTAACATGGCGGCTGGGCTGTAAAATAGTGTTTGTGTTAGGTCTTGTGTCATCACGCTAGAGTGATGGATTTGCCCCCAGGTTGCCCTACTCAATGCAAATAGATCAGACTGGTTGGAAATCTATTTGCTTTTCTACCGGTAAATTTTCACTCTTGTTCCTGTAAATTGTGGATAAGAGGTTTAGATTAGGAGAGAGAGAGAGACAGAAAGTGAGTGAGAGAGCGAGACAGATTAGGATCAGTTCATTCGTTAATTTCTCCTTTCTTTAAAAGCGGAGTTGGTCGGTTTGTTACTGAAAATGTTATGTTCCCGAGTGACTCACAGTGTTATTGTGAATATTTCGTCATGATTTTAGATGGATTTATTTTCTCCCTAATGCAAAATTAGTTATTTATTTCCTTTCTGAGCGTACAGACAAATTTAAATTACTTTTCAAAAGATGTACCCTATTTTCTGGACTATAAGGTGCATTTCAATTTTCAAAAATTGATAGTGTGCCTTATAATCCGGCACGCATTATATATTAATTCTGATTGTGCTTACTGACCTCAAACCGATTTTATGTGGTAAAATCAGTCAAAAGGTTTTAGTACAACTAACTCCAAGATTAGTCATGGTTCAGTCTGACTGGTTCAGTACTGGTGTAAGGTGTGTGGCTGGGCTCCGCCCCTCACGCGGTGTCAGCAGACGAGGCTCCGCCCCTCGTGCGGCGTCAGCAGACGAGGCTCCGCCCCCATGTAGCGTCAGCAGACGAAGCACCACCTTCCTACCCGATGACGTAATATTGAAAGTACGCCGTGATTCTAGTTTGAGATTCTTTGGAACTTTTGGACTTGTATATATTCTCGTTTTGTTTCTATTGTCTCCATGTGTTCCCTTCGTCTTTGTGTTTTGTTTTGTTTTGTTTCATGTTCACTGTATATATATCCTCACTATACTTGTAAATAAATCATCACTACTTCCCTGCACAATGGATCCGGCTCTCTTCTCCGTCATCACCGCGTCGTTACACCTGGAATCATACCAGGTTCAGTCAGTGTGCGGCACAAAAGTCCGACATTTCCATCTATGTTTATTCTGGGACGTGTGCAAAAATCCCCTCTACATCACTGCTTAATATGCCTTATAATCTGGTGCACCTTACAGTCTGGAAAATATGATATATTGAATATTTGGTTACATATCCATCTTTTCATCATCATCATTATCATCATCATCATCATCATCATCATTTTCTGACAGCTTATCCAGGACCGGGTCATGGGGGCAGCTGACATCCCTCTCCCCAGACACTTTCTCCAGCTCTTCTGGGGCAACACTAAGGCATTCCCAGGTCAGCTGGGAGACATAATCCTTCCAGCGAGTCTTAGTTCTTCTCTGGGCATCCTTCATGCCTGAAACACGTCCCCTGAGAGGCATGCGGGACAGATGCCCAAACTCTCTCAGCTGACTTCTCTCGATGCTGAAGAGCAGCGGCTCTACTCTGAGCTTCTCCCGGGTGATTGAGCTCTTCACCCTATATCTAAGGGATCTATCTGGGGTCTTATCCTTTCGGTTTTGACCCAAAGTTCATGGCCATGGGTGAGAGTAGGAATGTAGATTGGCTGGTAAATTGAGAGCTTTGCTTCACAGTTCAGCTCCTTCTTCACTACAACTGATAATTTGGGGGGGAAAAAAAGACTCAAACACATTCGCACATTCACTCCTATGGACAATTTTGAATCACCAATCGACCTAATCTGCATGTTTTTGGACTATGAGAGGAAACCAAAGTACCTGGAGGAAGCCCACGTAAGTGCGGGGAGATTATGCAAACTCTGCAAGGAAAGATCCTCTACCCGTGAATCAAACCCGGGACCTTCTTGTTGTGAGGCGACTGTGCTTCTCACTACGCCACTGCGCGGCCCTAATTTTAATTTCCACTTAATATTTCTCGAACTCAATCGTAGTTAGAATAAAAAAAAAATTCTAAAATGTTTCGGTTCTAATGCTTAATGCTAAGCTATAAAATGGTGTTCTCTCATCATAAGTTTCTGAGTATCACCATTTATCGACTTATTCTGATTGCTTTTGTTCTGGTTCTGGCACTAGAAAGTATTTACTGATTTAGTGGATTCATTTATTCATCTTTAAAACTCCTTATACCCTAATTCAGGGTCACTGAGGTTTCACCAAGCAACCTAATGTACATGTTTTTGAACTGTGGGATGAAACTGGAGTACCCAGAGTAAACTCATGCAAACTTCACACAGAAATATCCCGTGCATGGGACCTTCTTGTTGTTGTGAGGTGACCGTGCTAACCACTACGCCACCACTCTATTGTTATATCCAATTCTTTGACACCTATCAGAGAAAAACATGGCACATAGGGGGATTTGTGCACAGAGGCATTGTCATGCCATAACAGGATTTTAGCCTCATAGTTTCTTCGTTCAAACAAGGAATTCATATTGACATCCAATGAACTGATTACCCATCGCGTGTTGCTGTATCATTAGTGACAGTGACATTTAAGGATTGTCTGTAAGTGTTCCAGATCTAACATGGAAAAGATATGCAGATCACCTGGGGAAAAGGTAATGCATGCTAATTTGGTCGGGTACAACAACAAACACGCACGCTGAAATCACGCTTCAAGGTGGAATTAACATAATACAACAGGAGGGAAGTGTTAATCTACATTAATCATCTCCCTTATGATGACTTCATTAGTATGGAGCTGGAATTTCCGATGCCAAACACTTCACCATGCCATTCAGCTCCAATATGACCTTCTGTCAGAGTAACAACACACCACTGATCACACAGTAGGAGAGATTACTGTTCTTTCACTGTTTTTTTTTCTCAAATTCCCAAGAAATTTATTGTTAGCCTTGCCCACGCTAAGCTTGAATACTCCACCTCTTACCGAACCATAACAGTTCTATCTGTTGGACATCCATACATTTTCTTTAAACATCCTATTCCAGATGTGCTCCCACTCTTCTTCCTTTAAAATATTTTCCACACTCATGGATTGTGCTGAGGATTTTTTTTAGCATTTAGCTGCAAGAGTATTAGTGAGATGATGGAGGTCTAGGTGTAATCAGTGTTCAGGTTTATCCCTAATGTAGGATAGGTAGGATCTCACTCACCAACTTTATCCACACCAACCAGAACACACCAGGGGCACCTCTAACAATTTTGGACCCTATGAATGGGACCCCTACTACACCCATTCTGCAGTGTTACTACTAAAAATTATTGATTTATGGAGGTACCCAATTTGCATGGAACCATACATTTATCTTAACTTTCCTTTTCCCTAGTGGCGCCTCTGGGTAGCAGAGCTAATGATGTTGAGGTATCAATCTTGGAAATATCGGTAGGAGGTTGTCAGAAATGGAGCTGTAGACAGAATTGAAAGAGAGATGCCTAAGAGGAGGTATGAAGATATGATAAAGAAGGACATGAAGTGAGTGAGTATAAGTGAAAAGGATACGGTGGACATGGCTATGTAAAGGAAGACGAATCAATGTGAAGTCCAAAAGAAGTCGCTGTGTTTCTCGCCTTGCCTGTCTCTTTGGATCCCAGCGCTAAATATGAAGTGTCATTTCTTATTTCGTGTACGGATGTCCGTGTAGATGCTGGTGCATTTATAAAAAGCAGTGTGAATATAGCATTCAATATCATCCTCTGGATATACTGTCACACTGAACCAGGTCTGACATAAGTCAAATGGTAGCTGATGGCCTAAGTCTAGAAAGACATATTGTACCTAGAACTGATTTATTATATTTCCCGCTGTAGGAATGTTCTCAGGTCCCATCAGATTCGTTAGACTGTGTGTGGCTGCTTGATGAATTAAGGCTACTGAAGCCAGAAGGCAAGGGATCGACTGTCTGCTACAGCACCATTATGCATCTTGTGAGGAAATGCACACAATCCCCTTGCTCTCTGACAGATGCTTTTGCTTGGTCACACACACACACACACACACACACACACACACACACACACACACACACACACACACACACACACACACACAC